>OX328123.1:34949659-35549659 GCA_946811695.1 Gonocerus acuteangulatus
GATAGTGTGGAGCCCCAATCCTACCTACGAACGAAGACCCTGTAAGATAAAATTTGTATTGCGTTCGTTTTTTGAATTCCAGCATATTAGTCCAGTGCTCTGCCCCTGAGCAAACCTCAGGATTTTTTTTATTATCTTGTAGAAAGGATCGAAGCGGATTTGACGATTTTTTTTTTTTCCAAAATGTTTTTACTATACCGTAATAACAGGTTTAATTTAAAGTGCCAAACCTTTGAACATTTTTTAAATTGATTATTAGAAATTATTAGAACAAGAAATTGTTATTTTATAATTATGTTTGCGTCTTGTGTTAAATTGAATACGTTATAACAAAAAATGTATTTTTATTAAGAATTGGAAGTTTTTTGTTTTGTGTTTTAGCACTTTCCTCCGAAAGAAAGCAGCTATTTTAAATTATGTTGCAGCTTTACAGTACGTCAGTTAATTTTTCGACCAAGAAGATTTTTTTATTATTGGCGGAGGAGGCGGGTAGATAGAGGGGTTAGAAGATAAAACATATACTTATGAAAGAATGCGTTTTCACAATTGTGTTTTAGTTTTCTGCGTTTTGTTTCGGAAAAGAAGCAAAAACGAGAAATACGCTAAAGGACTTTTTTCTTTACCTTTTCATCCTCCATCGATTCCCAAAGTTTATTTTAGGGACACCCTGTATATATATATATATATATATATATATATATATATATATATATATATATATATATATATTCAGAAAGGAAGAGGTTTCATTCATTCCCATTACTTAAACAGATGTTATTCTGTTGCTGGCCGAGTTCCTTTTTATTTCATAACTGTTGTTCAATGTTTTTTCCTCTCCTGTCAGTAGTCGGCAGTCGAATAGTAAGTATGAAGACAGTTTAAACTAAGTAGGTATGTTTAATACTAACAACACCTAAGAACACTAGATAACAAATTTACTTGCACCAAGCAAAAAAAAAAAAAAAATACAATGCCTATTTTTTACAGGACTCAACTTCTCACAAAACAAGGTTCAGTAAATTCTTAATATTTAAACCGCTTCAGAGGTTAATAATATATGTATATATATAAATAAATTTTAAGGACTGTAATTTTTGATATTTAGTATGTAGGTTCAATGAAGATTTGTAAAAATTTTCAAAAATTATTTCATTAGCGCAAACTCAAATTTTACCTAATTATTTTAATGCTATAAAGTATAATTAATAATAGCTAATTATTTTGTACGTAATTAAGAATATAGAGAAATAGAAGGATTATTTGTACTTCTTATAATATGGATTATTTATTACATATGTCATTCTATTTCTGTGACCTGTCTAATATTCAACATCGTTGTTTGAAGTAAATGAATCTCTTTATTCTACATTCAGACAAGAGACACTTTACTACAGAATAATTTAGTATTCATTGTGTCAGTGTTTGTAAACAACATATGAATTCCTATTTAAGTGACTTCATGAAAATAAATGAGCCTGTCAAGTCTTGTGTACAAATCCATTATAAATAAGCTCAGATTTAGGTATGTGATCACATTTAATAGGGCCTGGTTTTGCATGTGGAATGATTGGCATATCTGGAGGAGGTTGATTTATTAGTTCTTTAACGGCGCTTCGATAGCTAGGCCATTAGCGCCGACATCCAGGGTGAATCGAGGAATTTTCCCAACGAGCCATGGGAAGAAAAAATTCCTGCCCCCGGTGGGGATCGAACCCGCCATCTCCCGCTTATGAATCTAACGCACTAGCCACTAGACCACGGGAGACCCCTTGAATTATTAGTGAAATAATTACTGCATTTATAGTAATGATTAACCAAAAACTGCCGAAATCTATAATAAAAACAGTGGGAGTAAAGTCAGAGGGGCGTGGGGAACACGAGGTCACGGTCGTGATGGGGGGAGGGGGGATATCGTGGAAATCGATACACAGTTATACACATAACAAATTCAAGGGGGGGGGAGGGGATACGGGAAAATAGGCCGCCGGACTGCTTCCGCTGGCTAACGAGTTTCGAGAAATAGCTATGTCCGGTCCCCTGTCCAGGCTGCGGATAGGCCACACAACCTCTCTTCAACACATAACCTGCAAGTAGTTCGTTTACGACTTTGTATTTATAAACACATTGCCTGAGGGTAGGTGGCGATTAGTTAGCCAATAAAGCCAAGTCTGTATAAAGGATGTCCCGAATTTAAATGGCTAAACTTCGGGAGCGTGTAGGGGAACAAAAAACTAAGACAAAAAGTCCTTTAGAGGTTTGCTCGTTTTTGCTTCGTTTTGGAGAAAATCGCAAAGCAAGAAACGAAACAAGTTTTCAATTTTGTACTTACCTATTTAAATTTTCAATGGAAAAAATTGTCATTGCGCATTGTTTCAAGAAACTAATTACAAAAATTCTCTTGATGCCGATAAATTTTTCGTGTACGGTTTCTGCAGCTTTAGAAGCGGTGCACGAGTGCTTTAGAACCGATTCCCAACTAGAAGAGTGCTTAATCGACGAGTATTTTCGTTAACTTTTATTAGACATCAAGAGCCTAGATCATTCTTACTTCATAATGAAGACTACCAATACCAGAAAGCTTCAAGAGCAAATTGTCGGAGAAGAAATTAAGTCCAACACCTGCATTAGGAATATCGGTCCCCTACACGCTTCTGAAGATTTTCCATTTAAATTCGGGACACCCTGTACATATATGGTAACTGAATTACCTCTGTTCGCAACAGTAATGAGAATCTTCTCTAATAAGAACTTTTACTGTAAATTTACAAGACATTTTAAGTACTAAAAACTTGTAAATTTTGGGATTATTAAGAACTGTAGTGCCAACACCTTCGGAGGTTTTAGAGCCATCTGTAAATATATTGTTGAAGTTGGGACTCTCTCCAAGTATTTTATTGAATTCGTTGCAGAGAGGAGCGGTGTTTTTGTTATGTTTTGTATATTTAGTTAAAGTGAGGTTCACTGATGGAATTGACAAAAGCCAGGGCGTTGTATGTGATTTTTTATCATGTTTTAGAAGTGTTATGACCCTTGATGGATAGAACATCTTCCTAAAGTTCTTTCTGGGTCAAATATCAATGTAAAATCATGGGAGTATATAAGGGGGACTGGAGGCCCCCCCTGACATTTTGTTTTGGTGACAACATTTCATGTAAAAAAAAAGAAAAGTGGATCCTCCCTCTCTCCACAGGGTGTAAATATGTCAACACAATGTCAACTATACCCTTAATTTTTTTTTTAATTTTTACGGCGCATCGACATCTAGGCCATTAGCGCCGCATATTCCCTTATTATTTTATTTTTTTTTTTTTTTTTTTTTTTTTTTTTTTTTTTTTTTTTTTTACACGGCGCATCAACAAATCTTGACCATTAGCGCCGACATCCAGGGTGCATCCAGGAATTCAGGAGCCCTGAGATGAGAACATTTCTGGCGCCGGTTGGAATCGAACCCATCATCTCCCGCTTATGAATCTAACGCGCTAGCCACCAGACCACGGGAGACCCCATATTCCCTTATTATATAAAAATTTGTCTGTTCGCTCTATCATCGGTTGAAAAATGGTACGATTGTAGAGAAATGTTCAAAAATCATTCGTATAATTTGAAAGGTCAAGTTCAATATGGTATGGTTGAACATGTTATTCATAGAGATGAACAGTTTCCGAATTTTGGTATATTTGGTTATTTATTTATTTAATGTTCAAGCGTCAAAATTGATATGATTTGATCGTTAATTACAAATCTTTCCTTATTAAAAAAACATTTATTATTCTTATTAACATTTCAATATAACAGTTACAATGTATGTACACTATTTTATATATATATATATATATATATATATATATATATATAAATAGAAACATTACTATAATATAGTAATTATATTATAACTACATTACCTATGTATAGTTATCTACACAAAAACAGAGACATACTTTACTTTATATTTTATTTAGTTAAACATCTGGAAAACTCGTAAGTGGAAAGTAACTATTGCAAATCTTACTAAATTCTCTAAAAAAGAGTTCCTGGTGTAATTTTCTATGGGGCGAAGGCATTCGGAGAAATTTTGTTTTGGATTTTAGTTTTTAATTGGCTGATTTTTTAATTGCAAATAGGAGTAAAATGAGTATTTTAGTAAAATATGGCATGAAAACCACACACCATACGGCATGAACACTGTTTTCCTTTTGGGAAGGCGGGGGGAGTAATTTCCGCTTAGGATACTGCCAGTTTCCTATTGTAGGGCCTGAAATCTTCTCGTTGAGATTTGATTATATATTTTTCATGAAAAATCAAAACTGTTTCTATTCTAAGATTCCTAAATGACACTGGGGATAAAAGGGAAAAGCTCTAAGATGACGCAGTTCCTGCGACTCAGTTTCATTTTGTATTTTTAAGACAGCTATTCCATCCGACCAATTATTGCCTTGCAGGTGTGTACCTGCAAGGCAATAATTTATGCCATTTTCCAAAATTTTTAAGGTCCTTTTTTTCTCTTTAAAATTTCCTTTCTTTGGCCGGTCTTATTGTACATTTTAACGGACATTAAAACCCAAATAACTAACGTTTTATGGAGTATCTACACGTTCAGTTTATTATTTTGTTTTCCATCTCTGTTATAACTGGTTTTTTTTCTTCAGTCCAGTTCTTTCTGTTCAGATTTATTAGCGATTTTTGACGATATGGAAGAACATTCTTTCGTAAAGAATATAAATTAGCTTTCGAATGGGCAACATCGACTTACCACGATTGCCTATCCGCTTTCGAGATATTTTGGGAAATATACCAGGATCTGAAAGCGTTTCCATACTCAACTAAATGTTTAATATGTTCGATTAGATGAATATCGAACGTCTGGAAAAAGTTTTAACTGAATCAATCGATTCTGATACCCAAAAGTAGTTGAATTCATTTTTCCAGTCACAGACAAATAAATATATATATATATATATATATATATATATATATATATATATATGTGTGTGTAACAATAGATAACAAGTTCTTTTCAAATCTCTCAGTAACTAGATTTTATTATTCTGTAAAGAATACATAAATATATTATAATAAACAAACAACAATAATAACAATCATTAGCGATAACCAAAATAAATACCTGTAAAGAATAATTAAATTACAAAGTCCATAACTCATAACTTAGCATATAACAATCTAACTCTTGTACTGTTCTGAACACATGTTCCAACACACAGATATACACTGCCTATCTAAATAGACCCACTGCCTGCATGATCACATGCCTTCATGATATAGTCCTAGAGTGAAGGAACTTTACATATATATATATATATATATATATATATATATATATATATATATATATATATATATATATATACAAATATAACAATTTTATTCGATGAGATGTACGATTTACTGTATAAATGCTCTCTTTTACTTGATACGATTTGTCGTGTTGGATAAAACTTACAATAAGTTGTTGCGTGTTGACCGGTCTTCATGTCTATTTTCTAGCACCAATAGTACTATCACGAGTAAAATCTAAATTTTTTCTGGCCTCTTCTTCTATATTAGTGAGAGAATAGGTTAATTTATCTGATAGTGTCTAACCCTGGGATGTTTTTATTTTATTTTATTTATTGAAAGCTTAACGTCCATTTATTATTGACAACGAATTTTAGGACGGGTCATCTATAACGCCACTACCCCTAGTGGTAATCGAACCCACGACCTTAGTTAAGGAGTGCAGACGCCTTAGCACTCATGGCCAACGGGATTCTCATTTCGATTATGCTTCGATCAATGTACTACACGTAATTAATTCCATTTCTAAGTAGAAAATAATCACCATTCAGTTCTTTACAAAACTTCTTTGGATTTCAGGTTGTAGATAGAACACATTCAATTTCTCCAACTGGAAGTTATTTACTTTGGAAGCATTCATTCCCATTATAAAGCTGCCTTTTCAAGGATCTCAACATTCTCCGACCTTCCTCGAAGTAAGTTCGATTAATTGTTTGGAAGCTGTGTACAGTCCTTTCAGCCAACTTCTCTTGTGCAGTTTTTCCCTTCGATCTATAGGTTAGCCGCATTCACTCCCTCTAAACCTCTCACCTAGACAAGTGGCAATGAAATAGCTAACTAGGCTCCAAATAGGGCATATTCATTCTTCACCTCACATTCATAAAGCGAATTCATTCAATAGTGATTCTACAGACACCTTGTAGGAATGCTCCAAAATAATTTTCTTATTAAATTTTTTACTGTTGGAGGCAATCTGACACACTTGCCTACTAGCTACAGCGCTTGGTTTTGTACGTTTCCAACCCCGCAGAGATGGGCATAATTTTATTTATCAATAAAAATACGAATTTATTCGTACTTTATATATTTGTGAATACGAATATAAATAAATTCGTGCTTCATATATTTGTGAATACGAATATAAATAAATTCGTATTCATAAGTGAGAATACGAATTTATTTCTATTCACATATATTAAATATAAAAATACAAATCAAATTTTATTCGCAAATTTTTCTGCGAAGAAAAATAAATTCACAGAAAAAATTGTAAATAATCACAATAAATGTGAATATTTACAAAAAATCAAGTGATTACGAAAAAAATCACATTAAAATATACGAATAAAAATTTATTCACATTATAATTTGTGAAAAAATTTATTCACAATAAAATTCGCAAATAAATTATGAATTTATTCGTATTAAGATGATATTACGAAAGTTATTGAAGGTGATTTTTTTTTTTTTTTTTTTTTTTTTTTTTTTTTATGGAGGTACAGATGACAAACTGTGTCCCTGCAGCATGCCTGGTGGTCCCGCGGCGGACTCGGGGTAAACAAAAAATCTAGGCGCTAATAACCTAGACGTTAAACGCCTTAAAAAACAAGACAAAAAAAATCACCTTCAATAACTTTCGTAATATCATCTTAATACGAATAAATTCATGATTTATTTGCGAATTTTATTGTGAATAAATTTTTATTCACAAATTATAATGTGAATAAATTTGTATTCGCATATTTTAATGTGATTTTTTTTGTAATCACTTGATTTTTTTGTAAATATTCACATTTTTTGTGATTATTTACAATTTATTTGTATTGGCAGAAAAATTTGCGAATAAAATTTTATTTGTATTAGTTTTTTTTTAATACATGTGAATAAAAATAAATTCGTATTCACACTTATGAATACGAATTTATTTATATTCGTATTCACAAATATATGAAGTACGAATAAATTCGTATTTTTATTTATAAATAAAATTATGCCCATCACTGCAAACCCGTACATATGACCGCTGTGAAGGATCTTCTGTCGAAGCTAGCCACCCCTACCAAGGAACAACTCGAGCAGAAATAATTCACTTATCCTTTTTGGGGGAATCTTACCCCTTCTCTGCAAGATAACCTTATCAATAGGAAGGGGTTTTAAAGATGTTGTTTTGAATGCTTTATCAGAGGAGGGTCAAGGGTGGAGAGGAATTATCATCAGGGGAGACTGAGATAGATGTCTGGCCAAGCCGAGTGGAAGTCTCCTTCCACTGAAAAGTTTTGATGTCGTGTTCTTATATGCGGCACGACAGCCCATAGAGTGAAGGATAATAAAAATAGAACTCTTGTGGGGACTGGCCTTCTTATTAAACCTTAGAACTTGTGACCCCCACTCAAATCTATGTATATCTTTAACAAAAGTCGACCGATCTTGTTTAACGCACACATGCAATTGTTTGTAATAGGAATGCTCCAAACCAAGATGTTTGGCGAAAGAACAAAAATTCTGGATTCTTATATGAATCTGCATTAAGTCAGTGCTAAAAGGGATTAGGTAACATTTGAAAATATCGTGCGGCTTTTGAACTCTACTAAGCGAGGTAGGTTGAACGATTGACTCCCTATTGTTAAACAATTTAAATTGGAGTTTTCTTACTTTCAGATTTCTTGTGCGAAGAAATAAGGGTAAAAATGCAGTTTCACGCCCTCCAAACCGATTTCTTTCAAATTTTGTACAATAACGTATTTTGATGCACTAAACACGAATACGCTAAAAAAAAAGTTCGCATTCAACTAGGAAAGAAGTTATTAAGCACTAAAGTTCGCTGTTATGCAGGTTATGAGAGGTTAATAGAATTCTATTAATTTTTGCGAGTTGGATTGACTGGGGTTTTGTTATCTTCTTGAGCCTGCGGAAACGCATAGCACGTATGCCCTTAAGCGACAGGTGACGACGGGTGAGGATGCCCTTAAAATTAACAATATTTTCGAATAAATGGTTTCTGAACATTTCAAATGAGAGTTCTCTGTTTCCAAATGTTACATATCTGCGCATGCGCGTGTTTACAAATACGCTGATGACGCCTAGTTTTATAACCTTCCTAACTTTAGTGCTTAATATTCTATTCTATTAATTTTAGCGAGTTGGATTGACTGGGGTTTTGTTATCTTCTTGAGCGAACGTAGCGAGCGGAAACGCATAACATGTATGCCTTAAAGTCGTCACAAATTTAGTTGTTTACATTAGCTCTCATAACCTGCATAACAGTGAACTTACGTGCTTAATAACTTCTTTCCTAGTTAAATGCGAAGTTATTTTTAACGTATTCGTGTTTAGTGCAACAAAATACGTTATTGTACAAAATTTCGGAAAGAAATCGGTTTGGTCCAAGTTTGGCTGCTCAATCCGATTTGATCCTAATCCAGACTAAACCCCAACTTCTCATAAACGGATTTTGATTTGTTTTATAAAACACATGTTCCTCATGTTTGCCGAGTTTCGTTTCAAGGAAAAGCAAATAGAGAAAGTTATTAATATGGTTTCGGAGTAACGTAGAGCCTCTTTCTGATATCCTTTCACTTCCAAATCATCACACAATTTTTGTGAGTTATCAGGAGGAATCGTGAATTCGATTCCCACTAGGGGTGGTGACATTTCTTTAGAAAAAAGAAAAGGCATCAGCTCTACCCTGGCTAGAAAAGGGTGGTAACCTATAGATAACCCGTCCTAAAATCTTAGTTAATAATAAATGGACGTTAAAATTTAATAAATAAATACGTATAAATATGAGTTATAGATCATGTGCTCGTAACGTCATCTCTCCAAAACATTTCCATTTTGTCCTACATATGTGTCACCACAGATTATGCATAAACTTTTTAAAGACCTGATTTCTCAAGCATATCGGCTTTGTCTTTGTGCATTACACGGTGATTTTAAAGATCCGTGACTTTTAAAATATGTCTTAATACCTTGGTGTTCTAAACTCTGCCCAATCCATTAATATTATTACGAAACTAAGTGCGCACGTGTTATTTCTGCATTCTCTTATAGCATTTTGATATCCTCAACCCTCTCTTCTATTAACACACATGTTTTTGTTATCCTCCATGATTCACGATCATTCAATTATATTGACAGATTCAGACATATGGAGGAACACCTGCTACGGAACCTAGGCCCGTAGATTGTGCTAATTTCTATTCAGAAATAGTCCTAAATCCCGTAAAGCCCCTAACCATCTATTCAGCAATATCCTGCGAACCGAAAGGAGGGTCTATATACTCCACAATTCCGCCCCTGGGGTACAATACATCTGCAACTCTCTCTAATAAGAGGTCCCAGTTTCACCGACAACCATTCCGCGAATTAATATAATGGATCTCCGAGATTATCTTCATCACAATCCTCGTGGCATTTATCTCATATACAATCACATTATCCAGAAGCACAATCTCATTATCTCATGGCAGAGTAACATTAATCAATGCTCCAACAATAATTAGCACAGGCAATTACAATGGCCCACGCCTCAAGCACTGGGCCAAATTCGGACACTCGCATTGAACTATAGACCAATCTTCGCACTCTATAAACCAGGAAAATTAATGTTGTTATGACAATTCTATTCATTAAATATATGTTTACTACATGATACTTTACAAATGTAAGCTTTAAATAATATTTTTGTATTGTAAGTAAGCAGTATTTGGAAGAATTAACCATTATTCAAGGAAAAAAAACTGAACAGGAGATACGGCGATTCATGGGACCTACACCAAAACTCACAACACACAACAAACTCATTGTATACAAGACCATTATCCACCTATTCGGAACTCAGGGGAACAACCAAAACCTCAAACATACAGAGAATATAGGCATTTCAATCCTAAGTCCTTCACAAAATAGTCAATGCCCCATACTACATTTCCAATAAAACTCTCCATAATGACCTCAACATCCCTTTCGTTCAAGAACTGGCAAAATCCCGTTTCCTAACCTTTCATTCCAAATTGTCTTTCCATCCCAATCCTAGAGCACAAACACTTTCTGACAAATCCCACCGAAAAAATCCTCGTAATCATTTAAATTAATTAAAGGACAAAAAATTATTTTAAAGTAGGAAGTGCAAATACTGATTGGCTTCTTTCAAAGGTTTTATTTTTTGAATATATTACACAGGTCCACAAAAAAAAATTGTTTTGTGCTGGGTATCGGACACATTTTTTCTGACGTATTTTTTACCGCTGAGCACGAATCTGAAGTCATAATTGGGGGTTAATCAGCAAAAAACGGAGAAAACTGAAAAGATCTATAAAAATAAAGATTTAATGGTTTTTTTAGCTATGTAATAATCAATTTGCAGTTTCAGCTTGTTTCTGCAGGTACTGTCCACTCCCGTGATTTGCAAATATTATTTGTTTGTTGCTTATTGCATTTTATTTATGTTTTTTATAGGAAATATTTCGTCTTCGATAAAAAATAAAACATCAGGACATTGAATTGGTACATTTACCGGCAAAATCCTGCAACCGCGGAGTGTTTTGGCTACGATGACAACTGCCCTTCAGCGCTGCCCTCCAGCGCTGTTTTGCAGGGAAGCGCTAGAATATGAGAATGATGCTGTAGTGTGTCCGACGACGAGTTGACATTGTCGTCGACAATGTCAGAAAGCCCTCATACTTAGGCCTGGGGAGTATGAGGGTTATCACCCATAGGGCGGCTGACTCACCTGCGATTGGGCCAGATATTCTAGCGTGCAGGGTTTATTTATTTTTATAAATTGTAATTATTCTTCTAATACTCAAAATTTTGCCGGAACTTCTAGTTCTCGTGACGATCACGAATGTTCTAAAAATCCCAATCACTTTTGGTACGTTTGTGCAAAATACATCGGGATAAAAAATACAAAGAAACTCAAAGATCGACTTCTGACTTATGAAGAGTGTTTCGATATGAAACTTTGTCTTGATTCAAAAAATTGGATACCCAGTTTGTGTGTGGATCATGCTACAATATGGTTTACCGATTTGGAAAGCACCAAAACAAGGAGAAACTCAAATTCAAAACTCCAGCCATATGGAAGAAGCCTCTTAGTGCAAATGATTGCTACTTTTGCACAATAAATTTGGAGACTGCGAGCCAAATTCATAAGGACAAAATTTCGTATTCTTCTGTATCAAGTGTGCAACAACCTGTCACAAAACTTTATAGAAGGTTCAGAAGTCTATACGTCACAAGACAGCCTGACCAGTGGATTCAACACAATGGAAGTTGACGTCGATCCTGAGAACGTAGCTCTCATTAACGAAGAGACTGGTACTAGCGTTGAATCCGATTTCAGTGAACCTGATGACAAAGATTCTTCGAGCAGTGATGAAGAGTACAGGCCGATTGGCGAAGAAAAAACCCGAAAAATTTGACCAATAGCATCTAAATGATCTATTCAGGGAAGCTAAACTCTCGAACCGTGTACGGCAGCGAAACGTGGACTCTGACCAAGGAAATGAGGAGAGGTCTGTTGGTCTGAGAAAGGAGACTCCTGAGGAAGATTTTTGGAGCCGTAAGAGAGACGCACAGGTAGAGGGTCAGAAGCAATGCCGAACTTACAGAACTGTATGGCGAGTCTGATATCCTCTATATCACCAAGAAAGGTAGACTACGGTGGTTAGGGCACGTGGAGAGAATGGAACCCTGAAGGCTACCTAAATTGATGCTGAATGGTGCACCCGGGGGTAAAAGAAAGAGAGGCAGGCCAAGACAGAGGTGGCTTGATGACCTGGAGGAGGACTTGCGGACGCTAGGGATCCGAAATTGGAGGAACCTAGCAGCAAACCGCGTGGAATGGAGCAGGATGGTGGCAGAGGCCCAGGTCCTACAAGGACTGTAGCGCCCAATAGTGAGTGAGTGAAACTCTCGAAAGAAGCGGCTGAAATATTGGCTTCGAGTTTGAAAAGAAGAAATCTTTTAACAAAAGGTACTAAAGTTTCATTCCATCGGAGTCAAGAGAAGGCTTTCCATAAATATTTTGAAAAAGAAGATTTGCTTTATTTTGCTGATGTGAAAGGACTTGTAAATAAAAAATAAGGTTTTGATTTTTTTTTTCATTTTTCTCCGTTTTTTGCTGATTAACCCCCAATTATGACTTCAGATTCGTGTTCAGCGGTAAAAAACACGTAAAAAAAAATGTGTCCAATGCCCAGCACAAACCACCTTTTTTGGGGGACCTGTGTTATTTTTTTTTTTTTTTTTTTTTTTTTTTTACGGCGCATCGTCAAATCTTGGCCATTAGCGCCGACATCCAGGGTGCAGCCAGGAATTTTCTGAGTGAGCCCTGAGATGAGAAAATTCCTGCCACCGGTGGGGATCGAACCCACCATCTCTCGCTTATGAATCTAGCTCGCTAGCCACTAGACCACGGGAGACCCCGACCTGTGTTATTATTCACATTTTTAAGCATACTTAACTAATGTACTGGAGGCCGGGTGGCCATGAGTGTTAAGTCGTGAGCACATGATACTCCGTGCCAAAGGTCGTGGGTCCGATTCCCACTGTGGGGCGGTTCCCCCTTTGACATATATTTAGAAGGGTCAATCAATGGTGCTTGCTTAGTATTGTGAGTACTTGAATCAAAGTCTGCTTATCGTTTGACATTTTTCAATAACATAGTGTTTTTTTCCTTTTCCCTTCTTTGCCACGAACATAAAAAGCAGGGACTTTTTGTATACCCCGATTGTTTAGAATATTTGGGACGAAAAACCTCGCGGTCGTCAGAACTCTACCAAGTAAACTTGTCACACAAATAACCATTCCATGCCCTTAGGTTAAGGTACGCTTTCCTTAAATAGTATTCGTGTCGGGTTTTTTTTTTTTTTAATTCTTGCTTTATTTATCCATTTTATCCTCTTCTTCCTCTTCTTCCTCTTCCCCCACCCCTTCCGTCCTTTTATTTTTTTTTTTATGTGTGAATGACACGGTCCTCGCTTTCACTTCCCCTGACACATTCATCAATTCTCAAAAAAGAAAACAATAACTACAGATCTAGTATCCTATGCCCGCATTGCGCGAGGGAATAACAATATTTATAAAAAAAACTCGTAAGTCTTAGGAGTTGACTGAATAAAACGAAAATTTAACACCAAATATTCCAGAAATGCCTGTTATATAAATAAAATAATGTGTCTATATCACAAGCTTTGATAAATTAAATGTATTTGGCTTAAGCACTAAATCACCAACTAAAATTTAACCGTAAATAAAACAAGGTAACAAAACATCACAGAAGAAAAAAAAATTGATCTAAAAGTAATGTACAGAATACACACAAACTTTCCATTGATGTTCCAAACACTTTATTTTATCCAACAGAATAATTAAATAAGTGAGTATATAAGTTTTCATCGTTGTTTTCGCAATTTATTAAAACGTCGATAATTGGGATTGGGTTAGCTTTTTGATCACCCATTCCCGATAACTGTACACACTGCACTTACTAGCACTAAGATCACTTACAGCACACCCCCCAGGGTCACCTTCCTTGGTGGATAAACATAGCACTAGACAAAACACCCATTCCCGATAACTGTACACACTGCACTTACTAGCACTAAGATCACTTACAGCACACACCCCAGGGTCACCTTCCTTGGTGGATAAACATAGCACTAGATAAAAAAATGCACTGCTCATAAAAAATGGCGGAATAAAAAGGATTAAGCTAAAAGCAACGTCTCGCATTGAAGGATATCAGCATATCGGATAAATGTAGACTATTCAACATAGCGAACATGTCGATCCAGCAGATTATGGTGGGGAGTGAGATAGCTGTTGATATCTTCATCGGCATAAGAATGTGGCCAGAATTACTAACAACCAATTGACAAGTAAATCGGTATGTTGGATTAGAAGGTCTCTTATTACCCCTTCATTCCACAAAGGCTTTTAAAGAAAGGTAATATTAAAAACTTTGTGTTACATCCTTTATAACCCTAAAAGTCTAATGTATTTATATTACCTTCTAATGTAGTATCGATTTCATCGCCATTGTTTCTAGGTATATCTTGGCCACTTACTTATGCCGCTGAAGATATCAGACCCCGCCAAAATCTGCTGAATCAACATATTCGCTATGTTGAATAAACTACCTTTATCCGAAATGTTGATATCCTTCAACGAGTGGTGTTTTCTCTCTATAATATTGCAGCCATATTCACTTCGTTGCATTTTTCCTAATACAATATTAACGTTGGAAATTCAAGGGCGGATTTTAGTTTTGATAATTTAAATGCTCGAAGGGTTGTTGGACAAGTAATACCTATCTTCTACGAAATTTGTTAATTATGTCTTTATTATATTGGCAATTTATTAAATATTTGAAACGACTAATCAACTGATAATCCAAGCTGAACAAAAGAATCAACTATATTTTCCTAGTGAAATTCTTCACTTTAGAAACTACTCTAGATAATGCCCTTGGAGGTAAAAATCTATCTAACTTTATTCCATAACAGGTGACATTTTTCTCCGTGGTAGGAACCCCGTGTCTCAAAGAAAGACAATTACCTCTCTTCTCCAAATATTTTTCGTAAAACAGTTTTGTAAGTTTTTTTTAAGCAATAACGTTAAAATTCAGCCAGGCCCAGTCCGTAGCCATTAATAATATAAATAAACAAAATAATGAGAAATTGAATGAATATTTAAAAATAAATTATTATATGACAAATTATTCAAGTGACTGCACTTTTATTGGATTCTAATAATATTTGTTGGTCTACAATTATTTTTTTGGTCTGTGAGATTATTTATTCCATGTAATAAGCTTACAATATATTTTTCTTCATTTTTAATTTTAATAAAACATTTCTTTTTAGTTCCAATATTAGAGGACATTTTTCTTTAATCCACGTATGTAATAAATTTATAAAATTTAATTGTACAAAATAAAATTTCAAATCAAACTCAACCAAGTTTACACAAATTGGTTAAATTTTAGTACATACACATTCTAAGTGTCTGTAAATGTACGGGCTCCCTGCTGGTACTGTAAAACCTCGTTAACCCGGATCAGTTTTGAAAATGGAATTATGTTGTTCATGGTTGTGAATAAAGACTTGTTTTACAGACGATAAATTGCTATTCTCAGTAGGTAAATTAGGCGAGTTTACCTAGCGTTATGGCCAAGATAAAGTATCGTTTTGTTGTATCGGTTGCTCGTTGACCGCGGTTTAGACGAAACGTAAAAACATTGTTGTGACTATGGAAAAAAGGATGGAAGAATTGACAAGAAGTGGTAAGGTAATTATTTTCGAGAGTCTAGCCGAAACATTGCCAAATGAACTTATGTTAAAGCGGATGAGATCGCGCTGCTCGTAAGCGACACACTAAACTGAGACAGCAGATAATAAATACTTGTTTGTACATAGGCAATTACAGTATATACAGTGTATGTGTTTTTAGCTGAAAGTGTGTCGTTAATAATTTCTAACCTCCATTAAAAATAGTTCGGTGATTTATATGCTTTTTCGTTTTTCTGTTATTCTCTAGATACCCCGGATTTTCGTTAACTCGGATCGGCCCTGGTCCCAGATGATCCGGGTCAACGAGGTTTTACTGTAACACTTTTTGTAAGTTGTTTGGGATTCGTAACTTATCTCTCAGTTTGCGGTCTATCAGCATGTGTTTCGCTTCAACGTCCTTGTTGCAACAGTGTATTTTTTATGAGACAAGCGGGAGTCAGTAAGTAGGCCCATATTCTAAGTTTGGTTATCAATAATTCTTCCAGACATGTCAGCTGTTCGTTCATCCAAGCTCTTGTCGTGTTCTTAATTTTTCTTGTTTTTAGATTTAGTCCATTCTTTTTGTCAGTTGTCCTGTATCGTGCTATGATAAATGCTTCTGATGATCCCTGAGCTGGTAGTTTTCCTTCTACGTCTACTGCTCCGTTTTGTCAGATCCAAGCGTAAGCAGATAGCAAGAGCATCGTGACATGTTTGTGTTGACTTTATAATTGAAAACGTGTTGCTAGAATTTTCATGATGAGAGGATTATAGTGCTGTATATGTTACCCATCAAATACCTCAGTAAGTTGTAACTTTGATAAATTATAATAAAAAATAACAATGAATTGAAAAATTAATTTAAGGGCCATACAATTTTCTCTAATGATTTCTTAGAAGTACCGAGGAAGCTAAAAAGACTTATTGAAATGAGAGAAGGTTGCTACGAATCAGTCCTTTGGACTATCACAAGATAATAAGAAGAACGCCAGCTTGGATCAAGTTTCTTTCTTTGTAGAGAGAATTATAATTTTTCTAAGATTAAGGTTAGGAAAAGTTTAATGTCAGATTTTCTTCTCGATTCGTGAAGGTAATGCAGAAGTTGAACTCATGTCACCGACAGGAGCATTCATTCAAATTAGTTTTTCAAGACAATCCGCTTCGTTGCTTTTTCTTCTTCGTAAACAAATATCCAACGTTTTTTTCTTTTCATTGTTTCCTAATGAACTTTTAAAGTAAATCAGCCGTTTTTTTCATTAGGTTTTACTCCCTTTAAAGAAGAAAATCAGAAATTGAGTTCCTTAAAGAAGGATACTTGGAATTATAATATTATATAATGAATTGAGAGGAAAGAGAAGGCTCATTCGTAGAATATTGAAAAGTGACATGAGGGGAGTGAATGTCGCCCTGACATGAAAATGGAGACGTCACTCAGGGAGAAATGCCTATTTGAAGTAATCTTCACGTCACTCCTAGAGGTTCTGTTTGGGTAAATATCCTCGGAACGAATGAATATACTCTGGAATCCCTCCATTGAACAGAGGAGAATAGTCGTTCAGGATATTAGCTAAAGGAAGTCCGCGATTAGCGTGTTTCCTTACATTCAAAGACGTCGAAATGATGGTGCACTCAGGAACTTCTGACGAGAATGTAAACGTTTCATAATAATCATAGGTAACGAAAATACCGGTCGTTCTAAATTTTGTGCGTGATTCACACACTCATATATGTATATATGCTTGTTCGCTCTCTCTTTCGGAACACTTCGAAGGATCGAAGGTAAACTTTTTTCAGGTATTTTAACGTGGTTAATCGAATAAGCTCCAACACATTTCGAACAAATGTTAGGAAAGCTCGATTGCATATTTCGTACACTAAAGAACGAAAGGGATTTGTAGTGCACAAACTTAACTAAACTTTCGAGTAAAGGAAGTAATACAAAGAAATATTATATTAAAATACAATAGCAATTTAAGACTTTTAACAGTTTTACGTTTAGTATATTATCTTAAATATCTCGAAATCTTGGAGAGTAAAATTAAAAGCGATAAATTTCATACAATGAAGGATCGGTTGTAAATTTTGACAGCATAATGTTATTCGGGCAAATACAATATTATATATATCCAAGGAAACACCCTAACATGACTTAGTTCTTGGAAGTAAGTCTTCATTCTTCATATCTTACCCAACGTTAACTGTACCGATTTTCCCGTCCAATTACCGAAGTTAAGCAACGTAAGGTGTGTTACATCTTCGATGGGTGACCGCAGGGGAAAACTTCGTCCTGTTGGCTAAGTCCTAATGACAATCTATTGATACCAGGAGCGTATTTAGAAAATAATTTCCGAAGGAGTGGGGGGAGGGTGGTATAAATTCCCTCAAAGATGGGGGCGGTGCCCGGAAAATTTTTAAAATATTTTAGTGTAAAATGGTGAGTTTTGAGGTCCTTAGGCACCAGGATAAGAAATCCAGGGTAAGAAGAAGAAATCTGTTGTTTTTATACTTTTTTTTTTACAGAAAATGTTCTTACCAAACCGGCAAAAGGGAATTTTTATTTTTAACTGAATAATTTGTTATTTTTGTTCCACTTCCATGATTTTATACATTACTATCCACCTTATATAAGCCCAATGTGAAGTGGAAGTAGATTTCTTCAATGTCCCTAGCTAAAGCCCCTATTTAGCTAATTTAATGTAGATGATAAGTAAAGTATTATATTTTATATTTGTTACAGTAAGAACGTCTATGGTTCCCGGATTGGTAAAGTACATAAAATTATTCATTTTATCGCTAGTTAATATTGCAGGATCTTGATTTATAAAATAAGGACTACCTTATTTTATAAATCAAGATTGTATATATCTTGGATCTAACACACCTTACGTTGCTTATAAACTAAATAAGTACGTTGCTTATAACTAATTCATTAGAATACTGAAAAAAGTCCAAAATTTCCACAGGTATTTTATTTTTTGCTGAACGTTTTCTGATATTTAGCCCCATTTTCAATGCCCATGTAAAGGTCCTTCCTAGACGTTCTCCAGATGTTTTAGGTACAGGAAAGACGTTTGAAAGAGCATCATTAAGTATAAGCAACCAGCAATGGAAATAAATCTTACATTACTACATAAGGAATTGTGAGAAAGAAAGGATAGAAGAGGAAGAAACAGGAAGAGTTCGAGAAATGGGAGGAAGAACAATAAACTTTAAAAAAAATGAATACAAAGAAAAAACCCAGTCCTGGCATTAAATTATGTTCAGCACTTTTTTTTTTTTCTTTTTTTTTTTATTTATTTTTTATTTTTATTTTTTATTTTTTTTGTCTGTTTTCTGCTGAGGCCAGTAACACTATTTATTGTTATTCGGTAGACCTAAACCTATACTAAATAGGTATTTACGAAGCTCTCTCATTAATCATACACAGGGGCTCGCCAACCGACATTATAAATAATGTCACACGATAAATACTGTCACTCAATAAATACAGTTACCTAAAATAAACAAACATTCTCTAAATGCTGGTGCGATCAATTATAATCAGAATTACGAATGAAAATAAATTAAATATGGAATATTCATTTATTTTTTAGCCTCATATAAAACATAATAGTCCAGGGTGCATCTGTAAAAAAATTTTGGATGTTAAGGGGAGACCCACGCTAATATTTGCGTATATATCTTTAGAACAACTAAAATAACAATAATTGAGCTATGCGTAAATCTTAAAATTTCTGGGACATTTTATTTATTACATTTTAACGGCCATTTATTATTAACTGTGAATTTTAGGACGGGTTATCTATAGGTTACCAGCCAAGGTAGGGCTGATGCCTTTTCTTTTTTCTAAAGAAATGCCACCACCCCTAGTGGGAATCGAACCCACCCACTAGGGGTGGTGGCTTTTCTTTAGAAAAAAGAAAAGGCATCAGAAATTGTGAGAAAGAAAGGATAGAAGACATATCTTTCTCACAATTCCTTATGTAGTAATGTAAGATTTAGTTCCATTGCTGGTTGCTTATACTTAATGATGCTCTTTCGAACGTCTTTCCTGTACCTAAAACATCTGGAGAACGTCTAGGAAGGACCTTTACATGGGCATTGAAAATGGGCCTAAATATCTGAAAACGTTCAGCAAAAAATAAAATACCTGTGGAAATTTTGGACTTTTTTCAGTATTCTAATGAATTAGTTATAAGCAACGTACTTATTTAGTTTATAAGCAACGTAAGGTGTGTTAGATCCAAGATATATACAATCTTGATTTATAAAATAAGGTAGTCCTTATTTTATAAATCAAGATCCTGCAATATTAACTAGCGATAAAATGAATAATTTTATGTACTTTACCAATCCGGGAACCATAGACGTTCTTACTGTAACAAATATAAAATATAATACTTTACTTATCATCTACATTAAATTAGCTAAATAGGGGCTTTAGCTAGGGACATTGAAGAAATCTACTTCCACTTCACATTGGGCTTATATAAGGTGGATAGTAATGTATAAAATCATGGAAGTGGAACAAAAATAACAAATTATTCAGTTAAAAATAAAAATTCCCTTTTGCCGGTTTGGTAAGAACATTTTCTGTAAAAAAAAAAAGTATAAAAACAACAAATTTCTTCTTCTTACCCTGGATTTCTTATCCTGGTGCCTAAGGACCTCAAAACTCACCATTTTACACTAAAATATTTTAAACATTTTCCGGGCACCGCCCCCATCTTTGAGGGAATTCATACCACCCTCCCCCCACACCTTCGGAAATTCTTTTCTATATACGCTCCTGGTATCAATAGATTGTCATTAGGACTTAGCCAACAGGGCGAAGTTTTCCCCTGCGGTCACCCATCGAAGATGTAACACACCTTACGTTGCTTGACGGTAATTGGACGGGAGAATCGGTAGAGTTAACGTTGGGTAAAATATGAAGAATGAAGACTTAGAAGTCTTCCAGAACTAAGTCATCTTAGGGTGTTTCCTTGGATATATAATATTGTATTTGCCCGAATAAAATTATGCTGTCAAAATTTACAACCGATCCTTCATTGTATGAAATTCTTCTGGCAGGGAGTAGCTAATGCTGTGAGGATCTAGTAGGGTGAATAATATCCTCAGATGGTAGAGGATTTTACTTCTGGCAGGGAGTAGCTAATGCTATCAGGATCTAGTAGGGTGAATAATATCCTCAGATGGTAGAGGATTTTACTTCTGGCAGGGAGTAGCTAATGCTGTGAGGATCTAGTAGGGTGAATAATATCCTCAGATGCTAGAGGATTTTACTTCTGGCAGGGAGTAGCTAATGCTATCAGGATCTAGTAGGGTGAATAATATCCTCAGATGGTAGAGGATTTTACTTCTGGCAGGGAGTAGCTAATGCTGTCAGGAACTAGTAGAGTGAATAATATCCTCAGATGCTAGAGGATTTTACTTCTGGTAGGGAGTAGCTAATGGTGTCAGGATCTAGTAGAGTGAATAATATCCTCAGATGCTAGAGAATTTTACTTCTGGCAGGGAGTAGCTAATGGTGTCAGGATCTAGTAGAGTGAATAATATCCTCAGATGCTAGAGGATTTTACTTCTGGCAGGGAGTAGCTAATGGTGTCAGGATCTAGTAGAGTGAATAATATCCTCAGATGCTAGAGGATTTTACTTCTGGTAGGGAGTAGCTAATGGTGTCAGGATCTAGTAGAGTGAATAATATCCTCAGATGCTAGAGAATTTTACTTCTCGCAGGGAGTAGCTAATGGTGTCAGGATCTAGTAGAGTGAATAATATCCTCAGATGCTAGAGAATTTTACTTCTCGCAGGGAGTAGCTAATGGTGTCAGGATCTAGTAGAGTGAATAATATCCTCAGATGCTAGAGAATTTTACTTCTCGCAGGGAGTAGCTAATGGTGTCAGGATCTAGTAGAGTGAATAATATCCTCAGATGCTAGAGGATTTTACTTCTGGTAGGGAGTAGCTAATGGTGTCAGGATCTAGTAGAGTGAATAATATCCTCAGATGCTAGAGAATTTTACTTCTCGCAGGGAGTAGCTAATGGTGTCAGGATCTAGTAGAGTGAATAATATCCTCAGATGCTAGAGGATTTTACTTCTGGTAGGGAGTAGCTAATGGTGTCAGGATCTAGTAGAGTGAATAATATCCTCAGATGCTAGAGAATTTTACTTCTCGCAGGGAGTAGCTAATGGTGTCAGGATCTAGTAGAGTGAATAATATCCTCAGATGCTAGAGAATTTTACTTCTCGCAGGGAGTAGCTAATGGTGTCAGGATCTAGTAGAGTGAATAATATCCTCAGATGCTAGAGAATTTTACTTCTGGCAGGGAGTAGCTAATGGTGTCAGGATCTAGTAGAGTGAATTATATCCTCACATGCTAGAGGATTTTACTTCTTGTAGGGAGTAGCTAATGGTGTCAGGATCTAGTAGAGTGAATAATATCCTCAGATGCTAGAGAATTTTACTTCTCGCAGGGAGTAGCTAATGGTGTCAGGATCTAGTAGAGTGAATAATATCCTCAGATGCTAGAGAATTTTACTTCTCGCAGGGAGTAGCTAATGCTGTCAGGATCTAGTAGAGTGAATAATATCCTCAGATGCTAGAGAATTTTACTTCTGGTAGGGAGTAGCTAATGGTGTCAGGATCTAGTAGAGTGAATAATATCCTCAGATGCTAGAGAATTTTACTTCTGGTAGGGAGTAGCTAATGGTGTCAGGATCTAGTAGAGTGAATAATATCCTCAGATGCTAGAGGATTTTACTTCTGGTAGGGAGTAGCTAATGGTGTCAGGATCTAGTAGAGTGAATAATATCCTCAGATGCTAGAGGATTTTACTTCTGGTAGGGAGTAGCTAATGGTGTCAGGATCTAGTAGAGTGAATAATATCCTCAGATGCTAGAGAATTTTACTTCTCGCAGGGAGTAGCTAATGGTGTCAGGATCTAGTAGAGTGAATAATATCCTCAGATGCTAGAGGATTTTACTTCTGGTAGGGAGTAGCTAATGGTGTCAGGATCTAGTAGAGTGAATAATATCCTCAGATGCTAGAGAATTTTACTTCTCGCAGGGAGTAGCTAATGGTGTCAGGATCTAGTAGAGTGAATAATATCCTCAGATGCTAGAGGATTTTACTTCTGGTAGGGAGTAGCTAATGGTGTCAGGATCTAGTAGAGTGAATAATATCCTCAGATGCTAGAGAATTTTACTTCTCGCAGGGAGTAGCTAATGGTGTCAGGATCTAGTAGAGTGAATAATATCCTCAGATGCTAGAGAATTTTACTTCTCGCAGGGAGTAGCTAATGGTGTCAGGATCTAGTAGAGTGAATAATATCCTCAGATGCTAGAGGATTTTACTTCTGGTAGGGAGTAGCTAATGGTGTCAGGATCTAGTAGAGTGAATAATATCCTCAGATGCTAGAGGATTTTACTTCTCGCAGGGAGTAGCTAATGGTGTCAGGATCTAGTAGAGTGAATAATATCCTCAGATGCTAGAGGATTTTACTTCTGGTAGGGAGTAGCTAATGGTGTCAGGATCTAGTAGAGTGAATAATATCCTCAGATGCTAGAGGATTTTACTTCTCGCAGGGAGTAGCTAATGGTGTCAGGATCTAGTAGAGTGAATAATATCCTCAGATGCTAGAGGATTTTACTTCTGGTAGGGAGTAGCTAATGGTGTCAGGATCTAGTAGAGTGAATAATATCCTCAGATGCTAGAGAATTTTACTTCTGGTAGGGAGTAGCTAATGGTGTCAGGATCTAGTAGAGTGAATAATATCCTCAGATGCTAGAGAATTTTACTTCTGGTAGGGAGTAGCTAATGGTGTCAGGATCTAGTAGAGTGAATAATATCCTCAGATGCTAGAGAATTTTACTTCTGGTAGGGAGTAGCTAATGCTGCCAGGGTCCAATGAAGGAAAACATTTCTTTTAATGCTTGAGGATCATTCTGGAAGAAAATGTGGTAATATAATCTTGTTTATATTATTTTAAGGATATTTTTTATGTCGTTGAAATATTTGCCTATATTGTGGAAATGTTAGCATAACAGAACTAATTGTTATGAGTTTTAATTTTATTCCATTGTCTCTTTTCTTATATTATATTTAATAATCTGGTTCTTTGATACGTTATTATTTTTTTTTTTTTATTTTTTTTTTTTATATCAATTATTGTGCATAAGCTGCTGAGGCCATGAGCACAGATACGTTATTATATTGTATTTTCATTGTTTAATTTCTACAATGATCTCAGACTTGTGTGGAATGATCAGGCCATTGAGTCTAATACATTGTTTAAGGATATATTTTATTGTTTAATTTCTGCGAGGATCTCAGACGTGTGTGGAATGATCAGGCCATTGAGTCTAATACATTGTTTAAGGATTAATTTTATTGTTTAATTTCTGCGAGGATCTCAGACGTGTGTGGAATGATCAGGCCATTGAGTCTAATACATTGTTTAAGGATATATTTTATTGTGAAATCTGTATTATTATATAAATCGGTGGACCTTCGATTTCCGAATTGATTTTATCGGAAATAATATTTACGTTAAATTTTACCTTATTTAATTACCATTAATCTTTTATTTGTTTGTTTTATTAAAATAAAGATAAGAAAATGATGATTAATTTTAAGATGGTTGTTTAATCTAATCGTTTTAACTTTAACATGAATGTTGACATGGTGAAATAAAGGGAAGTTGCTAACTTCTGAGTTATGGAGGAAGTCAAAATGTTGAAATATAATATTTAGCTGCAGGGATTTGTCGGTGTTCTTCTAGCAGACATTCCTTTCATAGAAAAGAGAGGAGAAATATATTGCAATGTTTTCTGTAATCGTTCATCGATTCGGGATTTAATATAAATCGATTTTCACTGGTCATTATTGAGGAAATATATAAAAGAATTAGTAATTATTCGATCGAGGTAAATACAGAGAGACGCATTGCGCATGTGCGGTGCCCTCTACACCCGCCCATCCTATAACCTCAAATATTATAACACTCATGCAAGTAGGCTGTCATTTCTATATCCCCCCTCTCTTCTCATATTTCTGCATAGAAATAGATCGTTTGATGTGGATAATTATACCGAAAACATTAAGTGAAAATTCGCGTTCTTTTTCTTTAATTAATTTAGTTTAAAAATGAGGGGAAAAAACAAATCAAGTTATTGAATTAGTATCTTATTAGTTATAAAAAATTGATAAAATTAATTAACCATGAGAGCAAAAATTAGGACATGGCTCAGTGACCTAGCCTCAATCTATATATAGCTACTCAATCGCTGAACAATTTAGTAACAAATTCCACCGTTTTTGCACCGATTCAAAACTCAAGGAAGTTTGTATTTTAAAAACTCGTCGTCGTCCTTTTGTATTTCGAATTTTGGATAAAGACCAATAAACATCAAAATATAACTAAACTCTATTAACGAAAGCAAAACTAACTTAACGACCATATTTGAAAACAGCTTAAACTGATATTACCAAGATTTATATTGCCCATCACCAAATTCGGGTTTTACGCTGCAACGCTGTAATCCTTTGCCGCAACTACAACACCCAAAAACAACCTTCAATTGTTCATAAAAGCACTTCGTCGGTGGTGAATTTCAGCTATTTGTCTTCAGAACATGTCGAAATTCATCTAAATGCATCAATTAATCTCCAAAATCATGCACCATTTAATAAAATAAAAAAAGCTTTATTAAAATTTCCGCCAAAGCGAAAAGAAAGGCTGAGCATATAGAAATCCCTGGAGAAACAGAGGCTTTATGGGGAATAAATTTCAAGTTATTGGCCCGATATAAACCAAACCCATCGAACATAAACTCTCATAATCGGGTATTCATAAAATCCAAATTGGTGTGACTCATGTCTTCATTATATCAGACATCGTCAGATCAAATTTATAATTTTTGATCATTTTTCCAATATACAAGAGGGATCTGATCCGAATGATTTTCAAATCAAAGAATTCAAAGACATGAGCCTGTTGCTGGTAATTTCTTCATAGACTATATAAAAGGCAGCCTTAAATACATTTGCACAATACTATCTTTCAGGTACTTTGGGATCAATGAACTTATTAATAAAACATTTCCATTTCTTTTTATTTAATAGAGTCACTTCCCTGAAATCCCATTAAGTCAAGATTAAAAATAACCAAACCAATCTTCCTACAATTCTGCTAGTGAAGCAAATTACAAACGCCCATTCTACGTTAGTTTGAACAATTCGATCAGCATTGACTTGTGCGAATATTTCAATGCTTCTAGTTCTAACCTCTTTATTTTTTATTATTTTTTGTTTTATTAAGTTGCTTCGACTACCTAGGTCATTAGCACCAATGAACATTGCTTCATTTTAACCATATGATGAAAAAAGTTTTATAATTTACTAATTTTCTATCACTGCTAGTCCTAACTATTCCTAAAATTGTATTCGAATCGCCAAATAAATGAATTTTAAACATACTCATCAGACTGGAATTACTAGCTAAAAAAAGGTCTATGAAAGTTTGATGGTTGCAACAATAAATAAAAAATTTACATAATACAATGCGTTATTTAAATGACGTTTTTGTAATTACTTCTTGAAATATGACCAATTCTGGCACATTACATTACTGGGCAGCATAAATTGTCCTTACATTGCGGAATAATTTCTATTTTGTTTTTTACTTGTACCTATGCCCAATAGTTTTCAAAACTCAACGAAGACATTCTTTCCTAACAATGTATAACAATTTCTACGCTTTCCTGCCAATATACTTATAAATAAAACGAGCAATATCATTTAATATATAACAGGAGGCACGGTGGCCGTGAGTGTTAAGGCGTGAGCACTTAACACTCCGTTCCAAGGGTCGTGGGCTTCATTCCGACTATGGGGTGTTGTCTTTTCTTTAGAAAAAAGAAAGGCATCAGCCCTATCCGGGCTAGAAAAGGCTGATACCTATAGATATCCCATTCAAAAATTCTTAGTTAATAATAATGTACGTTAAAATTTAAATAAATAAATAATACATAACAATAATATTTCTAATTATTCATTAAAATATTAATTTGAATAAAATGCAATCCTCTTCTCAATACCATAGCTACAATTTTTTACAGTAAGTTGCAGGTCTACTGGTAACTTATTAACAAATGTTTTACCTCTAATGCATATACCTATGTATTAAATGATATTATTATTAGCATGTATAATTGTAATTTTTTTTCTATAAATAAATAAAAATTAGGTAAGTGCTTTATTATTATTTTTAATGTTATTATAATGCTATATTTACATATATTATTAACATTTTCATAATAAACCAGTATATTTCCTAATGTGCTTATTAAATATTACGTCAAGCTGCGAAGTACTAAGGGTAGAAGTAGTATTATATAAATATAATGACAAGTCATTATATTTGTTGAATCATAATTTAAAACTCGTAAATTGGTTTAGGATATTTATAATATTTTCCAATAAGCCAAATATTGGTAACATTCGAGAAGTGAGAGAGTGACCAAGAATAATTTAGGTACACCGCTGGACGAGGGTGTTGTGCAGGGGCGGTCAGGGATGTGAAAGGTCAAGTACTCCGCTGCACCTTTCTTATCTATCCGACCAACGTATTCACCATAAGACAAGTTATAGTGTATGTTTATATATATATATATATATATATATATAAATATATATATATATATATATATATATATATATATATATATAGTATGAAAGACTGACCTGTTTGTATATCGGCCGCTAAGAGGTAGAGGATGGTGAGGACTGCGAGATGAGGCATGCTGAGCCTTCTGAACAAAGAGGTAATAGAGAAAAAAATGTTAGCACTAAACAGCACAACACATCTCACGCCGGAACGACACTAAGTAGAACAATAAAGCAACAACGCAAAGCGAAATCGAAAACTGTGTCCTTCTTTAAGATGAGAGTTTTTGTCTTTGAAATATGTCTGATCGAGAGAAGATACGCAGATCACATGTCTGCTGAAGGAGGAGGATTGTCTTCGGTGTTAGACCGGTCCTACCTCGGTGTTCTCCGAACTACTGACGAGTCTCGTCTTTATCCGCTAGGGGCGCTATCGTACACCACCCCTGCACCGCCCGCAACCCTGGCCTCATAGTCCATCCCTAGGTCTGGAGCCTCGTATAGTACCTACTTACATATACTCTATCTGCATCCATGGAGGAGCTTACATTGTAATCGTTAGTCTCTACGTTAGGGCTGATAATGCTCGTAGATCCGGCTGCGTAAATTATTACAAAAAGTCAGGTTTTTACACAAACATTACAAGCACAGTGTATTTACAGTAAAACCTCGTTTACGCGGATCAACTGGGACCAGGGCCGATCCGAGTTAACGAGAATCCGGGTTGTCTGGAGAATGACAGAAAAACGAAAAAAAATCACCGAAATATTTTTAACGGAGCATACAAATTATTATCGACACACAGTTTCACCTAAAAACACGTGCACTGTATGTACCGTAATAGCCTATGTTTTTGCACTGTACTCAATATAGCTACAAACTAGTAAAAAAGGCAGTGAGCTTATACTGTCTCAGTTTAGTGTATCGCTTACGAGCAGCGCGATCTCGCAACCGCTTCAACACTTGAAGTTCATTTGGCAATGTTTCGGCTTGACTCTCGAAATACATCATCAATTTCTCAATGTTTGCTAGTGCTTCTGCGTTGGGGCATTCAATGCGTTTTCTGTTCTTATTCCAATCAGATACGGTCGATGTTCCTATTCCAAAATCAGTCCCATTGTTCTTCCCCTTGTGAATTCTTCTAAATGCCATGGGCGTATATAAGGGGGGCTGCAGCCCCCCCCCCCCCCCCGAAATTTTGATTTGATCGGTTAAAATGTCATAAAACCCTTAAAAATAAATTAAATAAGATCATTTAGTTCATAAAACATATTCTATTTTGGGTGTAATAGCGTTTAAATTGGCTAAAAATCTTCGAAGATCTAAATTGTTAGTATTCCATACACCGGAAATGGTCTCAGCCCCCCCCCCCCGAAATTTTCCCAGCCCCCTCCGAAATTATTTTCTATATACGCCCATGCTAAATGCTTTCATCTTTTTTTTCCATAGTCACAACAATGTTTTTACGTTTCGTATAAATCGCAGACAACGAGCAAAAGAAACAACAAAACGATACTGTACTTCGACAGTGAGTACCCTAGGAAAACTCGCCTAATTTACCTGCTGAGAATAGGAATTTATCGTCTATAAAACAAGTTTTTATTTACTACGGTGAACAACATAATTTCGTTTTCAAAACTGGTCTGTGTTATCCGGACGTCCTGGTTAAAGAGGTCCAGGTTCATAAGTATATGAACATAAATTGGAAGATGTTGGCACTGTATCCCTGAAAGTCGACGTACAACGACAAGAAAAGCGTATTTAACTAGACATTCCTAAACATGTTAAGTACAGAAATTATGGGTGTCTAAACTTCCATGAACCAATTTCTAAACGAATATATTTATTCTTGAAGTAGCTAGCAGGAGTTGCCCCCCAAAATTGTTTAAACCATTAACTTGTATTTGCGACTTTTAGAACCTGTTAGGTTCATCTTCAGGCGTCTAAAAAAGAAAAATTAAACCAAGAATGAGGAGGAAATATCTCCTGTGTTACTCAAACCAATACAAATAAAATATATAAGGTATATAAAAAAAAAAAATCAGTCCCGTAACAGGCCACTAAGGGCCCAGAGGGGCAGATACTGTAGAGGTATCTGATTCTTGACCATACGGCACACCAGGGAGATAGTGTGGTCAGTGCTATGCTCCGGCCGCCTGATTTTTCCCTTTGCAGGAACCCATTAAATAATTAATTAAAGGCGAGGTGAGCCTGGGGCGATCTGGGACCCCAAATCCAACCCTCGAACGACGGCACTAGAAGAATTAATTTTAAGTGCACGCTCGGGTTTTGAACCAGGGTCCTCCAGTTCATTAGTCGAGTGCTCTACCACTGACAAGGGGAGTATACAGTGATGGGGTCACCGATCTGGACCAAATTTTTTCTGGTGATTCTACATCGAAAAATAGTCGACACGTATTCGAGCGCTCCGTCCAATGCGCCTTAGGAGCCGAGAAATAAAATAAAATAGGTTGAAAGTGCTTTATTTTATATATCGAGTTTAAAAAATGATATCTACATGGTTCTTTCACCAATTCAGTATATCGTCCCTACCATTTAAGTATCGAATACGCAAACTCTCGTTTTTCAGATTCGAGACTTTGCTGATTGTGGACGGTACAACTTGTCGCAAATTGCCAAAACACTAACCCCTTTAGAATAGCCTCTAATGCCTTAAATAAAGTATCGAATAAGACCATTTTTCAATATATTACTTCGTAAATAGGTAGAATATGTTCGTTCTCTAGTTTGTTCCGATTTGCATATTAAGTCCTGTTAAGGTGTACTATAATTTTGATAATTTAATTCAATTTAATATGAAACCACCACATGCGGTGCAAATCGAAAAACACAATCACTATATGGCAAGCAACTAAACTGAAGACAGGATACAAAACACTATAAATAAATAAATGATTTAGCTAAAGATAATAAAACAGTCTCAGCCAGTGCTTGGCAGAAAATGGTAAATCGAGGTGACGAGTTTGTTTTACAGCTTTCTCAACATTTTTAACAGATTTTAGAAGATGAGTAAAACAATATCAGTAACCAACATACTTAGATACTAAAGTCTCAACACTTATTAGAAATCAGTTCTTTAGTGACTTATCTAAATTACTACGGTAGTAAGGACAAAACTGGTAAACTTAATATAATAAGGTGTGATATTGTTGGCAAAGAAAGTACCTCTATTTAAGGGCAGAAATTTATATGTAAAGCACATCGATCTGATCAACGAGGTTGTAATGTCATAAATAAATTCAAACGAATATTATTATAACGATTACTTGATAAGGGCCTTGGACCAGACCTGTTGTTAAGAGTCTTGGCGTGACCTTGATAAGGGTCTTGGACCAGACTTGCTAAGAGTCTTGACGTGACCTTGATAAGGGCCTTGGACCAGACCTGTTGTTCAGAGTCTTGACGTGACCTTGCTAAGGGTCTTGGACCAGAATTGCTAAGAGTCTTGACCTGACCTTGCTAAGAGCCTTAGACCAGACCTGTTGTTAAGAGTCTTGACGTGCCCTCGCAAAGAGACTTGAAGTAACCTTTCTAAGGGTCTTGGGCCAGAATTGCTATGAGCCTTGACCTGACCTTGCTAAGAGCCTTGGACCAGACCTATTGCTAAGAACTTGACTTGACTTTGCTGAAGGTCTTGGATCAGGTTTCTTGCTAACAGTGTTGACGTGACCCTGCTAAGAATCCCGGGCCAGAACTGTTGCTAAGAGTCTTGACGTGACTTGCTTTGAGTATTGTTTCAACCTTATTTGCAGTAGGTGGATATGTTACGTTTAGTTTGGTTGATTGTATTGAAGAACTCTCTGATGGTATATCAAGATTGAAGCGAAATTAATAAAGCTCTGATTAGAGATTGTTCCACTATTTTATTAACCTTTCGCCTTTAAGATATTTATTATTTTCCCGTACTCGTCAAAATATACAATTTGACTAATCATCTAACACTCGTCTGTACCAAAATTGATTCAGTACGTATGGCTCAGTTTGTACAGCTTTATGCATATACCTAAAGACACTTGACTTACACGGGTGAGTACGTATATGGTGCGTCTTGATAGTTTTAGAATTGACTAGCTGGATGCGGATAAGGTATCCCTTCAATCAAATGTCAACAGGTTCTCATCATTGACCTTACACCGCCTGTATTTGTTAGGCATACCACGCAAGTAGCAGATGTTCATGTAACATCATATGCTCCCAAATTATACCACCTATAAATCTGTACATTTGATAGTCATGATTTCAAATACTTCAGTATTTTTTACATAATTGTGAAGAAACATCAAAATTTTTTTTTTATTTCTTAATATGTGCAATTACATTAAGAATTGACCATAATGAAAGTTTCCTTGTAAAGGAAAACCTATTGGCTAAGTGATCTCTTCTAATACGATATAATGGCCTGCAACCCGAACTATCCCATTGCCAACCGTAGGGGCTTTTAGGATAATTTAATACAGTAAAGACGTCTACATCTCTTGGCTAGATAGCGCTAACTAGTAATCAACATCAACTCGGCTAATCGAACTATTAAAAAAAGAACTCCAATATTATTGGCAAGAATCTTATCCAGAAGTGACATCGGTTCATTGTTCAATTTCGAAGAATAACTTCCTCAATTATTGCAGATTCATTTTTACACTTCAAACAGATGTCACTACATTCTCCAAAACCTTCAAATTTTAATTGAGGCTTTTCCTCAACTACAGCACATCTCTAGCTTCACTTCCTGAATAATTGATTCCATTAATTTGTATATATATATATATATATATATATATATATATATATATATTATTTAATGCGTTTCGTCTTTTAGGCTTAGGGTCGGAAAAAGTAGTACTTCCTTGTATCCCACCACTTTATTTTTCATGCCCTACATGTTTCGTGCTTAATTGATTCGCACCTCATCAGGGGCACTTCTACAACAAAATCCATTTTTGTACCTCCCAATATTAAAGATATTTAAAATATACAATATTTTAGAAATCCAGATTTTAAAATAACTTTAACAAACATTTTTTTAAAAGTCCTACCTTGCTAAGAAGTCCTCTCGTCTCCTCATGTACCTTCTACGGAGGCAGGGGTAATACTAGTCATGTCCTAAGCCTACCAATATGGCCGCGTCTTTATCTATATGTGGTATTTGTAAAGTCCGTCCGTCACAACAATTAGGTCTTAATCTATTACGGAATGGAAAATTTGATGCACGTTTCTAAGATCGGTCCTTTTATTAACAGCTGTTTTTGAATTTTTTAGAATATAAATATTTTCTTTAATTTTTCTTTTCAGCGTGTTTCTTTCTTTGTTAAGTATTTTTACTTCTCTGAAATCAAAACAGTGCTTTTTTGATATTGCATGGTAGGACTTTTAAAAAAAATGTTTGTTAAAGTTATTTTAAAATCTGGATTTCTAAAATATTGTATATTTTAAATATCTTTAATATTGGGAGGTACAAAAATGGATTTTGTTGTAGAAGTGCCCCTGATGAGGTGCGAATCAATTAGGCACGAAACATGTAGGGCATGAAAAATAAAGTGGTGTGATACAAGGAAGTACTACTTTTTCCGACCCTAAGCTTAAAAGAACGAAACGCATTAAGAAATATTTTGGGTCATCTACAAGAATAATAATATATATATATATATATATATATATATATATATATATATATATATATATATATATATATACAGGGTGTCCCGTAAATGTCTAGTCATATTGTGAGGGGTGATAGAGGACCCTTAGGGGAATAACAAATGTTCTATGACGATTTCCCGAATTCTCGCCCATAAGGGAGAAAACGTCGTTTTATTGTTTTTTCGAGACAAACGTACTTTTTAGAAGAATAATCGTTGTAGCTCCGTCCCAGGTGGTACTACTAAAAAGGGTGTGAAACCAATCGAAAGCTGAGTAAATTTACTATAAGACTAGTTGAGAGTAAACGTAAAAATGAATGAATGTAAGTATGTATATCTTACCAAAAGAAGGCAATTCTAAATTTCCTGACATTTTATTGATATTTCTTTCCAGCGTTACTCCTCAATAAGCAGGATCTGAGATTTCCGGGTTTCAGAAAAACTTCCTCATTTAACCAGCTTTCCATTCATGTATCACATCCCTGTGTTATTGAAGTATTTGAACGATTTAAGAACAAATGTTTTTAAAAAAACATGGATCTGTGAAAAGAAAATTATATTTTCTTCTTCAATTTATTCAAAAAGCTGAAGGGAAATATTTTTTTTATAAATGTTTACATAAATATTAAGTAAATATTTACTTAAAAGAATAAAAAAAATTACTTCCACAGATATAAAAAAAAAATCTTAAAACAGTAAATAAATAAAATACACATTTATTTTGAATTCAGGTAACTAATACTGGGTCCAGGAGACGGCCATTAAGGAACCCCAACCATACATTAACCTAAAAAATTACTATTTTTACCTATATCACGCATTTGAACACATTTTTACAGGGCTATGTACATATTATTTATGAGGGATAGAATTTTTAATTACCACAACAAAAACGCATGGGCTCAGAATCTCAGTGAGTTTCAGAAGCGTAGCCATCAGTATTAATTTAAGGTAAAGCATTTGTTTTCTAAATATAAGTACCTGTAAAAATGTGTTCAAATGCGTGATCTAGGTAAAAATAATAATTTTTGAGGTATATGTATGGTTGGGGTTATTAAAATAAATATGAAGAAAAAAATATAATTTTCTTTTCACAGATCCATATTTTTTTTTAAACTTTTGTACTTAAACCGTTCAAATACTTCAATAACACAGGGTTGTGATACATGAGTGGAAAGCTGGTTAAATGACAAAGTTTTTCTGAAACCCGGAAATCTCAGCTCCTGCCCATTGAGGAGTAACGCTGGAAAGAAATATCAATAAAATGTCAGGAAATTTAGAATTGCCTTCTTTTTGTAAGATATACATACTTACATTCATTCATTTTTACGTTTACTCCCAACTAGTCTTATAGTAAATTTACTCAGCTTTCGATTGGTTTCACTCCCTTTCTAGTAGTACCACCTGGGACGGAGCTACAACGATTATGTTTCTAAAAACCACGTTTGTCTCGATAAAACAATAAAACGACGTTTTCTTCCTTATGGGCGAGAATTCGGGAAATCGTCATAGAACATTTTTTGTTCCCCTAAGGGTCCTCTATCACCCCTCTCAATATGACTAGACATTTACGGGACACCCTGTATATATTGGTTATAATTGAAAATGTGTACAAAATTACGTTTTTCTAATTGAAAGGAAAGGTTCCTTAGCCAGCAGAAGCCGTCAACTGAAATGTCGATTTTTTGGCACATTTTGGCGCAAAAACCTTCTAGGCGCTTATAGTTTTGCGTTAATAGGCTGGAACGTATATTTTTTACATGTTTTCGAATGTAAGTAAATTTCGCTAGGTAAATTTCGGGTTAACTCAGTGTCGCTGGAACAAAAATTTAAATGTTAATTAATAGATTATTTCGGGACCAGCAACACTGACTCACCAGGCATAATCTTCCCAATGTTGGCAGTCTGGTTATGGTTATGGTGTTACAAGGTCATTTTATAATAATCATAATAGCTATAATTACTAATTATCAATAGACTGATAAGGGCCACAATATTAGGAGGACTTTCCAATATCGGCTTATCCCCGAAGCTTGGATATGAGAACATACAGGAAATAGAAGATTTAACAGCTGACTGCTCTAGTCTCCCACCTGCCGTCCTTCTCATGAAGATCATCCCTGCCTGATGATATAACCAATCTTATCGGATAAGTAGTATAATCTAATGCTCAATATATCAAGCCATAATCAAATATAAAACGGGGAAATTAAATTTGATTGACTGGATCCGATCATCATCCAATCAATTTGTCGAAGAAATTAATAACTCAGTAAAAATGTTGTACAAGTTAACTCTCCGATAGAGAGTAGAGCCTAATAGGCCGCCCTGTAGTAAAGTTGTAGAATATATTTCTGATAGCAGTCATGGATTGCGTAATGACCATTAGAATTAGTAGTTATAGTGAAACATAATGTTATCTTACCTGTTTTGAAAGCTAGCGTGTAAACAGTGCATCTGCAAGGCAATAATTGTTATGAATGAATAGATAGACAAGAGAAATAGGTATAATTAAATTCCTCGAGAATCTTACAACACCTTAACACTAACAAGTCTATCAAATAACATTTTAAGAATAACGCCAACATCGTTTTCTGTAAAAAAAGGGGGAAAAACCAACTCAGAGCAACTGCGCCATCTTAGCGAGGTTCCGTTCATATCTCTAGTGCTTTTAGTAAAGGAATAGTAGAAGTTATTGGTGGGGTTTGATCTTTCGGGAAAAATATGAAATAAAACCTGTAACGGAAAATAGATTTAAGGCCCAGCAAAAGGAAACTTACAGTATCATGGCGACATCCGCGACCTTCTCAATGTTTACTCTTAGAAACGTGTTTCTAAGTTGTTTTAGTGTACTATAACAATGTTTCACATTTTCTTACCTTGTGTTAGGCAAATACTTGTTTTCCTGTTAAATGCAATTAAAGAAAGCAACAACCAATTAAGAAGTTAGGTAAACAAAAAAAACAAAGACAAAAAAAACTCCGTTCAAAAGAACAAGACTAACAATTCAGAAATTTAAAGTCCTTATTTCTCCGATTGACATCGCCCGAAAAAAAATTACATCAAAATATTTTTTGTAAACAATTTAGTAATCTATCGAATGGTTACCTTCCACTTACCACGATTTCCCAATCAAAAAATGTATTTACGAAAAATGTATGAAGATCCGAATACTTTTCATGTCTATTAATAAAATATTTTTTTTCGCATACTTCCTTAACTCCATATATAACCAAAATTTAAACATCTTAGTTGGGATTAATTTCCAAGATGTAGAAAATATTTCACTTGAATCCCGCGATTCTAAGTACACACAAAAAAATAATGACTTACAAAAACATTGATTCCACTTTTCTCAGAAACGGTTACAGATATCGCCTTAAAAATGGTTTCATTCGTTTTCCAATGTTAAGAAACCTATAAAACAAGTACCTGCAAGCATATGAACTCAAAAACGTAAGCGTTACTTTTTATTGCGCGAATTTCGCCCCAAACCAGTGGGCAGATTCAGCTGGCTAACGAACTTGACCTTTCAAATTTTTTTCAAAGATTTTTGCACCAAATTTCATCAAAATCGGACCATTTTTGAGCTTGCTAGAGAGCGAACAGACAAGCATATATATATATATATATATATATATATATATATATATATACATATATATATATATATATATATATATACAAATTTGAACCACCGTTATTTTCGTTATCTAGGGGTTTGGAAATGCAAAATTTTCTAGTCGGCACTTCCTGATTGCGTCATGAGGTCAACCTTATAAGCGGGGTTCATCCCTATAGAGGGAGGGAGGAACCGCACTAAAGAACCGGGCGGAGAGGAGGGGAGTGAGTAAGATGGGAAACGGAAAAGGGAGAGAAGAGTATGAGAGAGAGAGGTAGAGAGGGGTGGTGGGGGGGACAGAGAGAAATGGGGGAAGAGATAGAGTTGAAGAGAGAGATAAAGGGGGAGTGAGGGAGAGAGTGGGAGAAAGTGAGAGGGGAGGATGAGAGAGAGAGATAGACACAGAAAAAGAGAGGGGGAGAGAAGAACCACTAACATTTATTACTTTTCGAGTTTTTTTTTTTTTTCAAAATAATGGGGTGAGTAAAAAAAATGACCGTTATATAGGTAAAAATCAAAATTTATTTTTCTTCTACTTACAAGGTTTTTAATAACCAAAATATATTCCATTGCGTTCTATTGTATGACGCTTTCTGGAAGCCAGCTGTAGAAATCCTTGATGGTACCACTCTTTGGGTTTAGGATCGAAGATCTCACGCCATTTTCAACTTCATTCAAGTTGTTGAATGTTTTTGAGCAAATGATCTGAACAGGTCTGATGGTGCTAGGTCTGGACTACATGCCGGATGAGAAAGAAGCTCGATTCCATCCAAATCAGCTATATTTTGTTTTGTATTGCGAGAAGTGTGAGGTCTGGAATTATCTTGTTGGAACAAGACTTGCTCCCTTTTGACTGATCCTGGATACCGCTGAACCAAAACATCGTAAATTCTCTGCATTTTTACTGAATAGAACAAATACAGAATTGCTTTTCGTAGGGTCGGCTTCGATAGAAGTGAGCAGAGCATTCTGGTTAACTACTGAAACACACCCTGATACAGATTTCTTTACAAGGCTCAAATCACCTTCATTCAATTTTTGGAACCGCCTTCTCACCGTCCTTTCATTCGAAGAGTTCATCCCCAAATTCAACCACTAAACGAATGGCTTCAGTTGCTAAAAACTTCCGTTTCCAAAAATAAAGCAAAATTATGATAATTCCGTACTGTAGAGTCTTTGTGAAAAAAGGGGAGCTATAGAAGTATTGACCCCGGATAGAGGGCATGCTGGTTACTAAATGATTCAAAATGATTAAACTTCTTATCACAATTCTTAGCCCCCCCCCCCCCCAATGTAAATAAGAGAGGAATTACGATGCAAAGTTCAAACACAAAGGAAACGGTCATTTTTCCTGATTAGATTAAAAACGATTGAATTTAGCAATATTTCTTTATATAAAGTTTAAAGAGGATTAAAAGTCCTACAACTTTCATAGTTATAACAGTTTTTTTTATCGTGAATAGTTAAAGCTTCTTGAATATATACAATTTTTCTCAATTCTGAGGAAAATCCATTAACTCTTTATTATTAAGCTATTACCCGGCGTGCTATGCTACACCTACTTTGTGCATCTATAAAAGGAAAAATAAATTAGGAACCAAATAATTAATATTAAACTCTAATAGCGCAAATCTAACTATTTGGTTTCATTGTTGTTTTTTTTCTTCATTGTTTCTCGTGATCTCCGAACTCTGAGTCATAGACGATTGTAACCTAGCCTATGACTCTCCCCGTGTCAAGACGTACCTGTGTGCAAAAGTTGGTCAAAATCGGTCAAACGGTGTGGATTTGTATAAGGAACAAACAGACAGACAAGTGATTTTGAAATATATAGATAAACTAGCTGAATACCCGTGCTTCGTCACTGCAGATAAGTTGTTATTTTATTGCGTTGAATAATGTATCTTGGCCTCGTGACCAGTTAACAGAATAAGGACAGAAAAGTAATCCAAAGTGGGAAGTGCCAGTATTGATTGGCTCCTTCCAAAAGTGTTATCATCATTATTATTTGTTATTCAAACTATTTTATTTTTTCGTACTTACTTATTTATTATTTTTTATTGAGTTATTTTCATTTATTTTATTATTATTATTTATTCACGTATTTATATTTAATTTTTTTTTTTTTTTTTTTTTGTCATTTGTATTAATCAATTTCTGTATATATTATTAATTATATTTGTGAGCAAACTTAACTAATGTACTTTAAAAATGTACAGATGTTAAATAAACGTATTATTTAAAAAAAGTCCGTCTCGCAGGAACTGCATCATCTTAGCGCGGTTCCGTTCATATCCCTAGTCTAATTTGGAAAGATTAAAATAGCAGCAGTTATTATTTGGGTTCCAACAGTCTTCTTTTTTAAATTAATTATTATAATGGCATGTCAACCCTTAAGGTCACTAACGCCATTCCTGTGTGTAGTAAAGTCTTGAAAGGTCATGATTTACAATCTTACCTGGAAGGGTCGGCAACACTAGAAACTGTCCCTCTAGTGACAAGGTCTTGGAATCCTGGAAATCTATATTTCTAACAATAAATTGTTTTTGTTATTTTACTTAACCAGTTTTATTGTCAAATACATTATCCAACTATAAGCAATTAAAAAATAACAAGGAATAAAACAGACAAAAAGAACCATTCGAATAAACGAAATCAATTAATTTAAAGTTGTAAGCACTTATTTCTCCGATTGACATCGCCTAATTAAAACTTTCTTCAGAACCTTTTTTGTAGAGCATTTAGTAAGCTTTCGAATGGTAATCTTCCGCTTCACAAGATTGTCAACGGTTTTCGAGATACTAACGAAAGTATACAAAGTTACCAAAACTTTTTTTGTCTGATAATAAAATATTTTATTCTAACCCTTCCTTTACTCTAAACGTAACAAAAATTTCAACATATTAGTGTTGATAAAATTCGAACATGCAGAAAATGTTTCAACTGTATCCCATAATTCTAAGTATCAAAATCAAAGACAAACAACCCTCCCTAGGAAGGACGCTAGGCAGTTGAATAGCTATATCTTGGAAATCCATATCTCTAACATTAAATTGTTTTTCTTAACCTGTTTTATTTTCAAATACATTATCCAACTATAAGCAATTAAAAAATAACAAGGAATAAAAAACTGACAAAAAGAACAGTTCGAATAAGCGAAATCAATTACTTTAAAGTTTTAAGCTCTTATTTCTCCGATTGACATCGCCTAATCAAAACTTTCATAAGAACTTTTTTTTTAGAGCATTTAATAAGCTTTCTAATGGTATTCTTCCGTTTACCAAGATTCTCAATCTTTTTCGAGATATTAAGGAAAGTAAACAAAGTTACTAAAACTTTTTATGTCTGTTAATAAAATATTTTTTTCTAACCCTTCCTTAACTCCAAACGTAACCAAAATTTCAACATATTAGTTTTGATGAAAGTAGAACATGCAGAAAATGTTTCAACTGAATCCCATGATTCTAAGTACCCAAACCAAAAACGGTATTCAAAAACTATTTTTCAAATTTTCTCGAAAACGGTTAAAGCTATCGCCTTGAAAATGGTTTCATTCGTTTTCCTAGCCCAGGAAGCATATAAAACAAGTACTTACAAGCTTATGAACTCAAAAACGTAAGCGTTACGATTTTTTTTGCGCGAGTTTCGCCCCAAACGCCATCTTCCAGTGGGCGGATTCTGCTGGTTAACGAACTTGACCTTTCAAATTGGACGACGGATTTTTGTACCAAATTTCATCACAATCGGACCATTAGGGAAGCCAGAAATGAGCGAACAGACATATATATATATATATATATATATACAAATTTGAACCACCGTTATTTTCGGTCTCTAGGGGTTCTGAAACCCGAAATTTTCTAGTCGGCACTTCCGGATTGTTTCATTTTATCAACCTTATAAGCGGGGTTCCTCCCTATGGGGGAGGGAGGAACCGCGCTAAAAATAATAATAATAATAATGTATCATCAAAATTAACGCTACTACATAATTTTGTGTAATTTATTATAGCACGGTTCCCGTCATACTATAAGTTATTTATCAATTGATAAGTAACCAAGTATAATGTTTCTTGACATGGGGCGCTCCGGACCAGTGTCAAGAAACAGATAACGTAAAGATAACCAGTTATCTATAGGTTACCAGTAACAGCTGTTTAACCAGTACAGGCTAAAATTCTTTGTCAGTTATAAATATAGGTTAACATTTAAAAACGTATATGGGTTCGATTCCCACTATGGGGTGGTGGCTTTTCTTTAGAAAAAAGAAAAGGCATCAGCCCTATACTGGCTAGAAAAGGGTGATAACCAATAGATAAAAATCCCAAAATTCGTAGTTAATAATAATGGACGTTGACATTTAAATAAATAAACATTTAAAAATGTATGTTTCCAAGATATCATTTGGAAAAATCCATTATATTTGCGACCATTACCAAGACGTTTTCTGACTGGGATGAGGAGGCTGTGCAAGGGTTCGGGAGATTATTACCTCGGATGGACCATCACCAGGTATAGCGTAAACTCTATGGGGGAAAAATTGAAATGAACCGCAATTAAAATGGTGATTTTGTCCCTCATAGCGTAAAATCTATGAGGGACAGTTTATTTCTAGTAATTCAAGGACTGCCATCATAGTTGAAATTAACCGCAATTAAAAATAATACTATTCATTTAAGGCTTCAACAGTGGTCATAAAGCCCAGCCTTCACCTTGGTTGAAAAAATAATACTATGAAATACATTCAGCATGTTGCCTAGGCTTGCCTGCTCTAACCAACTAAAACTTCAAACCCCTCTAAAAATACTTAAAAATTCGAATATCAAAAAATCCTTTCTTAGCGAGTGTTTACATCCCAAAGGGAGTGTCCATGCAAAATTTCAAATTTTTCTGTCGAGCGGTTTGGGCTGGGCGCTGATAGGACAGTGAGTGAGTGGTATTTGACAAATATATAGTAGATGTGTATTACGTTGTAAATTGTGTCAAGAACCTTTATTTTAAGAATGTTTGGCAACTTTTTAGCGCGGTTCCTCCCTCCCCCATAGGGAGGAGCCCCGCTTATAAGGTTGATACAATGAAACAATCCGGAAGTGCCGACAAGAAAATTTCGCGTTTCAGAACCCCTAGAGACCGAAAATAACGGTGGTTCAAATTTTTATATATATATATATATATATTTGTCTGTTCGTTCTCTAGGTCAAAGACGAATGGTCCGATTTTGATGAAATTTGGTACAAAAATCAGTCGTCTAATATGAAAGGTCAAGTTCGTTAACCAGCCAAATCCGCCCACTGGAAGATGGAGTTTGGGGCGAAATTCGCGCAGAAAAAATCGTAACACTTACGTTTTTGAGTTCATAAGCTTGTAAGTACTCTTTTTATAGGCTTCTTGGGCTAGGAAAACGAATGAAACCATTTTCAAGGCGATAGCTTTAACCGTTTTCGAGAAAATTTGAAAAATAGTTTTTGAATACCGTTTTTGGTTTGGGTACTTAGAATCATGGGATTCAGTTGAAACATTTTCTGCATGTTTTACTTTCATTAAAACTAATATGTTGAAATTTTGGTTACGTTTGGAGTTAAGGAAGGGTTAGAATAAAATATTTTATTAACAGACTTAAAAAGTTTTGGTAACTTTGTATATTGTCCTTAATATCTCGAAAAAGGTTGAGAATCTTGGTAAACGAAAGAATACCATTAGAAAGCTTACTAAATGCTCTACAAAAAAGGTTCTGATGAAAGTTGTGATTAGGCGATGTCAATCGGAGAAATAAGTGCTTAAAACATTAAAGTAATTGATTTTGCTTATTCGAACTGTTCTTTTTGTCTGTTTTTATTCCTTGTTATTTTTTAATTGCTTATAGTTGGATAATGTATTTTACAATAAAACAGATTAGGCAAAATAAGAAAAACAATTCATTGTTAGAAATATAGCTTGCCAAGAGAAAAAGATTCGTTGACGTCTTTTGAATATTTTCAATTGCCTTTATGCTGTTGGTTTTTTTATTTTATTTTTTAATTGATTTTATCTGTAGAATTATTACTATAGTAAAAGAACACAGGAACGTGTGAAAATATTTGATATTTTCCAATTCATTGAAACGTATGAAATGAAGTATCGGTAGAAGAGGATTCTAGGGTCTTGCGGACCTGACCCCAGGTATAGCCATAAAACCCTTTGAACAAAGGCCGAGGAAAATATTATCTGTTTCTATTCTATGCTTTTCAAATGAGAATAGGGATATGAACAGGAACCGGGGTCTCCCGTGGTCTAATGGCTAGCGCCTTGGATTCATAAGCGGGAGATGGTGGGTTCGATTCCCAACCTCCGGCAGGAATTTATCATCCCACGGCTCGCTGGTGAAATTCCTCGCTACACCCTGGATGTCGGCGCTAATGACCTAGTTGTAGATGTGCCGTAAAAAAAAAAAAAAAAAAAAAAAAAAAAAAAAAAAAAAAAAAAAAAAACTGGAACCGCGCTATGATGACGCAGTTCCTGCGAGTCGGACTTTTTATTCTCGTATTTATCTTTTTTCTTCTTTTATGCAGAAATGAATCTTGGCCTACTTCATGACCTTGCATTATCGAAATAATTGAATTTCCAGCATGGCTACTGGATAGAGAGAGCGGAGCTATCTGGGATGCATGCGACATTGCTAACATTGTCTTGCAGTGGGGTTTAGCATGGGGATGCTATCCGGCCTATTTAGATTGCATCTCTCCATAGAAGCTGTGGATGTTTGGGCTGAATACCTCGTTGGCAGGAATCAGGGAAAGCCTCAACATTTTCCCGCATCACCGAATTAGCACACACAAATGAACAGTTCAATCCAATCACCAGCAAACTCTAAAACCCATACTTAATTTTAGAGGTCTCATTTCAACAGAATACCCGTCCTTCGCACTCTCTATTTCTCCCTGGGTTTAAGGTGATTCAAAAAGGGCGGGATAAGGTAGAGCCTCATAGGCGGGTCAAAGACATCAGCCTACCAGAATAGCCCACAGAATATTGAAGACATGAAAAATCAAATCAGATTGGCAATAAATTCAATTTCAGTAACAGAAATACGCAACGGCGAAAAAGATTTCAGATACCGTCATTTGAAGTGAATAAATGAGGAGGGACGCATTTTTGAACACTTGTAAATACTAGTTGTAAGTTCAATTACAGGATTAAAGTGCAAAGAAAAAACGGATTTCTGTTTTTAACATGCATTTCTGCAGTGGAAAACTGTATTCCTTTTACAAATTATAACTACGTACCTAATTTGTTTAAAATAAATTAAATCTAACAATGTATGTTGATGTTTTTTGAAGTAAACATTTCTTGGATTTATTCAAAAGTAGGTTTGCGTCATTACGATTTAAGTACTTTTTTTTCTTTTCTTTTTTGAGATAAATGTGGTTTGCGTTAAAAAGCGTTTTTTTTTTTTTTTTTTTTTACAGGGATTTGAGCATTTTACGGCTAAAGGGTGCATCAGATCGAAAAATTCGCCGATATAAACTCGTCTTAGAATTTGATTTCCTGCAAGAATCTGTAATAAAAACGTATGATGTATGACACTCTATTGGAAATTCCAAAGTTATGGTATCCGGGGAAGTACTAGAGGAGGTTTTGAGGTTTAATATGGACTGAAAAGATTTTTCAGGGGTCACAATTAGGGCACAGCAAGTATATATATATATATATATATATATATATATATATATATATATATATTTATTTATTTATCTTAGGAGGCATGGGGTCGTTAAAGCAGTCTTCCTTTATTATACTACTTTATTTAATAGGCCCGAAAGGTTTCGTGCATCTTTTCTTCGCACCTCTTCAGCAGGTCCACCACATGGAGGGGACAACCGGGTACAGTTGTCCCGGGCCGATCCTCTCTATTCGGAAAAAAATGTATAGGTTATGAGCTTGTAAAAAGAATGGGGCTTAGAAATATAGACGAGCTTAGCCTATATTTATTAGAATGGGATCTATATTTTTTTAATGTACATGAAGGACAAAACAAGTGCAGTCCCAGAATAGTACATTTCATTAGGAGTCGTAATAAAACAACATGTACCGAAAGTGACCTTTGCTGCACCGATTGTCGGCTTTTATTCTCATTTTGCTCAAAACTCAAGCTGAAAATAATTTTAAAACGCCCAAAGTCCTAAAGCAAAGTACTAGAATTTTCATTCTGGCTCTGAGAAGTGGGGGCCCGGCTCTGGGAAGTGGGGGCCCGTGATCTGGTCCTGGGCCCGGCTCTGAGCCGTGGCGGCCCTGCTCTTCTGGGGGACTTCTTGCTAGGAAGTCCTCTCATTACCATGTACTCTCTCTGGAGTCTGGCTTAATACTTAAGCGTTAATAAGAGTATTAAGCCAGACTCCAGAGAGAGCACATAGTAATGAGAGGACTTCCTAGCAAGAAGTGCCCCTGAAGAGGTTCGAAGACAACACGCACGAAACATTTTCTGCCTATTAAATAAAGTAGTATAATAAAGGAAGACTGCTTTAACGACCCCATGCCTCCTAAGATAAAAAATAAAAAATAAAAAAATAAATAATTTGGATATTTTGGGTCATCTACAAGAATAAATAATATATATATATATATATATGTAAGATTCGTACTCGGGATAAGAATCACAATGATTGCATCTGTAAAGAAGATTTATTTTTATAAAGGATATAAGATGATTACAGAATAATGACAATACAGTATTACGGTATGTACAAGAGCAATAACAATAACTGAACATACCTGTAAAGAAGAAATCAAAATTACATGATCATTGGAGTAGGAATCTGATAATATAGATCCATCTAGGTGAGGAGTCAAACGTCTACTGATTAAAGGAAACACGGACAGGAAGAGGTAAGGGAAGGAGACAGGCATTGCACTGTCGGCGGGAGATGAAACAATTCTTACCCTATTATTATGTAGCTATCTCAAGTTGGAACCAATCCAACTTTACATATATATATATATATATATATCTACTATATATTTGTCAAATACCACTCACTCACTCACTCACTCACTCACTCACTCACTCATCTATCAACGCCCAGCCCAAACCGCTCGACAGAAAATTTTGAAATTTTGCATGGACACTCCCTATATAACATAGGCGCTCGCTAAGAAAGGATTTTTTGATATTCGTATTTTTAAGCATTTTTAGGGGGGTTTAAAGTTTGAGTTGGTTAGAGAAGGAAGGCCTAGGCAGCCTGCGTTGCTAGGACAATAAAGAACAGCTGTTACCTTACATTATCTATCTCATAGTTTTATTTCTAATTGAGGTTAATTTCAACTATGATGGCAGACCTTGAATTACTAGAAATTAACTGTCCCTCATAGAGTTTTAATTGCGTTTCTTTTCTGCCTGTCCCCGTCAGATAGGCTTGCCATATTTTTGGAGAGTTAAACCGAGACACATTAATATGGGATGGGCATACCAGGGGGAGGGGGATAAAAAGAGTACAAATTATAAGCAAAATGGTTGGTGAGTTTTAAGCCTAGCAACTAACGGGAAGGGGGAATCCTAAACTGTTAGTCTACCCAAACGTTAAAAATAAGAACGGAACTTTTTTTGCTACTTGATTTTCTTAAAACAATCTCTCAGCCAAATAGTAGTGTCTGGCAGCTGGCAGCGCTATGCAGGTAGTTCCAGCGTTTTACAGTTAGATTACTTCTCATTTCTTTGACACTGTGAGCAGTAGTAAAAATGTTAATTGTAGAAAAGTAACCAATTTAAAAAAGATTCTTATAAACATGAATTCATTACTTTTTACATCTTACAGCCTTTTCCGGGACATTGATAAAACTGGGCGGGACACCGAAACAATTGCAAAATACCGGGACAGTCCCGGTCAAACCGTGATGTATGGCATATCCTTAGGTTTTCCAGGCGAGGTAATAATATCCGGAACCCTTGCACAGCCTCCTCGCCTATAACCTTGGTAATACTCGTAAATATATTGGGTGTTACCATATGACTTCTTGGAAACATAAACTTTTAAATTTTAACGCCCATTGAATAAAATATAGTATGACGGGAACTGTGCTGTAATAAACTGCACAGAATTGTATAGTAACGTAATTTTAATGAAACATTATTTAACGCAATAAAATAACTACTTATCTGCCGTGACGAAGCACGGGTATTCAGCTAGTACTATATATTTGTCAAATACCACTCACTCACTCACTCATCTATCAACGCCCAGCCCAAACCGCTCGACAGAAAATTTTGAAATTTTGCATGGACACTCCCTATATAACGTAGGCGCTCGCTAAGAAAGGATTTTTTAGTATTCGCATTTTTAAGCATTTTTAGGGGGGTTTAAAGTTTGAGTTGGTTAGAGAAGGCAAGCCTAGGCAGTCTGCGTTGCTAGGACGATAAAGAACAGCTGTTACCTTACATTATCTATCTCATAGTTTTATTTCTAATTGAGGTTAATTTCAACTATGATGGTAGACCTTGAATTAATAGAAATTAACTGTCCCTTATAGAGTTTTAATTGCGTTTCTTTTCTGCCTGTCCCCATCAGATAGGCTTGCCATATTTTTGGAGAGTTAAACCGAGACACGTTAATATGGGATGGGCATACCAGGGGGGGGGGGATAAAAAGAGTACAAATTATAAGCAAAATGGTTGGTGAGTTTTAAGCCTAGCAAGTAACGGGAAGGGGGGATCCTGAACTGTTAGTCTACCCAAACCTTAAAAATAAGAACGGAACTTTTTTTGCTACTTGATTTTCTTAAAAAAATCTCTCAGCCAAATAGTAGTGTCTGGCAGCTGGCAGCGCTGTGCAGGTAGTTCCAGCGTTTTACAGTTAGATTACTTCTCATTTCTTTGACTCTGTGAGCAGTAGTAAAAATTTTAATTGTAGTAAAGTAACCGATTTAAAAAAGATTCTTATAAACATGAATTCATTACTTTTCACATCTTACAGCCTTTTCCGGGACATTGATAAAACTGGGCGGGACACCGAAACAATTGCAAAATACCGGGACAGTCCCGGTCAAACCGTGATGTATGGCATATCCTTAGGTTTTCCAGGCGAGGTAATAATATCCGGAACCCTTGCACAGCCTCCTCGCCTATAACCTTGGGCCTCCTCGTAAATATATTGGGTGTTACCATATGACTTCTTGGAAACATAAACTTTTAAATTTTAACGCCCATTGAATAAAATATAGTATGACGGGAACCGTGCTGTAATAAACTGCACAGAATTGTATAGTAACGTAATTTTAATGAAACATTATTTAACACAATAAAATAACTACTTATCTGCCGTGACGAAGCACGGGTATTCAGCTACTATATATATATATATATATATATATATATATATATATATATATATATATATATATATATATGCATACAAGTTTGAACATGGGTCGTCAGTTACAAATACAGAGGAAGTACATTACGAATAAAATATCTAGGACAATAGGAGAATTATTAAGGAAAAATATTACTAATAAATTGCAATATCATTCACCCCAGAAGGTAATAAAACACCAATTGAAGGTATTTTAATTCAATTTTCAATGACACGAAGGAAGATAGATTTGATAACAGTGAAAGAGTGCTACTGATAAAAAGCCAGTGTTTTGATTGGGAGCGCTGGGATCAGCGGCCTGTTTCTAGAACCGGAAAATATTCCCTGTTCAGGTTAAGCTGCTCTCCTGAGGGCGGTCCTTTATCTCAAAGTTTTTTTTCATATTAATTCCTATAGTGTTGTGCTGTCAGGCTGTGATATAGTTTATCTTCTACATACCATTCGAGCGGGAAAAGGATTGACCCAAAGAAATGTGAGTACCAATTGTTCTGTACTTTTGCCGACCTCGCTAGACCACGTTTTGTCATAGAGCTATGCTTATTTTATTTTCGAACTGTCTATAAATAACATCACCTTTTGGTTTTGATAGTAATTGGCATTAGATGATTTTTACTGAATCTTATGGGCTTTTTGATTCGTTATTTGAACTGAAGAGGTTTATTGCAGGACATTTTCTCGAGAGGAGGTTAGTTAGTATATTTTCTCTCATTATTCCATTATACTCATATACTCGCCTTAGTATTGCCGAATTATAACCTTTTTGTCATGGATTTGATATTTTCTTGATGTGCTTGTCAATTACAAGGTAGAATATTTGAACAATCTGTTAACAAATTGATGGGTGGTATGGCTTAATAAGTCACTACACCTTGCTATATTTTGATAAATTAGTGACCCTTTATTATTTTATTGCCAATGAATGCAGTTTTTTTAGAAAACAGACTTCTTTAATGTTAAATGATAATGAGCCATCATTTTATTATATTGACACCTGTATGTAGCAGTATGATCTGGCTTGCATTTTAGCTGACCAAAGTCAGCATAGATTCTATTGTTTGTTTCAAAGGGCTTTCATATAAGTCCATTACACTTCTGTTCAAAACCATTCATGTATATTTCATAACTCTATCCTTTTCTCTATAACGGTTATGGATTCTGACTCTGAAATTCTAGATATTCAGTTATTTATTGCATTAACCCCTAACTGGAACAAACCATCAATCTTAGTAACACTTTTTTCCCCTTGTGCTTTTTGTTTTAATACATTTCACACATTTTTTTTTCATATAAAAATAATTATATTTTTGTTATATATAATAACTAAATGCAACACGGGAAGAGCTATTGAAATAGTCTACAAAAAAAAATAAAAAATAGTGTATATTGTAGGATTCATGATCCATTAAGGGGTCAGAAGAAATAAAAAATGGTAGTCAGCAGAATTACTTTAAGTTTTATATCTCTTTGTAAAACTAATAATTTCTAGCTACAGGTTGCTACTCCATTCTTGCAGGATAAGCCTTTTTTCTATATTAAGAAATACCACTCTTAATCAAAATTTACCTTAAATATTTGTTTGTACCTAATTGACCAGTATTTAATTGTGCAAAATTTTGCACAATAATAATAGTTGTATTAACAATATATTTATATATTAATAAATATATAAAATTTGCTAATACAACTATTATTATGTATATTTATGGAGAGAAGAAGGCATAGGGGAGTTTAATTTATGAATGAATGAAGAAATCTCTTTATTCTGGGTCATTCGCCCCTTAAGAATGACTGAAATCTAAATAATGGCATAAAATCAAAATGTAACTCTTCATAGAACAAATAACTCTAAGCGAATAACGTAAAAAGGTAAATAATAAAATTTCTGTAAGTAATTAAGAAAAACAAAAATGAATATGGAGAACACGGGGAAGAAGAGAATGTGGGATTATGGGAGCATGGAAGGGATATGTATAAAAAAATATAAATATCCTGATCCAAATAATATTACATTGGGGGTATATTCTTAGAGAATGTCTTCCTGGGAGAAATGCGAATAGGGTGGATTTATTTAATTTAAATTTATTTAAATTTTAACGTCCATTTATTATTGACTACGAATTTTAGGACGGGTTATCTATAGGTTACCACCCTTTTCTAGCCAGGATAGGGGTGATGCCTTTTCTTTTTTCGAAAGAAAAGCCACAGCCCCTAGTGGGAATCGAACCCACAACCTTTGGCACGGAGTGTTAAGAGCTCACGCCTTAACCCTCACGGCTACCGGGTCTCCAAGGGTGGATTTAAATAGAGATAAAGAAGGAGGGTGAGAATTCCAGAAGATCATCATACATGAGATGACAGATTGTTCGAATGAGACTAATTTATGTCCGCTGATAATTTTAACCCCTTCAGTTCCATTGTCCAGCCGGCTGGACATTACTTCTTTACGTTGTATCTCACTGCCTAAGGTCAATAGATGTTTACTATTACTTTGGTTTGAAGCTCTATGTATTTGTCTTCCATTTGACACCTAATATAAAATGATTCCATTCGATTTTGAAAGGTTATGTGTAAAATCTTCTCTGCTCCACCACGGGCAGTCATGGATTCTAAAAGTTATTGACTTTTCTTTATATATTTAGTCCAAATGGTTTCTTTTTAGTGAATAAAACTCCTCCGAATTTAATGTACATGATCTTTTTAAAGGTTGGAAGTTCAATTTTATCAATAAAGTTTGTAATAAGGTATCTACGAATTTTTGAAAATCCATGTCCAGTATACTGTACATGGGAAGCCAACCCTCATATTTGATGTAACAATATTTTTTATCTATTTTTCAAACATTTACTGTTATATTTTGTTTTTATGTTGTCAGAATTGTTTTTTTGAGTACCATAATGATCAATAACTTTTTCTGAATGGTATGGGCTCAAAGGCGCCCAAACCATTCAAAAATATCACCTGTCCGTTCACATGATTTTCAAAAAATATATTCTTATTAGTTTTAAGTTTTATTTTTTTAAATAATCAATTATCTCTTTTTGAGACTAGACTGTAAATATTTCAATTTCATTAATTTTCATTATTACTGTGCGCTGACAACAATTTCATGTCTAAAATTCTAATCTATTTTTACAATACCTTATTATAGTTGAGCTTTTACAATAATATTTACTAATAATTTTTCAAATTTATTTTTTCTGAATTAATTTCTTTTAAATTGTTGATAAATTACTGCTTTAATTATATATTTTTTTTAATATTTTGAAATTTTGAATTTTGGTTTTGATCCACAAATCGCACTACTTGAGAACCAATGTCCAGTATACTGGACATTACATAATTCATCATCTCAGGTAAACCATAAAATTCTGAAAAAAAATAGGAATCTTCACAAGAGCAATACACAACTGTGGCAGGAAAATAAAAAATTTTTATCAAGAAATAAAAATTCGGACCTGAAGGGGTTAATTTAATACCGTTATTTTTTGGAACATAATCGTAGTTAGTTACAAAAAAGTTGGTAGACATTATTTATATTATCTATTATTACGCTACAACAAATAAACATCTGTAATATTAATCAATTAGCTCATTGGTTTTTCAAGTACTAGTACAGTCTCATACATTTTTTGTATCATTAAATTATTATCAATTTTTTGGGTATGGTTCTAGGAGAGTCTCAGGCTTTCATTTTGATTTCTTTTTATACTATTTACACTTGTAAGCAGGGTGTAAAAAAATCATGATTTTTTTAGAAAAATCAAAAAAATCGGATTTATTTGATTTAAATCAGATTTTTTTTATTTAAATCGGATTTTTTTTATTTAAATCGGATTTTTTTTATTTAAATTGAATTTTTTTACTAAACCCGGCTTTAAAAAAGAAATCGGACTTTTTAAATGTATCTAGTCTATATAGAGAGCTGGTTATTACCTAGTTGTTCATTATATAAACCTGTAACTAAAATATTTGTTTATTTACAATGAAAATAATAAAATAACTATTCTAAAGTGGTGAGTCTTAAGTGGATAATTTTGGGAGCATAGCAGAATTGATGGATCATATATACAGGGGTTGAAGTTGACCTATATTTTGAAACAGTAATTTCTGTAAATTTAAAGACTTAAATCAGCAAAAACCATTAATTTTTGGCGATTAAATTTAAATGTACAGAAACTCTGGCCTCAACATATAGGACAATTTCGACCCCTGTATATATAATGACTTAATTTTCAAATTTTAAAACTATAATTTTAGAAATGAAGCTATACAGAAACAGATGTAATAGTATTTACATATTCTTTTCTGATTCAAAAATCCTAAGTATTGATGTAATTCTGCACGTTTTAAGTGTTTTAAAAGTATTTAAACAGTTTTTTATTTTACATATTTTGTCAAAACTCCATATTTTTACATATTCTGCCATTAATACATATGTTTGCTACATATTTTAATATTCTTTTTATTTTGTAATTGAAGAAATAAAGGAAAACCGAGAAAGAAAAGAAAACTTTACCCATTGAGTCTAGGTAACTGTGATTTTTCTAATTCCAAGAAGGTGGCTGTATATGTACTATGTCAATACTAGGTACAGGGCAGGGTGAAAAAAAATCATGATTTAAAAAAAAAAAAAAATCGGATTTATTTGATTTAAATCAGATTTTTTTTTATTTAAATCGGATTTTTTTAAATTAAATTAGATTTTTCTACTAAAGCCGGATTTAAAAACGAAATCAGTATAATAAATGTATTTAGTCTATATAAAGAGCTAGTTATTACTTAGTTGTTCATTATATAAACCAGTAACTAAAACATTTGTTTATTTACAACGCAAATAATGAAATAGTTATTCTAAAGTATTTTGTCTTAAGTGGATAATTTTGGTAGAATAGTAGAATTGACAGATCTCATATACAGGGGCTGAAGTTGTCAATTCTACCACATATACAGGTGGCTGTGTATATACTATGTCAATACTAGGTACAAAAGGCATGTTGTTAGTGGATAGTATTAGAATCATACAGATGAATAGAGAAAATCCAGGTTTTAGAAGGAGATACTGGGAATAAATTAAAAATAAAGTGAAAAGACAGTCTAGAAAAAACCCCTGGGTGGAAAAATATCCACATTATTGGGGATATCCATAGTGGCAAAACGATTAACAGTTGAGCTGAATCCCACTCTTCAGAGCAGTTGATTATTGCCTTCAAATACACACCAGTGACTTTACAGTCCAGGGAGCGAATAGTTATAGATGGAAATTTTTGGAACAAAATTTTTGACTTTGTAACTTTGTTTGGGCTGGATAGGAGGTGAACATATCAAAGGTCCCCGCCCGTAGCCTTTGTGCCCGGGGGAGGGGGGTTTAGAAGGTCCCATTTTTCGGGTTTTCACTTCTCGGAAACCCTGAGTCCTAGCGACATGACTATTCTATAACAAATGAAAGCTGATTAAATTTCCTACAAGTTCTATTCAATAAAGTTTTTCGAGATAGTCTGTCTCTTGAAAGTCTGCCATTTTGGAAAAAAACACACTTTTTTCTATTTTTGACCAGATATCTCTTCAACGATGAACCCAAAAAAATAAATGTCAGTTATAGGGTTGTAGATTATTGCATTCCCTTCAATTATATATATTACTTTGCTATTTTATGTATTTTCCTTCAAACGTAAAAACAATTTCAGTGTTCATCGTGAAATCTGGCAACAACTGTCGCCCATTGAATATTTCAATTCGAAAACTAAAGATATCTCGAAAAACTTTATTGAGTAGAACTTGTAGCATATTGAATCAGTAGAGCCCGGAAGTTAGGCAAAATGCCTTTTTTATCTCAATGGCTATAATGAAGAATCTGATAGAAATAAATATGTTTTTGCAAGTGTAGAGGCAATTTTTATTTTGCCTATTTTGGCTTTCGTTGCCTTTTTTGCTCATTATGCAATTTTTTTCTGCGATTTAAACATTTTAAAAAGCACCGTTCATCGAAGACAAAAAAGGTTGCACAAATTAAAGTACATATTGCCATCACAAATATCTATTCGAAAGCTTATTTTCCCAACCCATGGATTTAACCTCTGTAAATAATAGAACCTTCCTTAGTAGAAGGAATACACAAGCATAATGAATAGTAGGATAGAGAGAGGATGAGAGAAGTACGTCTCCTTCCTCACACCCCTTTTGCTGTGACAATGGTGTAATTACCTGGTATTCCGGATTTCGAAATTATGGGATAATGCAGAGGAAGTTTTTCCATGATGAAAAACATTTTTTTTCTGAGAAGGTCTATGACATTTGATACTTTGAAAAAGTATCTTATTATTGCTTGTAAGAAGGGAAAGTAAGAGTAAGTACACTAATTCTGTGATAAATTGGTAATAAAGAAATGAATGAGTATTTAAAATACATATTTTCATTAATAATGAGTAAGATTTCTTTTTTCCTTCACTCCTAATAAATGCCTATTTTAATTACTGTACTGCCTGTTTTCAGTATTTCAAGTGCCTTTTTGCCTGCCTATTTTAACCAAAAATAAATGCCTAACTTCCGGGCTCTATTAATCTGCTTTTATTTCTTATAGAATAGTCATCTTGCTAGGACGCAGGGTTTCCGAGATATAAGTGAAAACCCGAAAAATTGGACCTTCTAAACCCCCCCCCCCTCGGATCAAAGGCCACGGGTGGGGACTTTTCATATATTCACCTCCTATCCTATACTTTTGTTCTTTCCATTAATAATAGAGTTCCTACTTATTATTTATGCTTTTCTTCGCAATATTTTATAGTGTTTATTGTATTTGTTTACTAAATATTTTCAATATTTTATTAAAAATAGTTAAATATATATGTTCATATTTTGAATTTTATTTTACATGAACATCCGTTCCCTATTAATCAAAATGAAATGAAATGAAATGAAAAGTTTTATTCTTATTCCGGGACAGAAGTCCCACAGGAATAATTTTGAAATTACAACATAATTTTGAATTTTACGTATAAACTCTAAAACTTATAAATGCTATCAGTATCAATATATAGTGTACAGCTTCAATATAGACTAGGTGTTGGGTAAAACTTGGAGGGATAGAAGGTGGTGGAAGAGTCGGGATTTAAAGGTTTCTAGGTTGGTAGAATGGCGGACAAACGAAGGCAAGGAATTCCATAGCGAGGTGGCACGGGTGACGAATGATTTTTCGAATATTGCTGTTCGGTGGGAAGGAATATAGAGATCGGAAGGACGAGATCGGGTGTTACGGGAGTGAACCGAGGATTTAAATTTAAGAAGTTGAAAAATATAAGAAGGTCTATGGGATTGAATTACTTGGTAAAGGACTGAGCCGAGGAAGTACTGACGACGATAAAGAGGGAATAGCCAATTTAGCTCCTGGTAGAAATGTGATATCACGTATAATAACAGTAATATTATTTATTTAAAGCTTTATTATTTATTTAATGCAGAATTAAAAACAAAGGAAGGGTCATAGAAGACACAGACTTTGAATAGATAAGAATGGTAGAGTGAGGGTAGGCCCTAGGGACATAAATAAAAAAGAAATGTTGAAATGGCTGAAAAATGGCAGAACTAGTTAGATTTAAGTTAAAAAAAATATATAATAATAATTTTTTTTATATAATCAGTTGGTTTAAATCAATGTTTTTTTTTTTATGAAATCAATTGATTTAAATCGTTGACACCCTGTTTTGTTCTATACTTTTGTTCTTTCCATTAATAATAACAGAGTTCCTACTTATTATTTATGCTTTTCTTTTCAATATTTTATAGTTTTTAAGGTATTTGTTTACTAAATATTTTCAATTTTTTATTACATATTTTATTATAAATAGTTAAATATATAAATACATATTTTGAATTTTATATTACATGAACATCCATTCCCTATTATTCATGTATAACAACAGTAATATTATTTATTTAAAGCTTTGAACAAAAACGCCAGTTTGCTTTTCACAACTAATTAGGTAGTTTCTCATTTGACTGTGAACAAAACCAAGGGTTAAAAACATTCTTTTAACCCCTGAAGAAGTTGTCTTTCCTGTCATAAGCTGCTCTATTATTAACAGTTCTTTTGAGGAAATACAATATTTTAAGGCCGACGAAGACTTCCATCAATTTAAAGCATTCACTTCGCCCTCTACCTGCCAATCTCTTTTATCTTAAACTTAAAAGGTGTATATGGAGAATTAAAAACAAAGAAAGGGTCATAAAAGAAACATACTTTGAATAGATAAGAACGGTCAAGTGAGGGTAGGCCCTAGGGACAAAAATAAAGACGAAATGTTGAAATGGCTGAAAAAAAGGCAGAACTAGTTAGATTTAAGTTAAAAAAATAAACTAAAGTTAACAAAAAATATATAATTATTTTTTTTAATAAAATCAATTGGTTTAAATCAATGTTTTTTTGTTTTTTTTTATGAATTCAATTGATTTAAATCAATGATTTTTTTAAAAAAAAATCAAATGATTTTAATCGTGATTTAAATCACTGATTTAAATCAATTGATTTAAATCGTTGACACCCTGCTTGTAAGTAAAAGTGAACTAATTATGTTAAATAAAGCAATGGATAGTTGAAGTACACAGATCTAGAAGAATTTATTTAAATGTTTTTGCATTTCTTCAGCAATAAATTCCAGAAGCTAGAGAGCACAAGATAAAATGAAACATTTACTTCATGGTGGCTTAATTCATGCCTGTAATTTTGATCTCCCTCTCTACCTCCTGGTATTTATTGGAGAAGAAGGCTGCTAAAGAGAACAACTAAACATTCAAATAGATTCTTCCAGAAACCTGTTGTTCTTTAGCGAAATCCCAACTAATCTATTGCTTAGTATCTGTTAAAGTGTGGGAGATTCACAAAAGAATGTCACGTTCATATTCCTATATTACACAGCAAAGCATACATTACACATTATATATACATAACCATTACACCCTAAGGCACGGAGTACAAACTGGTACCAGAGAGATATAAATGTATCTCTCAACAGCATCAATATATTCTTTTAACAATTAGCTCCTCGATACCTACTTCAAATAATTTTTACATGTCCTAGTATTTTAAACCATTAGAACTACCGCCGTAAAAACATTGTATGTCATGGATGTTGGATGTTTTGTATATATGTACAGTGGAGTCACTTTTATGAATGTGAAAGTGAACAGAAAATGTTTCATATAAGTGAATAGTTCGTATAACCGAATAGTACTATTTTTTGTGGCTATTATAAAATAAAATAAATTCTTCATAAAGAAAAGTCACAATTTTATTGTTAGATAACGTTGTACATTATTATATTAAAAAGTTTCATATCACAAAATTCTCCTGGATTCCTTTCCTCTTACTGATTAAGAACACGGCTACTAGAGAACGACTACAGAATAGAGAACTGAAGAACGAGAGAGTGGAGGAGGGATGAATCACTGGCAAGTGCCGTGTTATTAGATCGGAAACTAAAAAAATCACACAAGGGAGAGTGGATAGAACACGGCTGGACTACTAGAATGGCCAGAAAGAACTTAGATGATTGAGAGAGTCAGGTGGGGAAAGCCACTGGTCAGTCTGTAAACATCTCGTGGTAATCCTGATGTATCTTCGTATAACTGAATAGAATTTACACCAGAGGAATAAATTAGCTTTGTATAAGTCAATATTGTGTATAACTGAATATCGCATAAGTGCATAATTCATTACCCGGGATTAAATGGATTTACGTCAGGGAACGAAAACTTCTTCGTATAACTGAGTTTTGTATAAGTGAGACTCCACTATGTGTTTGTGTGTGTATATATATATATATATATATATATATATATATATATATATATATATATATATATATATATATATATTGGCTAGTTCTGTCATTGAATTTTTGCACTGAATGAAGTTCGCTTCCCTCTGATCTCTCTGATGATTCATGGGACGTAATTCTGACAGAGTAGTAATTGAGTTTTGAACGTAGAAGTAAAATGATGATTGTCAGCAATTTCATTCTACTGAGATTTTGTGTGTTTTGTATCCTATAATGGCCAGTCCTGTACTGGATTGTTGCACTGAATGATGATCACTTCCCTCTGATCGTAATGATGATTCATGGGACGTAATTCTGACAGTGAATTCTTGGAAATCATTGATCTGATATTTATTAGTGGGAACGGATGTTCATGTAAAATAAAATTCAAACCTGCACAATTTACACAACAATTTACCTATGTATTTAACTATGTATAATGAAATATTTAATAACATATTTAGTAAAAAAAAAAAAAAATACCCAAAACACTCGATGTGCCGTTAAAAAAAAATAAAAACACTATAAAATATTCAAAATGCAAGCATAAATAACTATTAAGAATTATACACTGGTGTCCGATCCGGCCCATTTTCGTCTGATGATTTTGCATTGAAAAAAAGTCGACACATGTCCGAGCGTGTTGTCCAATGCGCTTTAGGAGCTGAGAAATAAAATAAAATAGGTTGAAAATCCATAATTTCATGTCTCAAGTTTGGAAAATGATATTGGCATGATTCTTTCGCCTATTCACTTGTTTTATAGAGTAAATTAAAGGAATAATACAATTGCTAAATAATAATTAGTTATTATTTTTTTTAAAACGCATCTGCTCCAAGACCATTAGCGCCGGGGAAGCATGGACCATTGCTTCTTGCAATCAGAGAAGACACAGTAATTCATTCTCGGTTTCTCCTTTATTTATATCAATTACAAAATAAAAAGAATATCAAAATTTGTAGCAAAAATATGTATTTAAGGCAGAATATTTAAAAATATGGATTTTGGGCAAAATATGTAAAATAAAAACCTGTTTAAATGCTTTAAAATCAATTAAAATGTGCAGAATTCCATCTAAAATTACGATTTAAGAAACCAAAAAAAAATATGTAAATACAATAACATCTATTCTCTATTTATTAGTTTTGAATAGGGAAGTAAATTAATGGTTGTCAACACATTTAATTGCATACTGAAGAGATTTTGTGTGTTTTGCATCCTACAATGGCCAATCCTGTACTGAATTGCTGCGCTGTATGATGATCACTTCCCTCTGATCTTACTGATGATTCATGGGACGTAATTCTGACAGTGCATTCTTAGTAGTCATTGCTTATGAATGTAATATGAAGTAAATTGATTGTTATTAGCGCGGTTCCTCCCTCCCCCATAGCGTTTCAGAACCCCTAGAGACCAAAAATAATGGTGGTTCAAATTTGTATATATATATATATATATATATATATATATATATATATATATATTTGTCTGTTCGCTCTTTAGCTCCTAGACGAACGGTCCGATTTTGATGAAATTTGGTACAAAAATCTTTCGTCTAATTTGAAAGGTCAAGTTCGTTAACCAGCAAAATCCGCCCACTGGAAGATGGCGTTTGGGGCGAAATTCGCGCAAAAAAAATCGTAACGCTTACGTTTTTGAGTTCATAAGCTTGTAAGTACTCGTTTTATATGCTTCCTGGGCTAGGAAAACGAATGAAACCATTTTCAAGGCGATAGCTTTATCCGTTTTCGAGAAAATTGGAAAACTAGTTTTTGAATACCGTTTTTGGTTTTGGTACTTAGAATCATTGGATTCAGTTGAAACATTTTCTGCATGTTCTACTTTCATCAAAACTAATATGTTGAAATTTTGGTTACGTTTGGAGTTAAGGAAGGGTTAGAAAAAAATATTTTATTAACAGATATAAAAAGTTTTAGTAACTTTGTTTACTTTCCTTAATATCTCGAAAAAGGTTGAGAATCTTGGTAAACGGAAGAATACCATTAGAAAGCTTATTAAATGCTCTAAAAAAAAAGGTTCTAATGAAAGTTTTGATTAGGCGATGTCAATCGGAGAAATAAGAGCTTAAAACTTTAAAGTAATTGATTTCACTTATTCGAACTGTTCTTTTTGTCTGTTTTTTATTCCTTGTTATTTTTTAATTGCTTATAGTTGGATAATGTATTTGAAAATAAAACAGGTTAAGAAAAATAAGAAAAACAATTTAATGTTAGTGATATGGATTTCCATGATATAGCTTTTCAACTGCCTAGCGTTCTTCCTAGGGAGGGTTGTTTGTCTTTGATTTTGGTACTTAGAATTATGGGATACAGTTAAAACATTTTCTGCATGTTCGAATTTCATCAACACTAATATGTTGAAATTTTTGTTACGTTTAGATTAAAGGAAGGGTTAGAATAAAATATTTTATTAACAGACAAAAAAAGTTTTGGTAACTTTGTATACTTTCGTTAGTATCTCGAAAACCGTTGACAATCTTGTGAAGCGAAAGATTACCATTCGAAAGCTTACTAAATGCTCTACAAAAAAGGTTCTGAAGAAAGTTTTAATTAGGCGATGTCAATCGGAGAAATAAGTGCTTGAAACTTTAAATTAATTGATTTCGTTTATTCGAATGGTTCTTTTTGTCTGTTTTATTCCTTGTTATTTTTTAATTGCTTATAGTTGGATAATGTATTTGACAATAAAACTGGTTAAGTAAAATAGCAAAAATAATTTATTGTTAGAAATATAGATTTCCAGGATTCCAAGACCTTGTAACTAGCGGGACCCTTCCAGGTAAGATTGTAAATCATGACCTTTCAAGACTTTACTACACACAGGAATGGCGTCAGTGACCTTAAGGGTTGACACGTCATTATAATAATTAATTTTAAAAAAAAGACTGGTAGAACCAAAATAATAACTGCTTCTATTTTAATCTTTCCAAATTAGACTAGGGATATGAACGGAACCGCGCTAAGATGGTGCAGTTCCTGCGAGACGGAACTTTATATGTAGTTCTAGTCAAAAATAATTCTCCTCTCTAACACATTATATTGGCTTATACTGGACTTCTGTTGACAGAGAACTATTGCGAAGCCTCATGGTTTTGATTGAATTTTACTATAGTTGTTTCAGCTGTCCCTTACCTGTCCGCAAACACTGTACTGTATGATCTTACCATAATAGAAATAGCAAAGACAGGCAAAAACCTATCTATTCAATTAATGTGGTGTAGATAGGTAGCCTTCGGGGTGATAAGCTGTCAGGGGAATAGTTGGGATTTGGCAAGGAAAACATCAATACGATTTTTGTAAAAATCTGTATTAATGATGTTTCGGCTACTTTTGTGTAGCCTTTGTCAGCAATGAGTGTCAGGGCATGTGAAAGACCAATGTTAACTGTTAAGTGACCATGGCAAAAATATAGGAATACACCTATTAGTTACATAACATAGCCATTGTTGTCTTGAATGGATTATCTTCCTAATCTGAAATAACAATTATTTGCCTCTGAGCTGGACAAAATGATAATTCACATATTCACCTAGAAACTGTGATGATATTCCTTGTCCATTTACTTTTTTGCTCCCTCTTGATATGTCTTACGGATTGTGGAATTATTGAAAAGTGTTGTTGATTTAACCTTTTCTGACTACAGTCTTGAAACTATTCCTTTTGTTTATTATATATATATATTTGGACTGAAGCTTACAATGATATTCACATACAGTTCTTGAATGAAATCACTTACAAAAATTTTTCAATGATTAACAGGCTTGAACAGTTTTGAACTTTTTGTATGTTTTGTTAAATATATTGATAAATTGTGGTAAGTGGAGTGTCACACTGATTAGTTGAAAAAAATTCTGGCATAAATTTCAATAGAACCAACTAACTCAGTTATAAATGACCAAGCTTCACATTTTGGGGGGGGGGCGAGGTTAGCTCAGTGGTAGAGCACTGGACTAATAAGCTGGAGGCCTGAGTTCAAATCCCGAGCAAGCACTAAAGATTTTTTCTTCTAGTGTCTTCGTTCACCAGTTGAATTCGGCCTCCCTGACCGTCCCTAGGCCAACCCAGCCTTTAATTAATTTAATAATGGGTACCTTGGTTGGTGCTAATGATTAGCAGTCGAAGTAGCCAAGGGCAAAATCAGGCGGCCGGAGCATAGTACTGACCACACTATCTCCCTAGTGTGCCGTATAGTCATGAATCAGATACCTCTATAGTATCTGACCCTCAGGGCCCTCGTGGCCTGTTACGGGACTGATTTTTTTTTCTCACATTTTGAGAGTGTTGGTTTTTATTCCATTGAAGACGAAATATTAAAAAGTTTCATTCTAAGCTTTTCAAATCTCTCCATGTTTATATAAGCTTTATATTGAAACGAGCGATGATGGCACAGTTCCTGCCAGTCAGACTTCTTTTAAAATCAGATTACATTTTTTACTGCATATTATGAGTTGTGCTGTTTTTGTACTTTGTTTTTCATGCCTGCGAAGGAATTTTTGAAGTACTGAATGATCGTTATATTTCTGTTTGAGTCATCTAGACATTTATTGGTGTAAACAATGAGAATATTATTATAAAATTGCTGAATGGCAGTTGTTTCTCAGTGCTGTTTAATTCTGAAGATGCAAATTGTTATTTCTTATGGACAATACTACTCTTAGTAATGGTTTCTTGGTAATATATGGGGCGTTATTCTGAAAGTGCCCATTAGATTTACTCTGGAGAAAGTCTTTTTTCTTTTAACATTGCATTACTAAAAGGTGATCACATATCTTTAGTTATAATGTTGTTCCATACTGTCCACTACTGAATCTGTCCGATATGTCATTTCATTCACACAAAGTTATAACTTATCAGATGTTATTCTTTATTGTACTCTTAGAATTGTTGGCGTGCATAGTCTATTCAGTTGGGCAATTTGTTCCTAAATTGTAGAAGCACTGAGTGATGATCATACCCCTCTGATCTTCCTGATGATTCATGGGACGTAATTCTGACAGTGCATTCTTTGGCATCATTATCATGATTTCTTTTATGTTTTAATTGTAAATTTCTTCAATGTCTGCCTAGCAGTAACTCTTTTCACAACTTCAGCACAGTTTTCTCCGACTGAAATGCTCCTGTAGAAATTTTATTGTAATTTTGTTATTGTAAAATTTTGGACAGTTTCAGGTATTTTAAAAGTGTTCAATAGAAAATACAAAAAGCCTTAAATTTCTCATGTTTTATAATTTTTTATTTTTTTTCTTTCTGTTCCAATTATAACCAACATTTTGAATCTTATTTTTACATAAATGCTGAAAAAAATCCTCTGTAGACACAATTGTTCCTCTATAGACACTCTATTAACAATTGTTAATCTCATTCTGTGCTGAAGAGATATTGTGTATTTTGTGTCTTATAGTGGCCAGTACTAGGCAGAATTGTTGCGCTGAATGATAGTCACTTCCCTCTGATCTTCCTCATGATTCATGGGACGCAATTCTGACAGTGTGTTCTTCATCGTTAATTGCTTTAGTATAAATGAAATTATTATTACGAAATAAATTAATGATTGTCAACCATTTCATTGTATGCTATCGAGATTTGGTGTGTTTTGTATCCTATAATGGCCAGTCCTGAGCTCAATTGTTGCACTGAATGATGATCACTTCCCTCTGATCTTTATGTAGATATAGTTTTTTTTTTTTTTTTTTTTTTTTTTTTTTTTTTTTGTATCCTACAATTGCCAATCCTGTACTGATCTTCCTGATGATTCATGGGACGTAATTCTGACAGTATTCTTAGTAGACATAGTTTTCTTTTATTTATTTGTTGTGTACACTACAATGTCAGTCCTGTACTGAATTGTTGCGCTGAATGATGATTGCTTCCTTCTGATCTTCCTGATGATTCATGGGACGTAATTCTGACAGTATTCTTAGTAGACATAGTTTTCTTTTATTTATTTGTTGTGTACACTACAATGTCAGTCCTGTACTGAATTGTTGCGCTGAATGATGATTGCTTCCTTCTGATCTTCCTGATGATTCATGGGATGTAATTCTGACTGTGTGTTCTTGTTAGTTGATATTTATTATATTGGAATAGTGATGCTACTTAACGATTGTCAATCTCATTCTATGTTGAAGAGATTTGGTGTATTTCGTATCTTATAGTGCGTGGTACAGAAACAAAATTGTTGCGCTGTATCGCTCTGATCTTCCTGATGATTCAAGGGATGTAATTTTGACAGTGGCTTCTTAGTAGACATAGCTATTTTTTTTTAAATGTATTTGTTTTGTATATCACAATTTCCAGTCCTGTACTGAATTGTTTTTATTTTATTGTTCATTTATTATTAATAAGAATTTTTGGACAAGTTATCTACAAGTGTTATGTACTGAATTGATGATGATCTCATTCAACTGATCTTACTAATGATTCATGGGACGTAATTCTAACAGTGCCTTCTTAGTAGATGTTGCTTTTATATTTATTACGTTTTAATAGTTTAGTAAAATAATGTTTGTCATTTTTCATTGAATGCTGAAGAGGTGTAGCATGTATTGTAATGCTGAATGATGAAGACATCTCTCTGATATTACTGATGATTCATGGGACGTAATTCTGACAGCATCTTCTTAATATTCATTCCTTTAAAATGATGAGGTAATTAGAAGAGAAGACACAAGAGAATTAAGGGATTGGGGGGCGGACTTCTCTTTTCCTTTACCCATAAAAATTGTTGTAACAATAACCATTTTTCACTGTGCATGCGTTGTATCTACATATGGCCTTTATATAATGAAATAAATGAACGGTTGTTGTAATTTTACATTGCAGACAATTGACATGCATTGCACCTTCTTTCTATTGAATTTTTGAAGCACTGAATGATGATGAAATCCCACTGATGCTCCTGATGATCAATGGGACGTAATTCTGACCGTGTTTTCTTTGTGTTCATTGTATTTGTAGTTTGTTTTTTCCCCCCTATCTTTCTGCTTCTTTAGACATTCGCACTGAACTATCTAGGCTAGTCTCTTTCTGGGCATCCATAATAAAAAACCGCGACCTGCCAAGAAATGAAATGAAAAGTTTTATTCTTATTCCGGGACACAAGTCCCGTAGGAATAATTTTGAAATTACAAAATAATTGTGAATTTTATATATAAACTTAAAAGAAAGAGAAAGAAAAGCTTTATTCACAAATAAATAAATAAAGATTGCTGCCCAAGTCTATTGGGTTGCTACACACACAGCCTGCTAATCATTCTTTCGAAAATGTATTTAATTAATTTTGGGGAATGCTCTCTAATTCAATTTACAGTAGGAAGGTGAAGAAAAAGAAATTTAAAAATATTATACCTATTCAAAAATGAATTTATAAGTACATTTTTTGCTTTTTTTTTCTTTTTTTTTTTTTTTAGGGGGAATATGGATTTTATTAAATTTGCCAGGTGTCTGTAAATAACAATGATCTTTGAAAGAATGATTAGCAGCTGTTCAGCTCCCATAAATGTGACAGCTGAGGATCCCCAGGGAATCAATAAGAATTGATTCCGCGAGGCTAGCTAGCTTGCTTGTATCTAGTCCCAGAGTCTCAAAGAAGTCACTAGTTGCTTTAGGGATCGTCCCTCTCGTGCCGAACCACAGGCCTTGCTCGGTATAATGCCTTCTTCCATAGGCTTCTTCAAATTTCTCCTCGTATGTCCTTATGCATTTCGTGTATATTTCCTTTTTCTCCTTGTCAATTGTGCCTGCCTGCATTGGATCATTTGTTTCGAATCTAATGGTAGGGTCAATCACGTATGCTGATCTTGATTTCTCCGGAAAAGCAATGATGTCTGCATACCTCGAAGAGCCATCTTCATCCACACCGTAGACCTCTTCATGGCATTAGAAGCCTTTTTCTTGAAGGAGAGCAAATGCTATCAGTATATAGTGTACAGCTTCAATATAGACTAGGGGTTGGGTAAAACTTGCAGGGATAAAAGGTGGTGGAAGAGTCGGGATTTAAAGGTTTCTAGGTTGGTAGAATGGCGGACAATCAGAGGCAAAGAATTCCATAGCGAGGTGGCACGGGTGACGAATGATTTTTCGAATACTGCTGTTCGGTGGGGAGGAATATAAAGATCGGAAGGACGAGATCGGGTGTTACGGGAGTGAACAGAGGATTTAAATTTAAGAAGTTGAAAAATATAGGAAGGTTTACAGGATTGAATTACTTGGTAAAGGACTGAGCCGAGGAAGTACTGTCAACGATAAAGAGGGAATAGCCAATTTAGCTCCTGGTAGAAATGTGATAAGTGGGAGTCTCTGGGGATCCCGAGGATAAAACGAATGAAACAGTTCATGAGGCGTTTGAGTTTTGCCTCGAGATCGCCAGAAAGTCCACCGTACACCAAACAGCCATAGTCAAACTGGGGGAATAATAGGGAGGTTACGAGGAGTTGACAGGTCTTTGTTGGCAGGAGATATCGGGAGAGGTTGAGCTGTCTCAGGATAAATATGGATCAACGGGAAATTTGGGAAATATGATTTTTCCAGGAAAGGTTCTGATCAAATATGACCCCAAGATTTTTAACTGATTTACAATATTTTATAGGGATGCTGTTAAGGTAAAGGGCTGGAAAAGGGGAAGTGGAACTTATGAGGGATTGGGAGCCTATAACAATGGCTTTGGATTTGTCTGGATTCAGGGAAAGCTTATTAGCTGCGGCCCAAGCATTGATGTTATTAAGATCTACTTGCAGCTTGCCTACAGCATCTCTTAAGAGGGCTTAAAGGATAGGAAGATTTGGGTATCGTCAGCGTAAAGGTGGAACATGGAATGAACTATGGAAAGAGGAAGATCATTGATGTAAACAGAAAATAGAGTTGGGGATAACGAGGAGCCCTGGGTGGGGTACACCACGGGAAAGAGGAAGAGGGCTAGAAGGATTGCTGTCGGGGATGACCACGTATTGGGATCAATTGGATAGAAAGGATTGGAACCAGCTAATGGCACTGTTGGAAAAGGAAAGAGATTGGAGTTTGGTGAGGAGGATTTGATGGTCTACGGTATCAAATGCTTTTGAAAAATCTAGGAGAACTAGGATAGTGAGTTGTTGGGTATCTATGGCAGTTTGAATGTCATGGGTGATTTTTATGAGCGCTGATTGAGTGGAGTATGACGGACGGAAGCCAGACTGGAGAGGGTTAAGGAGATTATTTTGTTCAAGGTGATTGGATACTTGAGATTGGACCAGGCGCTCTAAAAGTTTGGAATGACTGGATAAAAGGGAGATAGGACGGAAATCCTTCGGAGAGCAGAGGTTTGATATTTTGTTAAGAGGGCGAACCAATGCTGTTTTCCATTGTGAAGGAAAAGTCGCGTTTTGAAGGGAATAGTTGTATATGTGGAGAAGGATAGGAAGGATTGCGGGTAAGCAGGCCTTAATCAGTTTAACGGGAACAGAGTCTGGACTGTAGTCATTGGTTCGGGATTGAAGGACCGCAGTTAGAAAATCTTCTGGGGTTATATAGGAGAAGTAGAAGTTGTTGGAATTAGAAGATAGTGTGGAAGGTATAGGAGGACTGGATAGGACTGAGGGAGAAGATACAAAGTGAGCATTAAGAACATCAGGGGATAATGAGATAGAGCAAGGACGGTTAGTTTTGCAAAAGAAAAGTTTACGAAGGATTGACCATTTTGTTTTAGAGTCAGGAGCATTGGATAGGGATTGGTGGACGTAGAGGGACTAAGCTCGACGGATGGAGGATTGGGTGAGGTTACGCAAGTATTTGTAGGAGGAGTAATCTTGAGGAAGACGGGTCCGTCTAAATTTTCTTCTCGCTGTTTCCCTTCATGATTTGAGCTCGAGTGTAAGCCAAGGAGCTGGAGGACGGCTGAACCGGCGGGTTTGAAGAGGAGCGTGGGAATCTAAAAGGGAGTGGAGGTGATGAGTTAAGGAGTTAACCATGTCATAAGCGAGAATCAAACCCCTATTCCTAGGGATGTTGAGGGGCTGATCAGCATTTGTTTGTCCTGTACTGAATCGCTGTGCTGAGTGATGATCACTTCCCCCTGATCTTCCTGATGATTCATGGGACGTAATTCTGACAGCTTGTTCTTCATAGTTATTGCTTTAGTATAAATGCAATTATCATTACGATATAAATTAATGATTGTCAACCATTTCATTGTATGCTATCGAGATTTGGTGTTTTGTATCCTATAATGGCCAGTCCTGTGCTCAATTGTTGCACTGAATGATGACCACTTCCCTCTAATCGTAATGATGATTCATGGGACGTAATTCTGACAGTGCATTCTTTATAGTTATTGGTTTAGAAAAAATGAAATTTGTATTATGAAGTAAATTAATGATTTTCATTTTTCAACTTTTTTTTGTTAGTACCCTTTTAGCACTTTCCTCCGAAGGAAAGTAGCTATTGAGGTTGCACTCATGACGGAATTTTTGAAAAATGTCTTCGAATCTTTATCAATCCTACCTAGTTGACACCGAAAATGACCCCCGTTAAAATTTATATAAATATATATATTGTTATAATATTAAATAAAAAGAAATATTATATAGCCACACGTTGATGAGATTGTATCTTCTTCTGAACTGAACTGCTTTTAACAGACTGACATGAATGTGACTGTTTCTTCCATTACAACTCAACAGACTGCCCTATGAGACTGGAGCCACCTTTTCACAGACTGACTAACTTTCATGGCGGGAGCGTCCTACCGGTATCCAATGCTACCTGTATAGACTGCTAGACAAATATAACAAATAATATTTGTTTATCTCAATGAATTTAACATATCAATGAGCTTTTTGGAATTTCAGAATGTTCTGTGTTAAATTTAAAACTTTTAAATATGTAATGTAAAATATCATTACAATATATATATATATATATATATATATATATATATATATATATATATTGTGGTGTTTTGGTGGGGGAAGAATAAGAAAATTGGATATATTTGAAAGTTAATGTAGGAAAAGTTGATTTAGAAAAGTTTATATTATATTTTCATCATATCTCAGGGTTCATTTAAAATATTACCAAACTCACCACATACGGACTTATGAATAACCATTTGAATAATTAAATTAATTTAATAAATTTCCTGAAAGAAAAGCATGAGAACTATATGATTAGAATCATTTCTTACCATTTGTCATTTTATGTGTTGAGACCATATTAAATACCAGGAGAAAGGTTCATTATAAATAAAAGAGAGTTGGAAATAATTGACTTATATTGAAGAAAAGATATAAGTTTAGATGCCGCTGGCTGTGATATAAACTTAAATACAAAATTTGCTTGACTCACATATTTGTATCAATGTTGGGTTATTATGAAATGTTTAGAACATATTTAAATTATTAACTTATATATTAAAATATAACTATTGGCCATTGTGAAATTTTAGATAGCTTTAAGAGTTTAATTAAAGATTGGCAGTGAGTGAGTTATACTCAGCTTGTTTTACGGATGATGTTCTTGAAGTGAAGAGGCAGGCTGCTTGTGGTCGTGTTGAGGAGATGGATGGTCAGCTGTTAGATCTTGGAGTTCTGTCTCCCCATCATGTCCAGGTGGTGCTCGGTGTCAGGCTGTGGTGGTGCAAAAGGTGCTCTCTCGCCCTTGGCTGGCGTTGAAGTGAGAGTGAGTGGTGGGGGAAGGCCCTACTTATAGAGGCGTACCCCCTCCACACCAAGGGTGTCTGACTTCTTCGTCCTTCCCTGGATTTTTCCTGTCCATGCTTGGAAACACCTCTTTCGTTATCTTCCTGGGAACTTGTATACCTTATCGCTCCTAGCCGAGATATTTGGACTCTTCTATCTACTTAACACTGCCTTTTTGAAAAAATAAACACTGCCAAACTACACACTGCCAAATGCTATCTCTTTTATTATTCTTTTATTTATTTTATTGATTGACAAATGATAATATTTGTGATGGACTTATGAAATATAAGTTAGCCTTTATTTTGAATAGGAATGCTACTCTTTGCTATGCCAGAAACTGACTCTTTCTAGAGCACCCCCCTTTTATATCATTACATTTCGGGTGGGCTCCGGTGTAAAAAAAAAATAAAAACTGCTTAGCATGTTTTAAATTTTCTTTTTTTTTTTTTTTTTTTTTTTTTTTTTTTAATTTTATTTGGTCTAAAGATTTTGTTTTCCGGCTCAGGGTAGCATTTCTATTCAAATACTGGATACTATTAACAGGTTTCATTTTTAAAAAGTTTAAATTTGTTTTTTAGATGCTCTACATTAAATTATAAATATTCTAAAGTCTTAATAAAAATTATAAATTATGTTTTATAACAAAAAAAATTACATACAATAATATCATTTAGATTTACAACACATGTTGTATGGCTGTATACATCCTATTCCAATACAAAGTCACTCATATCAAAAATTTTTTTTTTTTTTTTTTTTTTTTTAAACAATAAAAAAATTATTTTTATCTATTTACATATATATATATTTTTTTTTTTTTTTTTTTTTTTTTTAATCTTTAATGTTACCCTTAATTCAATAATTAATAAGTTTAATTTCAAATGAACAATATAAGATAATTAAAAATATCTACTACGACAACAACAAAAAAAATATAAGTATAGCTCAAAGCTGAGCCTCCCGGGCTCATTTAATCTTAAGTTTTATTATTATTTATTTATTCTTTAATTATATTTTATGTACAATAAGTTTTCTTTTTAAGTTCATTTTGGTTTTTATTCATATTTAATTATTTTACCCAATGCATTTGACATGACTCTAACGATTGTTCAAGAAAGTTTGTTCCCTCACTAGCCCATTTTTAAAAAATTGAAATTTTAATGTAATAAAATAATTTGTCAAAAGTCTATCTGTCCTTGTCGGTGTCAATTTGTTTGTCAGTCACTCCTTCTTACTACATTTCATTTAAAAAATTCTCCTTCCTTCTCATTATTATTATTAAACTCCTTCCACTTCAACAATTATTAAACTCCTTCCACTTCAATAATATTATTCAAAAATTATTATTAATAAGTTTCCCCCCTTTATTATAATATAGTATAATATTTCCCACTACGTAGATAAGGTACTCCGGCCTCTTCATGGGTCCGTGAGCCTTCAATACAAAACAAATAATAGGTACTCCGGCCTCTTCATGGGTCCGTGAGCCCTCAATATAAAATAAATATTTAATTCAAACATATCAATCAATATATTTCATAAATAAATTCAATTAGATTTATTTATTTCTCCTCCCCTTACTTCAATTATTATTATTCTTTACTCCTACTTCTTCATTTATTTATTATTAACTTTTGAAAAGGTTTTTTCCCTTTAACTATTTATAACTGTCCTTGTCAATGTCTGTCTTTCTATTTATTTAAAAATTATTAAGTTTTATTTATTTTATTCTTTATTTAAAACGTAGTTTAACCATTAGTTATTTTACTCATTAATTCCTTATAGCCTTATTGGCTTCAAAAATATATTTCTCATTTAAAAACCTCCTATAGTTGGCGGGTTCTAGTTACATTGAATGGGGAGTGATGCGAGCGCTGCTCGGGGCTGTGGCAATTATTGGAACTTCTTGGCAATGTAGAACACTAGCGCGGTGCGCGTGTTGAAAATGTGAACTAGCATGAGCCTGCATTATTTACGTTAGGGATTGTCAAACTTCCTGTTCTATCTTTTAGATATTATCTTGCGCCTATAGGATTAGTGCTTTTGGGAGATAATAATCCTATTATCTGCATTCCTAAGATTTTTAGGGATCTTCCCAGGGACTGGATTTTTCTGGTTTATCTCTTAGGTAATTATCTGTCGCTTAGGGGATTTGTATTTTGGGAGTTATTAAGCCTACTTTCTGCCTTCTCGATAGTTTTAGGGATTTTCACAGAAACTGGTCATTTCCTGGCTTTTATCGAACCTTTTTGTCTTATAAAAGCATATATTGGATTCTCCAACCTTTTACACTTACGTGTCTAAAAAATTTTATCACGACCGATAATGAAACAATTTTTTCTTCTTGATAATAACATTAGGATTTTATGTTGATGCAAAATTTTTATTTTTATTAATAATTTTACTGCTTTTAACGGATAAAACCGGTTATCATTTTACTGAATCTACGTCTAAAAAAGGATAATATAATGACTTTTTTAGTAACCTTTTTTGTTTCTAGTGTACGGTTGTGCACTCGATTTTAAAAATAAAATAAAAATGAAATAAAAATGTGGGTTTTGCCTCTCGTAATTTTGAAAATGGTGTCAAAAAAATTTATAAACATTGGTTTTTATCAATAAACCATAGAATTTTGATAGGTAATATAATTTAAATATTAATAAATTTATTATTTATTTGTCCCTATCCACTCAAATCCGGTACCCAACGCCGGAGGAGCTCCAAAACAGAGAGGTTTTATCGTTATACTTTACTGGTTAAATTTTTTATTTCATCATCTTTGGTCGGTTCATGATAATATTTTAGGAGAATCGAATGGAACATTCCCCGAATAATTCCATTTTTATTCGATAAAATGAAAGAATATTTTTTACAGGGTGTTTCTCCCTGGTTGATGTTAATAATGGGACATTTAATGGTCAATTTTAGGTTTAATTTTGCTGTTTCTTCTTCCAAGATATTTCCCTTAAACAAATGGTTTAAAATAAAATTTTCATCGTTTCTTAAACAATCTATGTTAAATTTTGTTGTGTCATTTTTGTTAAATAATTTGTTTAAAATATAATTTTCGGCGGAAGTGAATAAGTTATTGTTTAATTTTGTTGTAATTTTATTTATTTTGAATAAATTATTTAAAATATAAATTTCATCGGAACTAAATAGATCGTTGGACTCAGAAGTTTTTTTAGGACTACTTTGATTATTTATCATTAAAGAAACAGGTTTAATTTTATGGATTACAAGAGGAGTTGGTTTGGTTTCACGGAGCGTCATTATGGTCCCGAGTGATTGAAGTTTTTCCCCCAATTCGGTTCTGGTCTTTTGTGCTTCTGTTTTTATATTTTCTAATATTAACTTTTGGCTTTCCATTAATTCGGTTTTATGTTTTTCGGCATCTAATTTCTGGCTTACCATTAGGGCCATCATTTGTTTCATCATTAACTGCATCTTCGCGAACCCCGAATTTATTTCCTCCCTACTACTCTGGGTGAAACGTCTATTACCTTCGTTATGTTCCATATTGTTAAAATAAAAGTAAAAGTAACTTTAATATAAAAAAAAATCATAAATATGATCCAAAAATTAATAAATAAAATATAAAAAGATACAGAAATAAATATAAATAATTATATCTATCATTAGCGCATCTTTCAAAATTGCCATCACATTTCCCAACATTGATCCAATTATGTGGTCGTTGCAAAATTGTCAAGCTGACAAAACAAATATATAAAAACATAAATAAAACTAATTTAATAAACATCACAGCCAAAAATAAAATGTTTGCTAAAAATTTAATATCATTCAAAAAATTTTAGTTTTCATAAAAATTTATGTTTTGAACCTTAAAACACACTTTTTTAAATATATGGTCTCAATGTTAAAATCTGAAAACATAAAAATAAAAAATAAAAATTTTAATTTTGGTTTTAAAACACGCGCGCCTACTGCAACTCTTCTCTAAGCTGCCGGGCTGCAATACAAAGCTACGGGAATGATTACGCGACTCAACCTGTTCATGATTTCGAAGACAGGTTTAGTGGATTGTCCCACGTGAGGCGCCAATATGTGGTGTTTTTGGTGGGGGAAGAATAAGAAAATTGGATATATTTGAAAGTTAATGTAGGAAAAGTTGATTTAGAAAAGTTTATATTATATTTTCATCATATCTCAGGGTTCATTTAAAATATTACCAAACTCACCACATACGGACTTATGAATAACCATTTGAATAATTAAATTAATTTAATAAATTTCCTGAAAGAAAAGCATGAGAACTATATGATTAGAATCATTTCTTACCATTTGTCATTTTATGTGTTGAGACCATATTAAATACCAGGAGAAAGGTTCATTATAAATAAAAGAGAGTTGGAAATAATTGACTTATATTGAAGAAAAGATATAAGTTTAGATGCCGCTGGCTGTGATATAAACTTAAATACAAAATTTGCTTGACTCACATATTTGTATCAATGTTGGGTTATTATGAAATGTTTAGAACATATTTAAATTATTAACTTATATATTAAAATATAACTATTGGCCATTGTGAAATTTTAGATAGCTTTAAGAGTTTAATTAAAGATTGGCAGTGAGTGAGTTATACTCAGCTTGTTTTACGGATGATGTTCTTGAAGTGAAGAGGCAGGCTGCTTGTGGTCGTGTTGAGGAGATGGATGGTCAGCTGTTAGATCTTGGAGTTCTGTCTCCCCATCATGTCCAGGTGGTGCTCGGTGTCAGGCTGTGGTGGTGCAAAAGGTGCTCTCTCGCCCTTGGCTGGCGTTGAAGTGAGAGTGAGTGGTGGGGGAAGGCCCTACTTATAGAGGCGTACCCCCTCCACACCAAGGGTGTCTGACTTCTTCGTCCTTCCCTGGATTTTTCCTGTCCATGCTTGGAAACACCTCTTTCGTTATCTTCCTGGGAACTTGTATACCTTATCGCTCCTAGCCGAGATATTTGGACTCTTCTATCTACTTAACACTGCCTTTTTGAAAAAATAAACACTGCCAAACTAAACACTGCCAAATGCTATCTCTTTTATTATTCTTTTATTTATTTTATTGATTGACAAATGATAATATTTGTGATGGACTTATGAAATATAAGTTAGCCTTTATTTTGAATAGGAATGCTACTCTTTGCTATGCCAGAAACTGACTCTTTCTAGAGCACCCCCCTTTTATATCATTACAATATATATATATATATATGTGTGTGTGTGTGTCTGTTAACACGATAGCGGCCAGAGTTTTTGTTTTTTCTTCACGAAATGTGGTATATAGCGTTCAATTAGCAAACGATTGAACGAGTTCGTTAACCACCAAAATCGGGCCACCAGGAGGGGGGGGGGGGTTTACCCCGGACCCAAAACCAATTTGACCATGCCAGCCGTAGTTTTTGATATATTTCAACGAAACTCGGTATTCGTTAAGTTGATCTAAAGAGAGAAATACGTTGTAAAAATAAACTAAATCGGTTCATTAGGAGGGGGGGTTTACTCCGGACCCACTTTACCAATTTGCCACTACCAGCCGTAATTGCCAACGGCCATAGCCACGTTGAATGCACCGGTTCCCGTAGATCACCGAAGTTAAGCAACATCGGGCGTGGTCAGTACCTGAATGGGTGACCGGCCACGTGCTGTTGGCATTATAAAAGGGTGGCAACCTATAGATAGCCCGGCGCTAATAGCAAAATAGTTGATGCACCGTTAAAAACGAAAAGAAAAGAAAAAAAAAACAGCCGTAATTTTTGTTACATTTCAACAAAACTCGGTATTCGTGGTGGTAAACAACAGAGATAAATGGGTTGTAAAAATAAACTAAATCGGGTTATTTGGAGGGGGGGGGGGTTTACTCCGGACCTAAAGTACTAATATACTCATACCGGTCGTAATTTCTGCTGTATTGTAACGAAACGCGGTATAGGTCGTGCGTATCTCATGAGAAAGAAGTGTTTGAAAAATGAAGTAAATCGGTCTACCGGAAAGGAGGGGTTACTTTAAACTCTGTTTCATTTGAATTAACCCACCAGACGTAGGTTCCCAAAGCCGCCGCGAGGAGCGCTATCTCCCACTAGGGGGACTGTATTCTGTTCCTGCGTCAGATCAAAAGACGGAAAATGAAGTTTTTGTGTATTTATTAAGTAGTACAGTATCATATATTAACATAACTCTGGAAGCAAATTATTTACAAAATTAATAATTGAACAGTTCTCATAAGAAATGTAAATGAGCAGAATTAGTCACGTTTTTATTTTATTTATATAGGTTATTTACAGCAAATTATTCAGTAATGTAGTCTCCACTACAAAAATTCTGAGGAAAGTGCTTAGTTATGCAGCTCCTGCGTGACGGCCTTTTCTAGCTAGGATAAGGCTAATACCTTTTCTTTTTTCGAAAGGAAAGCCACTATCCTAAAAACTAGAGGGGGAGCGGGAACCTACTCCATTTCTTTAACTATGGAATGCTCTCCCCTTGACACTCCTTTTATTTGGTTAAAGACAACAATCTGGAAATTGCTTCATTCAATAACTAATTTTAGTAGATAATTTTTACATTTTTGGATTCAACCCATTTTGATTGATTTACTTTTTTTATTTCAGTGATCTGTGGCCATTGGATATGGAAACAGGACTGTTGAATTTCCATGATGAAGAACAGTTCCCTGTTTTTAGTGAAGAGGTTTCTTTCTGGCTTATATACATTTTTTTTATTTTATTTTTATAGGTTTCTCTAAAATCTAATTATTTATCTTATGTTTACAGAATAGTGACTTGGTAAATGATGAAAATTCGATTTTCAATAGTTTTGTTGAAGTATTCAATGATGATGTCGGATCTTCTTCATGGATCCTTCCTGACGATGAGTAAGTTATATATACATTTCTTCATTCACAGCTGGTGCATTTTAAATCTCATGTCTATACAGGACAAATCAAAATGTGAATTTGTAACACTCTATTAGCTCTAAACCACATATCGACTAAACAGTGACATGACAGAACTCTAGTGTAGGAGATATAACTTGTCACTTGGCAGTGGACGGGCAGGGGAAGGCAGAGCGCCTCTGGCCAATGACAGCCTTCCTCCCTCTTCTAGTCCCGTGCCTTGCCATTTACTTCTCAAGCGATCTAGTTCTCTTTACCGGTTTTGAAAGTTGATGTGTGATTTATGTTCTTAGTTAAGGATATTTAACCCTTTCCGTGCTATGCACGAATATATTCGTTTTCTAAAAAAATGCTCTGAGTGCGAAGCACGAATATATTCGTGCAGCCGGGACATTCCTCAGAGTACGACGCACGAATACATTCGTTTTCATATTCTTTATATAATATCTGCTTCCAGAAAGCCCAGAGATCTCTTGTATCACGCTGTACAACTAGTCTAGTTACTTAGCTATCCGTTAGATAGCAGAAGAATGTCTTTACGTGTGTTTTTTCCGGTTTTATTGTGAGTGGAAGCTAACTTTACCTTGAGCGGAGTGTCCTAGACCACCTGAAGGATCCATTATCACCAATTCAGACTGTACCAAGGCGGCTACCTGCAGGGGTTGGGTTGTTATTTCTATTGTTTGCAGAGACTTTACTAAAATTTGCCAAACCTTTTCCCACCTTTAGGCTAAATTAGGGGTGGGGAAATATGACCCTAACAAATATTTCTCAGTACTAGTTTTGGTTTATTATTTATTTTTATATTTATAAGTTTATTATTAATATTTTTGCTATATACCTACTATTTATTTCTAATTCATTACTTTATTATTATATTACTATTTACTAATATACTACTTTTTTTTTTATTTTATTTTATTTTTTTTTTTTTTACGGCGCATCTACATCTAGGTCATTTGCGCCTATACTACTTATTATAAATAAATTTGTTTTAAAATAAATACAAAACACAAATTTTAAAAAAGTGTTGTTGTTTTTTTCTCCAGCAAGTAATTATTGGACATAACCAGTTTTATGAGTTGCATATAAAAATAAAATGATTAGTTTTTAGTAAAAAAAAGGCCCAGTTATTTACTAAATAATTACTTATTGTACATAACTGTACAGATTGTAAATTATCAATAAAGATCAATCAATATTTAAAAAATTACAAAATAAATTGAAGTATCATAACAATGAAATGAATCATAAACTAGGTAAAATGAAGAGAAGAGAAAGTGTTTTCATGAATATTTTGATAAAAGGCTGCATTCATACTAACAGGGCTAAATTTAAAACTAAAATACTTCGGTAATTATTGAAATATTATTTTAGAAACTGTTTATTTATTAATTTTCTTCGCAACTTGCAGGATAAGAATAATAAGAAACTTTTTATAATAATTGAAAAGGTCACACTAAAGTACACACAATTAATGAAATTAGCATTTTAAATTACAACAAAACAAGCAATTTTGCATGTCCCCTGTTATATATCTACGTAATAAGAGCGACCCAAGGCGGGAGCTCTGTCTGAGTATAGTCTTGTTCCAAACCAAAGTCGCATGCGGAGGGTGGAAAATAGGCTAGCACTGGGGGTAGCATCGGCTCACAGGTCGTAGCACCCGGCGGTCGGTCCCTCTCAGATTGGCTAGCATTCTAAGGGTTAATAGAATAGTAATATAATAGTATATAGTAAAGGTGTGCACGAGGCAGATCGGGGGTTGGGAGTGTTGTAGAACTGCCAACTTCGAGCCCCCTCTATGTTTTCCCCAAGTGACAAGTTACACCTTTCACACTTTACTCTCTGTTAGGAATCAATATATAGATAAAATTTACATATACTTCAAGAATAAAAACTTGACAGACTTCAACTATACTGGAAAATAATACATATTAATAATTTATATAAGAAAATTAGTCATCTGTCATTGAGATTTAAGCATACATATATTTCAGTAAAATTTTGATTAACACATTTTTCATTATTCAATTTCTCGAAAACATAGGTTTGGTAAAGCAGTAACCTTTTTAACTAATTTATTTATTATTTATGCCAGACATGTTTTGTCTCTTTTTCCACACTTCTTCAGGGGCACTTCCTAACAAGCAGTGACACTGAAGAGGTGTAAGAAACGGCACAAAACATGTCACGCATAAATAATAAATTAAGTTACTGTTTTACTCATGCAAAGCCTTCAAATAATTGGAAACAATTTAGAAATATTTTGGATCACTCTCAAGAAGACATTAAAAAAAAAACATACATACATGTACATAGGAATATATATAGTGGCCAGTCATGAACTTAATTTGTGCGCTGAATGATGATCCCTTTTCTCTGATCTTCCTGATGATCCATGGGACGTAATTCTGACAGTGTATTCTTAGTAGACATAGTTTTTAGCACTTTCCTCCAAAGGAAAGTAGCTATTGAGGGTGCACTCATGACGGTCATTCTCAAGAAGACATTTTATATATATATATATATATATATATATATATATATATATATATATATATATATATTACGGCGCATCAACAAATCTTGGGATATATATATATATATATATATATATATATATATATATATATATATATATATATTTCTGTTCTTATATACACATATTTATGTTCTCTGCCATTTATAAATGTTACTTCCTTGTCTAGGCTGATAAGTATGACATTGCAAAGTATTTTTTTAGAAGAAAATACTTAGATATTGGTTGATTGGCCTGTGAAAGGCATCTATTTCATGGCCAATTAGGGTGCTTAGACAAAATTTAATGACGGATTGGTTTTTTACAGGATAGAATTAGGTTTAGGTTCCATTGTACCCGACACTAAAGAAGATTTCACTAAAACATTTCAAGATTGGCAGCAGCACATTTCAAATCTACACGTGAGTATTCCTTAACTCATCCATTTTATATTATGAATAAACCAAATTATGATTTAAAAACATAAATAAGTGGGAACTGTACAGTCTAAAGATGGATTCACGGTACGTACATACGTACAGTCACCGGCAGGCCACCATACAGCAGCCGACCAGAAATGGATCTGTTGGTGGACCTCCACTAACAGGCCATCATCAACATTCAGAGAGCATCTCTGTGTCAGTTGTCTGTGTACGGCGACTTAGTTCAAAGTTAGCTTTAATTTTGGATGAAGAAGAAAATTTTCACTGTATTTTTTATGAGCTATACATAAAATCGCACTTTCTCAATGACTTTTTGTCATCCATATTGATAAATAAGTGAAAATGTACAATTAAAATAATAAGCAGTAAAAAAAAAAAATAATAAAAGAACTTTATGTAAGAAAGGTAAGAACCCAGCTGGATCTGCCAGTAGAGTGTTCACACAAAGCAAACCTGCAGGCACTGGTGGTAAGTGAGAATATTCTCCTTGAGAATCCCGTCTGCTCTTGTGTGAACTGTCTCATTGAAAATGCATTGAATAATATTTTAGTGGACGGTGGTCTGCCGGAGAATCCACATTAATGGGTTAAACTATTTATCATAAAACAAGTTTTCATTTCATTTACATTGTCAAGGTTAAGGTTATTCTAAGTTGTTTTCATCTAAGAGTCTTTAGCCAACTCATTGATTTTGTATTTTTTATATTTGCCTCTATTATTTTAGGCCCGGGACAATGAAATTAAGGACCCTCTTTGTGAAAATCTTGATGATATGCCGGATATATTTGGGAGCCCGATCTCCGTCCCGGTTAAAAAAGTTCCTGAGACAGAAGATGTTCAAAGATATGAGGTAGCCAAGAGGAAAGGATTGGTCCTGAAACTAACTAAGAAGTATGTATTACTCCTAATCCTAGATTTAAAACAATTATTTACTTCTAAAACTAATGAGTATTCTGGTGTTATCTGCAAATAAAGATATAACCCCTCCTTTTCTGTATTTCTTAGGTGCTTCCAGGTATTTTGATCATCTTTTTTAATTAAAAATTAGAAAATTGTTACAATATATGTCAATAAAAATATTTTCCTTCATTTTTAACTAAGTCTTACAATTGATAGTACTTGCTTTTTTTTATTTTATTCCTCCAGGCCACCGTACTTTTACATTGAATCAAAGTCACCACTCTTTAAATCATTGAAACTAAAAGTTAATGAAATACTTAGGCAACAGATTTCTTCAAGTCAAACAAAAAACACAATACGTATCAAAAATCAACTTGGCGCGTTCAGTGATTGGTGTTGTTATACACCGAACTACTCAATAATACTAAATAGAAAACTATTAAATTGTAAATAATAAAGCAATAGTAAAGGGATCAAACCCACAACCATTGTCATTTATATTGATACTTTACATGTTTATAAATATGTCACTGATTCATGCAAACACTGTTAAGGATAATGGAAGCACTGTTTTGTCTACAAACATAATTGAAATACTGATTTATTAAATACAATACACCTGGTCAGCCATTTTACACATCTCTATCTCAAGACAATAACTTCCTCATCATGGTAACAACTGTCATACAAAGAGATATAGGAAAATACAATATATATAACAACACCAACATGATGTCATTACATTACAATAAATGAGTCACATTCACAAACATGTGATACTTGTAAGAGGTCAAAATACCGTCACTTGGATTACTTTAATTAACTCATTGTGCTTTCTAGATAACACACCCTCCCAGAATATGGAATATTACCCAAGGATGGAATTTGTTCCATCCTTTGTGCTCTGTAACTAACATTTTTTTTTTTTTATTTTTTTTTTAGGAAAAATGTCTGTGATAAATCAAACTTAAATAAATCTAAGAAAGAAAAAGAGGATCAATCCAGTTCTATGAAGAATAAAAAAAAGGTGGGATCTGTAAGTGTAAATAGTGAAATTGAGAAGGAAGTCATCCCTGAAGAGCTGCCAGTGAAGATTAAGGCTGAGCCGGTGTACGACTGTGATATAGGAGAGTACATAGAAGTAGATAATAAAGTAAAAGAGTCTTCCCTCACAAAGAAAGTGAAAAATGAATCTAATTTTGCCGAGCCGTTATCACAGATAAAACAAGAGTCTCTATGTCCTGATTTCTCTTTGGGAATCAATATAAAGGTTGAAAAGATGGATTCCCCTGAGTATTTGTTTGAGGAAGTGGCTTACGAAGGGCTCGAGGTTAGTGAGGAAAACGAAGAGGAAATAGATGGAAGAAGTTGTATAGATCCAGAGCCACATCCTCTCGACCTGGATAGTGATGATGATATTGGATCTCCACTTGTCCCTGGTAAGTTCAATATTATATATCGTACAAGTGACCGTATGAGGGGGTTAAGGGAAGAGGCTTTAATGAAGGAGGAAATTACAGCTATACCTCGAGTTCAGTTGTTCGTCAACAAATAAATAAATTATAAATAAAAATTGACCTTCTGCCTCATTTAAAAATACATTCTCAGGCCCCCAACAGTGAATATTTCATGATTATTTTCAGTATATTGTCTTCTTGGGATGAACTGATCCAATAGCCACCGAATGTTGGAAGGAAAACAAGCAGAAGCATTTCAACAGAGATGCCTACATTAGTTCCCCCCAAATTTGATCCGACAACTCGTGATTCCCAGCCATTCAATCTTGTTTGTTTCTAGACCGATATCGGTCGACTATCGCACATTGGGGCCAAAGGACATATTGTGTTTCAAAAAAGGATACAGCCTCTAAATCTTAGGCTGCACCTACATTAGACCCGTATTTTGCCCGATCCGATCCGATTTAGTCACAGCTCCTCAGTAATGACCACGTAGTGAAGTAAAAATGAGTGATTAAGTTAAGAAATACCACCGAATAAGCATAGAAGCCTTCGATTAGGTTGAATGTTGGAGGTAAGAGAAGTATTGGTATTCATATTTTAAAATGATTTATAAGAAAGGTAACTAGAAGGTTATAAACATTAGAAGGTTATAAATATTGGAAAGTTATAGCCGTCCGCTGGTTATAAACATCTTTCCATGCAATTTAATAAACAAGGGAAACAAAAAACAAAAATATGAATTGACAAAGTTGTTCTAAATGTTATTTCCTTTGATATATAAAAAAAAAAAAAAAAAAAAAAAAAAAAAAAAAAAATGCATTGAAAACGGTTAAGATTTAGAACCTGTAGACCTTTTTGCAACACTAAATGTGGGTTGGCGCCATTTTGCTTTGTTGGTCTGAAATCGGGCTAGAAACCAACAAGTTTGAATGGCCAAGAATCGGTGGCCATCGGATTGGATCGGGTCGGGACCAATGTAGGCACCTCCATTGAGATGCATGTGTTTGTTTTTCTTCAGACAGTCGGTGGCTATTGAATCGGATCGGAACGGGTCCAGTGTGGGTGCACCCTTAACCGATTTCAATGCATTTTTTTAAAAGAAAGCTAATAAAATTTAGAACAACTTTCTCTAGTCAGTTTTTTGTTTTTTGTTTCCCTTGTTTATTAAATTACCTGTAAAGAAGTCAAATTAACAAAGTTTTTTAATTGAACATAAAATAACATGCCATATTTCATCTAACTTAATATTAGTACTGATATCATTGAATTTAAACATTCAAATCCTGATTAGCGCATTTACAGTGAAAAGTGTATTTACAGTGTCTTTGGTCGAGGCCAATAAATCTGCTGTGTTTCTGAGTGTTAAATTCTCTAAAATGTTTAAAATCTTTATTACGTGCCTCTTAGGCTTCTTCAGATAAGTCGCCTTTTGGAATTAAAAATATCTTTATAATAATAATCTTTTTTCCGTACTTGATTGAGCTTGTGATCTCAATAATAAATGAGCCTTGCCTGTGGGGTCAGCAGAATAAATCCTATCAGAACCATTAAAATTGTTGTTCTTTTTTATTTAATAATGTAGGCACTTACGTCGGCTTCTGTCTGTCAACCAATATCGGATAGGATCGGGAGAAATATGGGTCCAATGTAGCCTTACTCTGTCAAACAGAGCCTGATAATCTGTATGAATTCCACTACTGGAATGTTCACATATTTTTCATACAGCTCTTGGTTGTAACTTTTTCTGGAAGCAACATTTTTCTGTATAGGTCCATAAATTATTAATTTATTTTTTTTGTTTTCAAAAACCAAAATCTTTTGCTCATGCCATGGGCTTAAAGGGGGTTTTGTAGAGCCTAACGTTTGTGTCCATATTTAAAATTTTAGCTTTGAAATGTTTTACCTAACCATAATAACTCCAAATAACTAGAATACTCTTTTCTATTTCTTTAGGCAATGTATTTTGGGGATCAAGAGCCTCTAAATCAGGTTACCATATTATTATATATTTTTAATTTTAGTTTTAGATTCTGGAGATGTGAGAACATTACTAGAACAGTTTGAAACAACTGATACAGTGAGCGAAGTCGAAATGGTTAGTAATGAGAAAGTCTTCAATCCTGCCAAAATAAAACAAGAACTGAAAATGGAATTAGAAATAGAGGTCCCATGTCCCCCGAAAGAAATAAAGAACAAAGTTAGTAGTAAAAGGGAAGAGAAAGCAGAAAAACCAGTGACACAAACTTCTCCTTTGAAACCCTGCAACAAGTCTATAATGGAAGCACTCCCTAAAGAAGTCATTGAGAGAATAAAGGTATTCTAATCAATTTTAAAATTCTAAAATGTAATATTAATAATCTCCTCCAAATCATTATGTTGAGGAAATAATTCCATATGAAAATATAGCCATCTCAAATATCTAACAAAAATTGTTGACAAAGTCTTTTATTGCATACAGGACAATATAGACTTGGCATACATTGATCCAACCAATCAGACTAAGTAAGTTTCTATCTGGAATAAATCAGTTATTGCTGCAAAAGGATTAAAAACAAAATAAGAAAGATTATATATTACTTTATTATTGATTGCGTCACCATTAACTTATAACTTGCTCTTACTATTCTACTTATTTATTTTTCATCTCATCTAAAAGGAAGTTCTGTAATGTATGTAATATAAAATGGATCATGTTGAAAATTATGAGTCCCACGTTTCAGGGTTACTGTATTGCAGGAAAAAAAAAACAAAAAGAATAAACTATTCTATTCCTCCTGGTTAAGTGCTTTGCTCGATATTGCTTAATATCTGGTAAAGGAGGAATCTAACCTAATTGTTTCTGGGGTTTTTTTCTTACAGCAGTCATCGCAGAGGAAGAAGAAATGTGTAGCTGTAGTTCCCGCAGAACGACTCCCAGTCCACGGAAGCAAGCATCTTAAGGATCCTGGAGCTACTCCTATCAAAGCTGTTCGGATGGTGAGTCACTTATCCCCCTCTTCATTATGTACAGGATGTTGACGATCCATAGTCAGCTTCTGAAAGAACAGAAATCACATCCATTTTTTAAAATATTTTATTTTTAAGCTCTGAGAAGATCATTTGACTCATCAACAGTAAACTATCAATACACCCAAGAAAACTATAACAAAACTTTTTAACTGAAAGTATTTAACCACTACTTTTCAATGTTTTAGAATCCTTTTAATTTATTTTCTTATTACATTTTTGAGAAGACTATTTGATCTATGTACCTATCGAGGTTGCACTCATGAAAGGAGTTTTGAAAACTGGTCACAAATCTTCTATGAGTGTATTTACTAGAATTACCTCAGTTAAAATTTGCATATATTCCCATGATAGTATTCCCACAATGAATGATTGTATTGGCTTTTAACTAGGCAAATCAATGAATCTGGTAGGGGGGGGGGGGACTATTCTCTGGATGAAAATTATTAATGGGCATGCATCATGCCCAACTAATGAAATGTGTTGTAAAAAAACAAAAAAAAAAAACACGAATTGGTCCATTAGAATTTGGAGGGTTACTCCGGAACAAAATAAAATAAAATATTGATTAAGACAGTTTTAAACAACATTACAAACAACTCCATCCCTAATGTCGAGGATTTGATTCCCACTTGGGGCGATAGATTTTCTTTTGAAAAAAAGAAAATGCATCTGCCCTAACCTGGCTAGAAAACTCGTCCCAAAAATCTTTATCATCTATAAATGGATGTTGAAATTTACTTACTTACTATGCCGCACAACAGCCCGAGGTGGGCCTTGGCTTCCTGTATAATAGCATGCCAATTATTCCTATTCTACGCTCTGTTTTTCCAATTTTTCTCCCCTAGTATTTTTAATTCGCTCTCGACATCCTCGAACCATCTTTTCCTTGGCCTTCCTCTTCTTCTTGTCCCATACATTGTAGAGAACAATGCCTTTTATGGCATCCTGCTATTGTCCAATCTAGCCATTCTATTCGCCTAGTTTTAACAAAATGAACTACATTTCCACTATTATTTAGGTCATACAGTTCCAAATTTCTTCAATCCCTCCACACACCCTCTTCACAAACAGGTCCACAAATTCTTCTTAAAATTTTTCTTTCAAAAATATTCAACATATTTATTGTGCTTGAGTTAAAATTTAAAACAATAAAATTAATAATTCAGGCTTTTGTACATCACAAATATAATAATAAAAAAAAATCATAATTATAGGAAAACTATTTATGTTTATTTTTTATTTATATAGGTTAGTTTAAGGAGATTCTTGAGTAGCGTAATCAGTGTAAACTAAACTCCTTGCTGAGGAATGTGCTTAGTTATGGAACCCCTGCTGATAGTTTCCTTCTCATCAGCAATAAATAGCTTGATTGCCAAATTATTTGTCATTTTATTACTGTTGTTAACAACAAATTTCAAATTTTAGAGAGTTGTGCTGAGATGATGTTTTCCCCCTGAAACAAATTTAAGTAATATTTTTTTTTATTTTTCTAAAATACAATTGTTATTTTATAGATGAGTAACCAACGAAGTTCCGGTAAGTCTGTCCAACTCGATCACGACTATTGCACAAACAAGCAGGAAGAAGCAAACAGGTCCTCAGGAAAGAAGATTGTCAAGGAAGAGACGTCATCTTCTGAGTGGAAGTGGGACTCGAAGAAGGATTCTGGCCTCGAGTCAGGAGATGTGAGTGATTCGAGTGAAACTCTGGAGAGAGCTCGAGAGAAACCTGCTACATCTGACCCTCCTTTCCCAACCGAACAGACTCAAGTAAAGGTAAACTGTTGCCAACATATCAATACATTTCAGTTAATTATAACAAAATTTAGAGATGGAATAAGCAGTTTGACATTTTTTTAATCAAAGGCAGTTAAATGTAAAGTATCTTACTAATGTATATTACATCTGCTATTTATAATATATATTTTAATATGTTTACTCAATTTTATTAATATATTCTAATTAAATGTTTTCTTATTCAGCAAGAAGAACCCAATGAAAAAAGTGAGCCTGGTGAAATTGTTGAAGAACCCAAAAAGAAAAAGTTGAATTTAGAAGAATACAGGAATCGTAGAAAGAATATAAAACCTAGATCTCCCATCAAGCACAGAACTGGTGGCTGGGTGTTGCCTTCTACTAAACCAAGTGATAATGGTAAGAATAGTTATGTATGAAACTGTTATTATCAATTAATTATTAATTTATGATTTGCTGATCAAATTTTGTTATTTAAGTTTTATAATGATTATGAAGGTTGTGAAATAATAGACCCCTATAAATCCCACTATATCATCTTTTCATACGCGTATACTTTCTGATTCTTGTGGCAATCTAAAAAATGTTTTGCTCGATTCCTCCCTCTCTGCATAGGGGAGGAATCCCGCTTATGAAGTTGACCTCATGACGCAATTCGGAATTCCCAACTAGAAAATTTTACGTTTCATAACCTGTAGATCTAAAAAATAACAGTGGTTTAAATTTGTACGTATATTTATATGTCATCGCTCTCTCACTGGCTCAGAAATGGTCCAACTTTGATGAAAGTTGGCACAAAAATATTTCGTCTAATAGAAAAACAAAAAATAGAAAAGTGGAAAAAAATTTGTATTTGGAAATATTTACATTTGAAGTTAAGGAAGCTTTTTTAAAATATTTTATTAACAGGCATGAAAAGTTTTATGATCGTATATTTTCGGAAACCGGTTGGGAAATCGTGGTAAGTGAAAGGTTACCATTCAAAGCTAGCTAAATTCTCTTCAAAAAAGGTTCTGAAGCAGTTTTCAATGGGGAGATGTCAACCAGAGAAATAAATGCTTAAAACTGTTAATTCTTTTGAATGTTTTTTTTTCTTTGTTTAACTCGCTTTTTAATTGTTTGTTTTTTTAATTGCATTTATCAGTGAAATTAGTATTTTAGTAAAAGAAAGCAAGAAAATGAGAAGCTTATTGGCAAGAGTGCTTTCCTAAAGCGAACGTTGATATGGCGGGCGAGTCATTTCAGCTTAGGATACTGTCAAAAGATCAAACCCTACCAATAACTGCTTCTGTTCCTATGGCTAGACTTGTTATTATAAAATATGTCCCTATAATTAATAAAAAAGGCCAGAGTAAACTAGGATTTAAATTTATTAATTCTAATAAACCTAAATCTTAGTTGGGGTTCCTACTCTGTATCCATATATTTCGACATTTTCTAAGTTCAGATAAATATGAGACTGCTGTCTATCTGAGCTTTATCTCCTTTGTATGAATTAATTTATCGTGCTGTGAAATAAGCCTAATATCGAGCAATGCTCTCGAGAGTAAAACCAGAGATTCTGGAGATCTTAACAGAAAATAGCATATGACAATAGAGAAAAGCGGAAGGGAAGGGAGCAACTTTTGTCCCGCCCCATTCACTTTATTTGTTTTTCAGGGGCAAACAAACAAATGGTTAATGCAGAGGTGCAGGTCGAAATAGCCGAGCCAAAGCCAGAGCTCCCCAAGGAGAGCACCTTGAGTAAAAGGTCTGTTACCATTTACTTGAATTTTACGTACATCCACTAAACTATTCATGGATATAAGATAAGTTATTAGACTTACTTTTTAATTACGGATATTCTCATTAAAAGTAATAGATGTAGTTCTATTTATTTATTTTAATTTGAACATCCCTTTATTTAAACAATTTTTGGGGTTGTTTAACTACAGATTACCACAGTTTTCTTGGCAGAATAGAGGTGATGCTTTTTATTTTATTTATTTTTTAAAGAAAAGCCATCACATTTAGTAGAATCCACAACCTTGACACAAACTCTCACGTCTTACAGTTCTATTAACTGCTCATAAAAATTAATCCTGAAAATCAGCACATAAATCGTCAGAATGTAACCAATTGATCTTAATGATATTACATTTACTACTTCAATTGAAGGGGTAGCGGCAAAATAGTGCCAAGCAACATTTTTAACAAAACGTAACTGCAGCTGCTATATGTTGGATATTTTGTGGGACTATCAGTTAAAATGGTTAGGGATAACAAGATTAGGTAGCATTCAGAACTTTTAGTCATATTTTAGTAGCATTTGCACCAGACTGATGGTCCCATATAATATACAATATAGAGCAGATACAGTTAAGTTTTGTTTAGAATGTTGCTTGGCACTATTTTGCCTCAACCCCTTCAATTGTCTTCTGTCTTAGCTCAGAAATCAATATATGAGATGTCCAGCATTTGGGGACGACACAAGTACTTGAACACCATTAGAAGAAATCAGTAAGATTTACTTTAAAAGGTCAATAGAATAGCAGTCGCTGTTGAGCATTTATTTTGGAGTCTTCAGTAATTAAAAAATAAAAATAAAATAATGTTTTTGAGACATTAGTTGGAAGTGGGATTTCAGTAGTCCTCCATCCTTACAGTGTATGCCATCCTTGGGGCATGGGAATGATTTTTGTCTCAGATATCTCAGGGTTTGTATTTATTTATTTATTTTTCAAATGATGTTTTAGCAAAATCTATACTTCTTCAGACAATCTGTCAAAACAATTCATTTTTTCAAGCTGATTTGTAGTAGAATCGTTAAGCCCAGAATTGGATTATAGAGGAAATAGTTGAATAAAATTGAAACGTATTTGTAATAAAGTAAATATTCATGCTAAGGAAAAAAGGGCGAACATCACCGATAATTTTATTAACACTTACAAAAACAATGAATTATTTTAATTAAAATAAGCCACCGGGAGTTACCAGGAGTTTTTGGCTCCTGGAGAGGCACCTAGGTCGGTGTGAAACACATTGAGCTTAGTTTAGCAGAATAATTGACGTAATTGATTATGTTATTATTGACCTTCCACCTGTTCAATAGAATATTCACATATAAACTTCCTTTTTTAATAAAGAGACCAGATTAATCTAGCCCGTGTATACACTTATCACAAATTTCAGTTCTGAGTAGTTATTTGTTTTACTGTTTTCAAAGCAACATAGCTTCCTAGAAAACAAAATGAATTGTAACTAGTTACCTTGATCTTATTTATTTTATTTCTGAGTTATATTTTCTTCTTTAACACAGGGATAGCTTCCAGAGTGAGAGGCTAAGTCGTAGATCTTCCTCGTCCTCTTCAAGTAATGTGAGCAAGTCTCGATACCGTCGTAGGGCAAGGAGTAAAAGGTAAGCTCTATGTCTAAACCCAATAATTTATTTCTACAGCGATTTAATTCTAAGCATTTATTCAAACAAACTTAAGAGAATTTGTTTTGTGATTTAAAACAGTTAGTTTCTCAACCTAATTTTTCTAGGTACATTCTTAACTCATTCCTCTTGAACTGGAGCTCTCTTGATAAATAACAACTTATAATCCAAAATAAACCAAAAAATATATCCAAAAATGCTTCCCTAAGTCACTATCCACGCGGACGACGTTGATAATAAAAATATTCATTTATAATCAATATATTCCGAAGTTGTAATCGCTGTAAGCATGCTTTTGCCTATAAAATAGTCAAAAACTATATTAAGATTCCTGAAATTTTGGTAGCTGGTAGTATTTGTACTAAGATTGACGAAAACAATTGTCAGCTGCTTATATGTGGGTGGAAAAGTTGTCAGCTGGTGGTATGAAGTGGAGCACGCGCCCACTCGACGCTCATGCGCTCAGCGCTTATACACAGCTGACAAGTTTTCCACCAACATATGGGCTGCTGACAATGTTTTTCGTTAATCTCACTACAAATACTAGTAACCACAAAAATTTCAGACATGTTAATATGATTTCAGTATTTCGTATTTTTGTCAAGTTTAGACCACCAGCTGCCAATCAGTCCACCGCTGGCTGGCCAGCTGACTAGTGCCAATGATTATTGTATAATGCAATGTGTTTCTCCAAAAAGTTTCACATCATCATATTTTTCCTATCTTTGCAATGCCCTAGCAGCCACACCCACCACTATCTCGCCAGCTGACAAGTTGCTCTGGACTAGTTAAGAAGGGGATAATCAATAGTGAAAAAATGAAACATCTTAAAAATCGTTGCATGAAATCTACACAGGCTGACGGACTATATATGAATGAAAACATTTTTAAGGCCATATCTATAACTATTTTCGAGAAAAGAGAATAAAAACTGGAATTTTTGTTTCGATTACTCGAAAACAACAGATTTGGATAATATTTCCAAACATTTGAAATTCATCCAAACTAAAATATACAAATAATGGTATAATAATAATAATTTCTTACCTTTAATTCTTGACACATCACATCCTTTAATACGCCTCATAAAGTCAATATATATTGTTATGTTAATTTTATGTACAGAATTTAATTTATTAGGCCACACGTTGGTTAAGCCATTTAATGTTAAGATAAAATATATAAAATGAGAAATGTAATTAAAATAATTTTTTATTAAGAACGCGCCACTTTGGGTCGTCGTTTAATGTTAAGATAATTATATTATAATGAGAACTTAATCTCAGGGTATGAAAAGTTCCGAGTGAATGAAAAGGAAACAATTATGTATTCCAAACAATTCCGAAATACAAGTATCAATCCAAATGTCTCATCAAACAAACAATAAATAAATCAATAAAAATACAAACAATAACTCTTATCTTTAATTGAGTAGAGTCTTCAAAAGAAAAATCAAATTTATTCTTCAATAAATTCTGGTTCTTGTTTAAACCAGTCTATAAACTCACATATACAAGACACGCCACGCCATAAGTCACTGACTGAAGTATTAGACGCCGTATGAGAGAGTTCATATTCCTTCAGATGCTGTATCTAGAATCGACTGAGGTGCACTTGGCAAACTGCCGTATAAAAGAATAGACTCAGGCTCCGTACTCCGTTGTAGATGGAATAGCTTGAGACTGAGGGCGTTTAGCAGGAAGAAGCCGACGCTTTCTCCCACCACACTCTGCATTTTGTCGGTTTACAATTTATTTAGATAATAGTTATTATCTTGTAATTTCAATCTATTAATTTATTGTTTGTCTGAATGCACATTTAAATTACACCTATTGTATATCAGTATGGTCCAGAAATATTATAAATTTATATCGTATATAATGCGATGTTATCGTAAATTAGGATTTATAGTTTGCGCAGGCTTTTCAAGCTCTCAATGGCTATTTTGAATTCAAAAGGTTCTCATGAATGTAATATATCATTACAATATATTACATATGTATACAATTTTCTCTGCTTGTACACTTTTTTTTTCCAATGTTTCATTATTGAGAAGATATGGTCGACCATTCAGAAGTAGGAAGCATTGATCGTCGGGGTTTCGGTCAATGTTCTTATTTAATAAAACCATATTTTATTGTTAAAATGTGGTTTTATTAAATAAGAACATTGACCGAAACCCCGACGATCAACGCTTCCCAATGTTTCATTACATTTTTTAAATCAGCATTAAATTTATTTTAAAGCTAATGTCCATACAATGTTCACAAGTGTCTCTTTCAAACCACAATATAAATTCCAAAAGTAAAACTGAACCGATACTGGAAGTAGTGTACCCTTATACCATGTAGATTATTATGTGAGCAGAGATGAGCGTTGCGAAAGCTGAAAATCCCTTCACGTGTGAATGCTCCCTCATCTGTCAAAATTATGCGATCAGTGAAGTTACGACTTTCATGGCATTGTTGAATATACCAGCGCCCAAATACACACAGTAGCAGAGGCAGCAAATCCTGAATGGTTGTCAGATGATAAGGCTATTGCATTACCTGGCAGCCCTGAAGATTTTAGAATGAGATATACCAAGTTGATTTGAACTTATTTAAGGATCACTATAAAAGATATTTAAAACACTTCAAACTCCCTGTGAGCTCAACCCAGGAACCCAGGAGGTTGTTGGAATAGTACCTGTTTCTCTCATCATCCTTGTTGATTAGGGAATAGATTACGATATTCTTCTTGTGCTCAAAGGCCATTACCTCTGGCAGCCCCATACATGAAAACCATATCAACTCATACAATTCTTCAGCTATGTATATATCTGGCATTGCACTTTTCGATGGAATTAAACTTCTTAGATTGAAGACTTGCTGATGCTGACAATCATTATCATATAAAAGAGAAAAAGCAGGCACTCAGAGGATAATAGAGTTTAGGTAATCCGTATTCCTTCAGAAATAAACAAGAACTGAGCTCACGTTAGGCGCTCCTCATATTCGTTTAGTTTTGTACGCTTCCCTCCATTCCAATTACGTTATAAACTTACTACATTTATTTTGTTATTTATCATTCAACTTCATTTTTAGAATTACTATAATTATACTTTGCTATTAACATGAAAAATTATTTTATTTCATTTTTGATTAGACCAAACAGAATGAAATTTACATCATTTTTTTCTACTTCCATTCCAATTACATTATGAAATAAGGGGATAATCTTAGTTCTGAATAGACCGTTGGAAAGCTGATTAAATTTTACAACTTCTGTGTGATTCGGAAGCCTGTAGGATTTTTTTTGTAAGAGTATTGATTTTTCAAAAAGTTGTCACTGACCAGAAGCTTTTATTAATTTCTACTTTTTGAATTAATATTGCAGTTTGAATGAGATTCTTGTGAATCTTATCCTTAAAGCAAATTTAATACTGATTTCAAAAATTTAATAAAACATTGAAAAAAATCAGTACAAACAGAGAAAATTGGAGTTGTTCTACAAAATTCAAATTTCTTTTTTTTCTGAATAAGTCTGGAAGGGATTGAGATACATTTTTTGTCTGCACAAAAAAAAATATAGCTCAAAATACCCTAAATATCTAAAAACATACTTAAAAAATTACCATCTTAGTGGTTCTTCTGGTAATAGCTCTGATCGATTTTTTGGGAGAGAGAGAAGGCTCTTAAGTTTTTTTTTGTTTTGTTTTTGTTTTTTTTTACGGCGTACCTACAACTTGGCCATTAGCACCGGGCTATCTACAGGTTGCCACCCTTCTATAATGCCAACAGCACGTAGAAATGGTCAGTCACCCATTCAGGTACTAGCGACGTTGCTTAACTTCTGTGATCTACGGGAACCGGTGTATTCAACATAACTATGGCCGTTGGCAATGCTCTTAAGTCTTAACTAGTCTGTGTTTAATAGTTATATATTATAATGGTTACATACAGGCAATAAATTATTCTCTATTTTCATTTACTTAGGAGGCGACACAGCAGAAGCCAGAGATCCCATTGGTCAGGTTCAAGATCTCGGTCACGTTCTAGATCACGATCAAGGTCACTATCAAGATCTTCTTCCTACTCATAGTAAGTAAATATAAGTAGATTAAATATTATTTCAAATGCATTTATAAATAAAATACATAACCATAAATTATTATTTCTGGTCCAATATTGTGACAAGTAAATTCGAATTACGTCAATTTTTTACTTGCATCCCGGCCCCTGGAATGAGTTACCAACTTAAGGGGAGGAAAAACTGATCTTATTATAAATAATATGTCGATAAATAAAAAATCGTCGTAAAAAATATTGTGTTAAATTAAATGAAACCCTATCCGTTTTTTACAGTTAACAAAGGAGTGAATTTTTGTGTCCTATTTTCAGTTCATCTTCTTCAAGCAGATCGCGATCAAGGAGCAGAACAGGATCGAGGAGAAAGCATCGCTCAAGGAGTAGTTATAGAAGAACGTCTCCTTTGAGGTACTCATCTAGGTGAGATAGGCACCACTCTATCTTTTTACATGCTGTAATTCTATTGGGAATCCATGCTTCTCAAGAAGTAATAGGATGGGACCAGATCTAAGCTTTAACGATGATCCCACTAGGCCTAAATTAATTTTTAACATCAACATTTTCCACACAATTTTTGCTAACCCTGTCCTGCATTTTTCTCGTTTAATATGCTGAGCATTGATCCATAATTAGAGAGCCATCTGTTGAGATAAACCAAAATTATTTGTTCCCCAACATATTTTATATATATGAGTGGGCCCCTAAAATAAACTAGAATTTTATTATTACTCCTTCATTCTTTACAGATCAATCTTTCTCACTTATATACACACATATAGGGTTTGTTCTGAAAGTAATGCAATTTTTTTTTTTTTCTTTTTTTTTTTTAAATAATTTATTGAACAGATTTCCACAATCATTTAAAATTCTTCTAAGTACTTTCCTTAGGTCCCTACAATTTTTAGCACTTTCCTCCGAAGGAAAGTAGCTATTGAGGTTGGACTCATGACGGAATTTTTGAAAAATTTCTTCAAATCTTTATCGATCCTACCTAGTAGACAGCGAAAATGACCCCCGTTAAAATTTATATATATCTATATATATATATATATATATATATATATATATATATATATATATATATATATGCATATATATATATATATATATATATATATATATATATATATATGTGTCTGTTGACACGATAGCGGCCAGAGTTTTTGTTTTTTCGTCACGAAACATGGTATATAGCATTCAATTAGCAAACGATTGAACGAGTTCGTTAACCACCAAAATCGGTCCACCGGAAGGGGGGGGGTTTACCCCGAGCCCAAAACACTAATTTGACCATTTCGCCGTAATATTTGTTATATTTCAACGAAACTTGGTATTCGTAGTAGTAATATAGAGAGAAAAGTGAGATATAAAAATGAACTAAATCGGTTCATAAGGAGGGGGGGTTTACTCCGGACCGACAATACCAATTCGCCACTACCAGCCATGATTTTTGGTATATTTCGACGAAACTCGGTATTCATAGTGGTAATCTACAGGTAAATATGTGTTGTAAAAATAAACTAAATCGGTTCATTAGGAGGGGGGGTTTACTCCAGACCCACAATACCAATTCGCCACTACCAACCGTGATTTTTGGTATATTTCGACGAAACTCGGTATTCGTAGTGGTAATCTACAGGTAAATATGTGTTGTAAAAATAAACTAAATCGGTTCTTTAGGAGGGGGGGTTTACTCCGGACCCAAATTACTAATATACTCATACTGGTCGTAATTTCTGCTTTATTGTAACGAAACGCGGTATACGTCGTGGGTAACTCATGAGAAAGAAGTGTTGTAAAAATGAGCTGAATCGGGGGGTTTACTTTGTAATATATTTCAATAGAAAAGGCAGCCAGACATAGGTTCACAAAGGCGCCGCAAGGAGTGCTAGAGGGACTGTATCCGGTTCCTGCGTTAGATCAAAATACGATAATATGAGGTTTTTTGTATTTATTACGTAGTGCAGTAGGTACTATGTGTAAACATAACTCTGGAAGCAAATTAATAATTTATCAGTTACTCATTACAAAATTAAAAGAGAACTATTCATGTTTTTATTTTATTTATGTAGGATATTTTAAGCAAATTGTTCTGGAAAGCAGTCTACACTACCCAAATTCTGAGGAAAGTGCTTAGTTATGCAGCTCCTGCGTGACGGACTTTTTTCAAGCATGTCTGCAGTCACTGATACCCACAACAGAAGGTGTGTCTTTTTTCTGATGCGGGTATCGGTGACAGACCAATATGAGTGGCACAGGAAATTCAATTACATTACTTTTTGAACGTGCCCTTTATTTATTGTTATACAAGTTCGTCTAAGGGTGCTAGTGTTATTAGATTTGTATTACAATGAAGCCTAGAATACTATAAAATGATTGATATGTTTGTTTAAGAAAAGTATCATGTCTTTGTTTAGGCACCACTCTTCTCGAAAACAGTTCAAGCGTAGCGACGACTGGAGTCCGGTTGAGAAAATGCGTCAGGTAGAAGAACGTAGAGTGATCTATGTTGGTAGACTTGAAGAAGGAACGACTAAAGCACAGCTTCGCGAAAGGTTTGCCTGCTTTGGGCCTATCGTGGATATCAGCCTCCATTTCAGAGAAAAAGGGTGCGTGGAATCTCAATATTCAAGTCTTATTTATTTATTTCTATAGCTAGACCATAACATAGTCAACTTGAAAATTTGAAGGTGTTTATGAACACGTCAACTTTTTCGCAATATATATATATATATATATATATATATATATATATATATATATATAGAGAGAGAGAGAGAGAGAGAGAGAGAGAGAGAGAGAGAGAGAGAGAGTGTGTAACACTTACACAAAAGGCGCTAATGGCCTATTTGTCGAAGCGCCGTAAAAAAAAAATAAAATAAAACTTACACAAAAATATATAGTAACTTTTACACAAACAATATATAGTAATGAATAAATTATATTAAAATGACACTTTTTTGTAAGGGCTTTTTTCAGTTTAGTCATTACTAAAGCATATTTAATTAGTAAGACACTATTTTAAAGTGGGCAAATGCTTTTAGTGATTTATTGTATTTCATATTACTACTTTTACTTTTCTTATTTCCTGTGGACATTTCAATTGTTTTTTTTTTTTTTTTTGTTTTTTCTTGTGTAAATTTGAGCAAATTGCTTTTGTTGCAAAGCTCTTAAAATAAATGCTTTTGAAATGGCTCCTTTTCAAAGATATTGCTACATCTGTAAAAAATGATTTTTTTAAAAACCATTTTTAGATGACAAGCCGTGGTGGTGATATTTGTAATTTATGAAACTATTTTTTTTGTTTACAAAAAACTGGCATGAATGCAAAGGTCAGTCAATCTAACATCGATAATTTTAGAAAATTTGGATTAACTAAATGTTTAGTAAACAATATTTTTCCAAATGATTACATGATATTTTTGTTGAAATTCACAATCATCGGATCCCATTAATTAAACTTCATTTTCTTTTTGCAGAGATAATTATGGATTTGTAACTTTTGCATATAAAGTTGATGCTTATGAAGCAGTTGAGCATGGAAATGATTATCCTCTCCAGCCAAAATATGATATTTGCTTTGGAGGGCGCAGAGCATTTTGTAAGCAGCGCTACTCGGACCTTGGTGAGCACAATATTATTTTGTCATAAATATTTGATAGATAGATAAATTTGTTATTTTTACAGTATTATATAGAAAAACAATGATTATATTGGAATAAATCTCATTTGATTTTATAGAAAAGTAAATCAACTCTAAGAAAGTATTGATTTTCAAAATTGACTACAAAATCTCAATGATTTCATTACGAGAAACGTGAACTGTTGTAATATACCATTCCAAATCAGCAAAATTTGTGATTATCAAAGGCGCGCGCCATATTCATTCTTGAATGAATATGAATAATGGGGTCTCCCCTTGGTCTAGTGGATAACGCCAATGACTCTCATGCGTGAGATGGTAGGTTCAAATCCCACTGGCAGAAGGAATTTTCTCATCTCACGGCTCATTGAGAAAATTCCTCGGTGCCCTTGGATGTCGGCGCTAATGACCCAGAAGTCGAAGCGACAACAAGAAAATAAATAAATAAAAAAATCCTGAATTTGGCTTTCCATGAAATCACTGCTTGAATGAAACCCTCGAGATTGTTTGAAACTATTATTTCTTTTGTTAGATGGAGCTTCTCCCCAGTCCTACAGTCCTCATCAGCAGAACTCCAGGTCATCTGATTCATTCGACAACCTCCTCCGTGAAGCACAGAAGAAGCTCCTCAAGAAGTCGAGCCACGTTTGACGCAGGCTCACCTGGCTCTTTAGTATTGAGTATTATTTAAAACTAAGAAAAATTAGTTTTATCTTTGACCAAATGGTAACTTCCTTTAAAATTATTTTTGACATTTCTCTCAAGACAAATTGGAGATAGCGATGCCATCTCTAATCCAAAAATTTCCAAGGGTAGTCGAGAATTAGTGATGTTATAGTTTAATTTTAAATTGTACACTGCACAATTCATTTACTCATTTTAATTTTTTAACTGCCCTCTATATTTTTGCGTATATGTACATATATATGTGTGTGTGTGTGTGTATATATATATATATATATATATACATATAGATATATATATATATATATATATCTATATGTATATATATATATATATATATATATATATATATATATATATATATATTCATATATGTTTATATATTTATAAACAGTACCTGAATCAAAGGTTTTCTCAGGATTGCATTTAGAAGGCGAAGAGATACGAAACAGTGCAGTGTAAGCCATGTTTGGTGCAGTGTATGCTAGTAGTGAGTGATATTGTATTTATAAGTAGCCACAATAATTCATTGTGATTTAGTTATCATTTTATTGCCATATGTAAATATATTGAGGACAGCGAATCAATTTTTATTTTCCTGTTTTATTTAGCGTCCCAATCATGAGTAAACTGGCGTTTGTATATAAAGGGACTAGGCTGTGCTCTTAATTAGGTTTAATTGGGTAATTATTTTTACCATAACTTGTATATTGAACATATAAATATATTTATAGATGTTTGATGAAGAGTAATGCGGATTGAATATTTTCCTATGAGCAGAATGGAGGAGTATGATACTCGTCAAGCATGTCATGAGCAATCAGGCTGATAAACCCCATTTTTTATCCCGTATTTATTTTTTATTTTGGCTAATATTTAGCCTAAGGAATCCTATGTGAAAATAGGTATTTATCAATGAAGGAGGAGCAATCATGCCTCATACCCAAACCCTTGCCCCCAGCACTGTAACATTCTTTTAGAGACAAGAAAGGATTCTCATAAGAGAAACCTGATATACAACTGCGTTTGTATTCTTCTTGGGCCTAGCAAAATTAATCATCTTAACTATTACTTTTATTCAGAAATCATTGTGGATTTGTGTATCTTTAACTAGGGATTAAAGGGATTCCAGCACGGTAGAGCTCCTTTTATTTTATTTAAAAATAATTTTATGCAGTAACTAAAATTTTAACAAATGAAAGTGTTCCACAATGGAATGGGTGTGAAGTATGGATACTAGAAATGGTTACCGGGGAAAAAGATACTTTTTATGTGTGTATTCAGCTCCTTTGTATGACAGATTTGTTATGGAATCTTGAGTGTATTATAGACTCCTCTCTTTCCTACCTTACAGTCGAAACCTTCCCCATTATTCCTTTATGTTGGTGTCTCTCCTCCTACTCAGTTCTTACTCATAATTTACTCCTTCAGATCAACACTAACTCTCGTCACCACATTTCTTTCCTGTGCTAATGCTGCCCTTAGTGATTGTTTTTATGGGCTCCTCCACATCTCATCCCGTTCTCCATTATCCTTTTAAAGTGGGTGCCTCTTCTCTCTCCTCTTACTCAGGTCCCAATGCTTACCCACACCCTAAGTTTATTCTACCCATAGTGGTTGCTCACGACCGTTTTACCTCCTTACCCGCCCTTATTGTTGCATGCATATCATCCCTTCCCTTTCGTCATCCTCTCCCTCTCGATGCTATGTACACTCGGATGTTGTTGCCTCCCATACCAATAATTAGCTCAATATTTCACCTCATTATTTTAATATTTTTTTTTTTTGTTTATGATATAATTTCTATAATATTTGCTTGAATTCAGTTCTATGAATTTGTTAAGCTCTACTGATTTTTAATTCCTTTCTTAAAAGGTGAGAAAAATCTTATTCTGGGTATTAGTTTAAGTCTTACAGCAAAAACCCATAGATTTACATAAATCTTATTTTGTATGTGTTCATCAAAAAATATGTTTTTCCTAGAGTTCAAAGTGTTATATATTAAAAGTGATATGATATTATATATTAAAATTCATTTTTAACTATAAGTGAATGACACATGTTTCCTTCAGTTTTGTTTTGTTATTTAAAGCAAATAAATAAACTGTATTTTGAGTGAAAAATGACAAATGTGTTTTACTTTCCATCAAAGATTCCTTTTCCTCCTCTAAATACTCCTTTTCCTATTCTAACCTTCAGTGGACATGCAGACACAGACTTGTAAGCGTGGATTTATTGTATGAACCAGGATGAAGAAAACCTTTATTTTTTTTATACAGGGTGACACAGAAAAACAGGAATGTTTGAAATGAATAGTGGGCAGCTGTCAGCACTGCGGGTTCGTTAGAGTTAGCGAGTAGTCAGTCTGCCATTTCAGTAATCATGGATCAGTGGGATGGAAACAGGGTGTGTTAGTCATAAAACTGTTTGGTAGCAATGCTTAGGGAGTTTCGAGGTTTTTAGGATTTAGGATGTCATGATGCCGTTCCATCAAAACACGAGATAAAATGTTCATTAATAACTGTGAAGAGACAGGATCTGCCCTCAGTGAAGTGACGTAGCTCCCTCGTCACAAAGAGTTAATTCCCCTGACAACTAGTGGTGAAAGAAACAGCCAAAGCTTCCCTTAGTCCTCTAGGTGGAACTCCTGGAAAAGTCAGCCATAGGGAGCCGGTAAACGAGATAGGAGGGTCGGACTGCTGTACAAGTCCTTCGTTCCAGGGGCACGGTTTGTATTGGCTTCTACAGAAGTCAAAAGTAAGGAAAGGATGTTAATCCAACATTTTATCGCTTCTTCGAAACTCCCTTCACGCCGCTACCAAACTATAATTGTTTTTAAAAAACATTTTTATGACTATCGCACAGTTTCCATTCCACTGATCCATGATTACTGAAATGGCAGACTGTCCACTCAGTAACTGTCATGAATCCACATACTGACACCTGATCATGGCTGCCACTTCTCATTTCGAACATTCCCGTTTTTCTGTGTCACCCTGTATAAAATTTTTAGGAGAGACAAAACTTCATGTCTGTCCAATAATATTTCTAATAAAATTTATTTTTGTAAGGAGCAACTGTTATTTGTTTATGTATGATTATAAATTCTATCTCTTTTAGCAGATTTCCAATCATTCTGCTAAAGACACCTACGAATTGATACAAACCAGAAGTGTAGATGAGAAAAGTGACATCAATTAGAGTGTACACTTAAAAAAGTGTTCGATATCAGAACTTGAGGAAATACTAATAACACTCTTTTTTTCTTTACCACAATTTGGATGGTCTCTAATTGTCTGTTAGTCGTTTCCAATTACAAAAGTCTTTATAACTTTGGTTCCTCTCAATATTTTGCTTTCACTTAAACACTATGTATTGAATCAAAGATACTTATAAATCCTGACAATATTTCGAGCTAAGCCTTCAGTGAACATTTTGTAAAGACATGCAGACATAGTCTCCATTCTTGTAAAGGTGGATTTGGTGTATGAACCGGGTTGATTCTATGTGATGATGGTTCTATGTATGAACCGGGTTGATTCTGTGTGATTCTACAGGAAAAACCTTTATTTTATTTTTATATAAATATATTTGTTTGTTCGATACTTCAGTTCAAAAAGATCAGATTTTGATAACATTTGTTAACTAGCAGAACTCTTTTTGAAGTGTAATCAATATGAAAAAAATATTTTATTCATGAATTTTTTTCAGTTTTTATCCTTATAGAATATTCTACAAAAACAAGTTATAACCAATAAAATCAATAATATTAAAAGATGTTAATTGCCAAATATTTTAGCACTTTCCTCCGAAGGAAAGTAGCTATTGAGGTTGCTCTCATGACGGAATTTTTGAAAAATTTCTTCAAATCTTTATCGATCCTACCTAGTAGACACCGAAAACGATTCCCGTTAAAATTTATATATATATATATATATATATATATATATATATATATATATTGTTATAATCTTAAAAAATAAAAAAGATATTATTTATATTTAAACTATTTGAATAGATAATTGCGCCGCGTTGGGTCGCCAAAATGTTATAATATTAAAAAATAAAGAAGAAATTGTTTTTTTAATAATAATATTTTATTCTACGTATACCTCTACGTTGGGAACCAATATAATAAAAATTTTATAATAACCGATGTTAGAAACTCTTTATCTCAGGGTTAGGGTTCGATTTTAAGTAAAGTAACACAAAAACCATTTTACATAAGAAAAAACTCATAGATAAGTCAAATTTCGAATTAGACAAACAAGCATTACCTGATATAAAGCCAAATCTGGAACCAACCTCAGAGAACAGGATCCTCGTTACAAAAACAGCTTCCTTTTAACTCAACAGACTGCACTGCTTTCAAAAAGACTGACTCTGATACCACTGTACAACAAACTGTAACTGTCTCTTGTAACCGACTCTCGTGTGAACCTGGAGCTACCTTTTCACAGACTCGCTTGTAACTGACTGCATTCAACTTTCAATGTGTCCGTATCTTCCATTACTGACTGTAACTAGTTTCATGGCGGGAGCGTCATACCGGTATCCACTGCTACCTGTATCGACTGCTAGACCAATATAACAAATAATAATTGTTTATCACAATGAACTTAACATATCAATGAGCTTTATTGGATTTTCCGAATTTTCTGTGTTGGTTTTTAATTTAGAACTTTTAAATTTTTGATGAAAGTTAAATATAAGAAAAATTTATTTGTTTTTTATTTTCCGCAAACCTTGTATTCGTCTTTTCCCGCCTTTTTTACCCTTAACGGTTATTCGAATTTAAAAATTATAAATATGTAATGTAAAATATCATTAGAATATATATATATATATATATATATATATATATATATACATATATATATATATATATATATATATACATATATATATATATATATATATATATATATATATATATATATATATGTTAACACGATAGCGGCCAGAGTTTTTGTTTTTTCTTCACAAAACGTGGCATATAGCGTTCAATTAGCAAACGATTGAACGAGTTCGTTAACCACCAAAATCAGTCCACCGGAAGGGGGGGGTTTATCCCGAACCCAAAACACTAATTTGACCATGCCAGCCGTCATTTTTGTTGTATTTCCACGAAACTTGGTATTCGTAGTGGTAATCTAGAGAGAAAAGTGAGATGTAAAAATAAACTAAATCGGTTCATTAGAAGGGGGGGTTTACTTCGGACCCACAATACTAATTTGCCACTACCAGCCGTGATTTTTGTTATATTTCGACAAAACTCGGTATTTGTAGTGGTAATCTACAGGTACAAATGTGTTGTAAAAATAAACTAAATCGGTTCATTAGGAGGGGGGTTTACTCCGGACCCACAATACCAATTCGCCACTACCAGTTGTGATTTTTGTTATATTTCCACGAAACTTGGTATTCGTAGTGGTAATCAAGTGAGATGTAAAAATAAACTAAATCGGTTCATTAGGAGGGGGGGTTTACTCCGGACCCAAATTACTAATATACTCATACCGGTCGTAATTTCTGCTGTATTGTAACGAAACGCGGTATACGTCATGGGTAACTCATGGGAAAAAACTGTTGTAAAAATGAGCTAAATCTGTCAATCGGAAATGGGGGTTTACATTGTAATATATTTCAATAGAATAGCCCGCCAGACGTAGGTTCTCAAGGAGCGCTATCTCCCACTAGAGGACCTGTATCCGGTTCCTCAAAAGACGAAAATATGAAGTTTTTTGTATTTATTAAGTAGTGTTGTAGGTACCTTGTGTAAACATAACTCTGGAAGCAAATTAATAATTGAACAGTTACTCATTACAAAATTAAAAGAGAACTTTTTATGTTATTTATGTAAGATATTTTAAGCAAATTGTTCTGGAAACCAGTCGACACAACCCAAATTCTGAGGAAAGTGCTTAGTTATGCAGCTCCTGTGTGACAGACTTTTATTCAATAAATATAGAAAAGAATTTACCAAAATAAAATTAGAATTTAATGATTTGTATTTGAACAATAAGGATAATAATTCAATGTATTTGCTCTTGTGAATCCTACCAATTCTTATTTGTATGTAATTATATTTAGTTTATATTATTTCATGAAACTCATTCATTATTTCAATTGAGTTACAATTTCTTTTTTGTTTTAATGTTTTGCTTGCCAGGTCACTTCCCTCCTACGTCCTTTCATTTCCTGTTAATTAAGACATATCCATGAGCTCAATTATTTCCCATCAAGAGAAATTTCTTTCTCTTAAGGAGACTTTCTTAAGTTCAAACCTAATCAAAAATGATATTCTTTCACAAAGTAATCAGTCAAAAAGAGCAGGACCAGATTTACTTAGATAAATAACTGCATGTTGGAGAATGTGCTCAATATTATGTTCACCTCAGGAATCGCAGGTGTGCTGGAGTCAAGTTGGTGCTTATTGAATATTTGCTTGCTCTCAACTAGTGAGAGAGGAACTTTTGAAATCAAAGTTAGAATTTTTAATTCAACCACTGATTCAGAAGAGGTTTAGTTTTACCCTCTTTGACGCTTTCCACTTATAATAGGTGTGTCCAAAGGCTCATAAAATTAGAGCTCGGATAACAATGCATTCTGGCCTCTTTTCTCAAGTGGTTATTCTCGCACCTCCCTAATAACTAACTAAGGGAGACTACCAAAAATATTACAAGGTAAAGTAAAAATTCAATAATTATGTATATACGCCAAGTTCAGGCCTATGCACACTGTGTGTATAATACACAAAGTTTTAGAATCAATTTTCACCCTCTCATAACTTTTAGCCAGTTAAAGATAAACTTAAGAAATTTTACAGAGGTATTATATACTAATAGATTTTTATTTAAATTTTAGGAGGCTCGGTGGCTGTGAGCGTTAAGGCGTGAGCTCTTAACACTCCGTGCGGAGGATCTTGGGTTCAATTCTCACTAGGGGTGGTGGCTTTTCTTTAAAAAAAAGAAAAAGCATGAAAAAGGCTAGAAAGGGATGGTAATCTATAGATAACCCGTCCTAAAATTCATAGTTAATAATCAATGGATGTTAAAATTTAACGTCCAATATAATTAACTCAGAATTTTAAGACGGGTTATCTATAGGTCACCATACTTTTCTAGCCATGATAGAGCTGATGCATTTTATTTTTTCCAAAGATAAGCCACCACCCCTAGTGGGAATCAAACCCACGACCTTTAACACGGAGTGCTCACGTTTACTTAAAGATGTGAGTAAAATATGTAAGTTTCATAATTCTATATTGAAGCATTTCTGAGATGTAGGCGTTGGAAAATCCTGAAAAGTTGGTGTTTGTCTCTGCTACCAGGGGGGAGCTTGTTTTGTACTTGTTACTTCGGAAACCCATCATTCATCAAGACAAGCACACAAAGTATTGGTATCCCCCAAAAAAATCTAACATTGAAAAAAAGGCCAAATTCCAGGTCATCCCAAAAACAATTTCATAACTTTCATGTACATTTTCACGATGCTTACTTAAGTGTTAACTTTGGTCTTTTTCTGCCCCTCGTACTTCATTGCTGACAAAAGCTACTCAAGAGTAGCCAAAACATCCTTAATACAGATTTATACAAAAATCGTATTGATGTTTTCTTAGCCAAATCCCAACTATTCCCTGACTGCTTATCACCTCGACGGCTAACTATCTACATCTCAAGTAATTAAATAATTTATTCTTCTGATAAGGCATAAAAATATGTGAAACAAGCCCCCTCAAAAATATGTGAAAAATACCCTGCCAAACCCCCTCTTGTAATGCAGTATACATAGGTGAAACCAAAAATTATATTCACTCCCGCATAACACAACACAAACGGACAATAAAAAATATCATTTCTGCCTGTTTTTTACTTACAAGTTGTATATTTATTTTTTTACTTATAAGTTTAGCTGAAGAAGGCTGCCAATGTGCAGCCGAAACGTCCAAATACAGATTTCTTCCTGAAAGTCTGACGTTTTTCTCCTAGCCGAATCCCAACTATACCTTGTCTTCGTTATTTATGTTATTTTGAGAGAAGAGGTTTTCATTCTAGGCCATTCATATGTGAAATTTGACTTTCCGCCAATATAATGTTTGTTTTTTTTTGGTTGGGTTTAAAGGCTCGTCAACCACTGAGATCATTAACGCCAGAATATTATGATTATCTTTATCTTTTATTTAATTGCTATTATCTTAAAACAGTAATTAATTTACAGTGTTTCTAACATAAAATAAATCCCCCAGACAATATTTCACTTGTGTTTCATCAAAAATCTTTAAATAATGGAATCTGAAGTTACAAAACTATTTATTTATTCAATTTCAAATGGCAAAATACCAACTTCAAATAAATATTATTTAGCCCATAATGTTTACTTTCGTAAAACATCAGTGACAACTTATTTATGAATCTTGCAGTAGCAGGATTGTTAGTAAACCAGATTGCCATCGAGAACAGGCAGATTGGCTTTTTTTAGAGAGGATTGACTGAAAAAAAATAATCCTGACTTCACAATAGTTGTTTAGAAAAGGTGCAACAGTAGATTGCTTGGCTATAATAGCCACATAACTAGAAAGACAATAATAAAAATCTTTTGCTTAATTCCTTAAATGATTTGTATACAACGTCAACTACAAATGTATTCAATGGAGCACACTTTTCTAGGAGTAGATATATAACAAAGTAAAATGATAAGATAAAAGGAATGGATGAAAATAAAGGGTTTCATTTTTTTAAATATTTTTAATACAATAAAATTAAAATAAAATTGAAAATGGTATTTACAACCTGTAGAATGTCTACCCATAAACATTTTTCCCTCTATGGTCCCTGTCTCTCCTTCTATCATCTCTGTCATATCGGTCATCCCTGTCTCTGTTATCTCTTCTGGATTTTGTCCTTTCTTCTTTCCTATCTCTTCCTCGTTCCCGTCTCTCGGGGCTTCTAGATCTATGCCTGTCTCTTCGCTCCCTACTTCTACTTCTCTCACGGTGTTTCTCTCGTTCCCTTTCTGATCGTACTTTTTCTCTTTCACGCTCTCGCTCCCTCTCTCTATCACTTCTATGCTTTCTTTCTCTTTCTTTACTCCTTTCTCTTTCTTTTCTCGGAGGGGTCCTCTTTCTTTCCTCTCTCTTGGTCGGCTTCTCAGGAGGAATATCTTCTTCGTCACCAGATGTCTCCATATTATCATCAGCATCATCATCTAATGCAGATATGCGAGGATCCAGCTCGTTAGCCTCCTCTAAGACATGTCGCTTTTGCAGCCTAGGTAATATTATGTCGAACATCCTTTCTTCATGAAGGAGATTGTCGATAAATTCATCCATATGAAGGAGAACAAAAGCACCATCTCTATTTTGCTGTCTTAATTTCCTACTGTCATTGAGCAATGGTTCCAAATATTTGTAGCATTCTATTGATGATCCTACAAGCCTCATGTATAATGCACCCAAAGCACGGACATATTTGAATTCTTCATTTTTGATGAATTCTACTACAATGTCTTTTTCAGGCTGAATTTGAAGCATTTTTAAAGTCAAACACATAAATGGAGTAGGCTTAATATTACCACCATATATACCTCCAACAAACCTCAACTCCATAGCTTTATCAACAATGAGTTCAGCTGAAAGGGCAAAACACTCTTCCTTCCAGTATTTACATTCATATATTCGAGATCTTATAATTTTTTCAATCAAAAATTGAGGATTTGTGCCCCTTATTGACTTGGCATCCTTCACAGTGCGATTAGCCATTGTTCAGTTGTAAATGCAGACTCGAACTTCACTAGAAAACTCTCAATCTGACACTAAATAATAATTTTGTCATTATTAAACACTAACATTGCTTCTACAGTTTAAAAGTCTTGATGATAACCTTAGCTAAAAACAAAACAAAGCAGCAAGAATAACCTTCCGTCTATTATGAGCGTCAGTTGAAAAATCCGTTGTTAACCCTCTATTATGATAATTTGCTAAGTCAGAAATTTGAAATAAGACCTTTTTATTTGCCACATCATTATCACATAGAGAAAAGCTAAAAACGTCATTTTCCATTTCTAATAACAACATAATATTCGTTAAGCACTACAGCGGGCATGAAACCTTACAGCTACCTTCTCCAAAGCACGTTGTTTTTCATGTTATAAGGGTTGTTTTATATTCTGTAAAATTATGGCAAAACTATGCCTAAGTGAGTCATTGCAAACATATTTTTACGTTTAATCTGTTTTCAATTTTATCATGAGCTGTCATTTGAACCCTGTTGTTTTACAGAGAAGAAAAGCAAGAGAATCCCAGCCCGCTTGAGATATAAAGTAGAAAAGAAAGTTAGAGATCACAATAGGAAATTAAGAAGAGAAGCAAAAAAAAATCCTAAAAGTGAGTTGTTTTAGTTATAACTTGGCATATATACATATATTTTGCTTGATAGATGCATGTACAATGTTACATTAATGTGTAGTTGCTGGGTTTGTTTTTGTCAAAATAAGTTGAAATGCAACCTTTTGTTTCTGGATCCTCTGGCTTTGTTGGTGGAATCCTAAATGTACTTAATAATTCCTGTTTTATATTTTACTTATAGAAATTAATTAATATTATTATTCATATACTGTTGGAGCATTCTTCACAAGGGGTGCATATACTGTAGAGTTATATGATGCTACAGCAACCCAGGCAGACAGTGTGGTAGTACAATGCTCTCGCTGCCTTATTTTCCTTTTTGCACTTACCCATTGAAGGCTAAGTAAGCTGTCAGAGGCCCTGACTCTAATTCTCAAATGAGGAGGCAATAAGATCAGATCTTAAGTGCATGCCCGAGCTTGGAAATCTGTTCCTGCAGAACATGATGGTGCCCTAACTAGGATAACATTGTCCCCACTTATATATAATCCGCTGAGTCATTATAACTGCATATTTTAAATACTTTCAAAATGGAACAAATTAAGAAATAATTAACAGTTTATTCTAAGGTTTTCAGTATAATATTTATATATTTAAATTTTAACGTAAATTATTATTAACTACCCATTTTGGGACGGGTTATCTATAGGTTACCACCCTTTTCTATCCAGAATAGGGCTGATGACTTTTTTTTTTTTTTAAGAAAAGCCACCACTCCTTGTGGGAAACGAACCCACAACCTTCGGCACGGAATGGTAAGTGCTCACAGCTTACCGGGCCTCTTCAGTATAATAATCATTGACTGACTCAGAATAAATTCAGTTTCCCTTAATTATTACGACTAAATAAATTGTTCTCTTATATTTTGTAGCCTGACCTAGTATAAATACTCTTCTTACAAAGGTTGGGAGAGAAAGGCGATACTTGAAGATAAAATCTTTCAGTGTGCGTCGAACTCAGTTTCACCAGAACATGAGTGCTCTCCTGCTGAGTCAAACTTTGAACTCTAAATCTTGTAAATTAGCTTCCGAGGCAGGGATTTGAATCCAGTTTCTCTGCTCTCTGTGGAGGTGTCTTAACCAAATAGGCTACCAGGCTTTATTTAACAGCATTGCAGTTTAAGTCTTCTTCTAATTGAGCCTATAAAAAATACACCAAAATGTAACATTACTTTGAGGCCAGATGATCCTACTCCCTTATAGATCTCCAAAGTAGGTTTACCTACTTAGATTTATATTTATTAAACCACTGTAAGTATCACAGATACAGTATATTCCTATCATTGATTTTTACATTATTTTTTTTTTTTTTTTAGATTCGAAACAAAAAGTGATAAAGGTTCCACAAGATTGCCCTTTCAGAGATGACATTCTCAAGGAGGTCGAAGAGCTTAAAAGGAAGAAGGAAGAAGAGAAACAGAAACAGAGAGCTCTATGGAAAGAAGAGAGAGAGAAAATGAAAAAACTCGAGAAAGAGGCTGGGAGCCTTGAAGGCCTTGTTGCCAGTGCTGAGATGAAACAGAAAGTGCATGAAGCCTTCGAGCCAACAGAACAGGAAACACCCTTTCTCATAAAAAAGGAAGGCTCATTGAAAGCCTACTATAGAGAATTTAAAAAGGTAATACTTCTATCATAAATTTATTTTTGAAAATGCCTTTATTGATCCTACATACTTCTTACCCTACAATGGCCTCCTTAAAAAAATGTACACACTTATATACATATGTGTGTATCTCATTAAACAATTTTTGTTCTATAGGATACATAGCATTTCCATAATAAACGATTGGGTGAATTCTTTAGCCAGCAAAATCAGTCTGTCTGGAGATGGGTTTACTCTGGTCACAAAGTATTAATGTGCTCGTAATAATCAAATTGTTGTAAGGTTGCAAAAAAAAAAAAAAAAAATCAGTATACAACGTTCTTAGATATGTTAAGACGTTCTAGAGAAGATATGTCATCAGAACAAGCAAAATCGTTACTTTAGAAATGGAGGAATACTCCAGAACCAAATTATTAATTTATCCCTTTCGGCTGTTATTTATAATGCCTTGCTACTAAACTCGGTAGATAGCATGCCCAACTAATGAGGAACAAGTGTTGTAAACAAGTAAAACAGAGATAGGGTAGGAGTTAGGTTTAACTTCTGAAAAATATTAAATAAAAATTATGAATTGAGTCAGCTGTTTATTAAAAATATTTAAATTTTATTGCCCTCTCATATATAAAACAGATTTTTTGGACTGTTATCCACAGGTCTAGTCAAGATAGGGCTGAAGCCTTTTATTTTTTCAAAAGAAAAGCCATCACCCCTAATGGGTATAAAACCCACAAACTTAGGCATGGAGTGCTCATGCCTCAACTCTTACGAGGTGGCAACCATCATCACCTTAGATGCCCGTGGAGCAGAGCCTGTTTCACTCTCCCTGTTCCACAGGACAACATTAAAATACCTGAGCCTCCACCGCCCATCTTTTCTCACTTCTCATAATACACTTTCGTTATTTCTTTCTTTTAAAAGTCTTCCGTGACCATTTTATCATTCTAGGCTTTGGAAGAGTCAACGACAACTAAATCAAATATCTTAGCGTCATAGAACATGATCTCTATGTACACATTAACTGCTAAAGCACCCACTAAGAAGGTCCTTCAAAGAAACCCAAAACCATGCAAAGGACCAGGTACCAGAGATAAACCCCCATTCAATAGGCTCAAACTGTATTTTTATGAACTCTAGTGGATACCAGAGTGATTAGAGCTTACAAAATGTACCCTTAGATATGGCAAAAGCTGCCATAGCTGTGGCTTTCAGTCTGTATGCAAAGATATAGAATCAGGTCAGGCGTCTTGCAAGCCAGTTTATGACAGTGGCTATCAGTCTTGAGTGAGTCAACGCTTATGACCACTTGGCATTCAAATATAAAAGAGCCATCAATTTCTATTTTAATTATTTTACGCAAATTCCTCACCTTGCGGGGAAATGTGCTTAGTGGTGCAGCTCCTGTGTGATACTAACAATTTTTCATCCTCAAATTTGTGAATGCATACAAGCAGCTAAAATTATTTTGCCATCGGAACAAAAATCCAGCAATTCTGAAATATCCAGAAATTATTCTGAAATATCCATTTTCTGTAAATCCATGAAAAAAAAAGAAGATATCTTTACATATACCTATACACATACATATGAATAGACATTTAATGTGCACCTTTTTAAAAAAAAAAATTATAATTGCCTTCACTCAGGTTGTTCAAGCTGCCGATGTTATTCTTGAAGTAGTCGATGCAAGAGACCCATTGGGAACACGATGCCTACAAGTTGAACAAGCAGTGCAGGAATCAAGAGGCAACAAGAGGCTTGTCATAGTAGTCAACAAAGCAGGTTAGTCGTAGTTATTATCACTCCACAGTAGTACTTATAATCATTTCAATAGAACAAGAATTTAATGGTAATAACTGTTTTATGGTTCATTCCAGACTTGATTCCTCGAGATGTCCTTGATAAATGGTTGAAGTATTTAAGGGGCTTTTTTCCTACTGTTCCATTCAAGGCAAGCACACAATCACAGCGTGGGAATTTAGGAAGGAAAAGGCTTTCAAAATCTAAATACAAGAAAGCAATGCAGAACATCAAGGTTTCATCATGTGTCGGTGCTGAACTTCTCCTCTCGCTCCTCGGGAATTACTGTCGGAACAAAAATATCAAGACTGCTATCACTGTTGGGATTGTGGGTGAGTAATCAATATTAGCATAAATATGCTTTAGCGATGACTAAACTGAAAAAAAGTGTTACAAAAAAGTGTCCACTGGCGTTCGCGCATGTGTGGTGGCCATGTACGAAACAGCTGAAAAGTTTTAATAGAGCAAATGGTACTTGTTTTCGGGATATAATCACTCAAAGCCTCAAGTCCGTGTTATTAGTGTAGCTACATATAGCGCTGGCATATTTTGCTGCTATCTTTGTCATATTTTTGACCAGTTTTTAGGAATTCTACTGTGCATTGAGTAAGATAGTTTTCTTCCTTGATATCACCAAATAATATCTTAACATTTAGGCTGCGTCATACTCATAGGGCTAGATAATGCGGTAGCACGGGATAGCCTAGCAACTGGAGTGCCCCATGTGCAGAATACTTATGTCACACGATGTTTTGTCGAAATATAATTCTCTTGTACTTTGCATTCCATTAGTTTCAGGTGTTTCTCCAATAGAAGCATTTTGGGATAAATGATCAGAACCCTCATCATCATCGGAAGATACCTTGACTTTCGCTCACACCTGTCAAAAGTTCTAACAATTCTTGTTGAGAATTAATTTTCTTAGAAATATATATATATATATCTTTTTTTTTTAATTGGAATTAAGGGTGTTAGAAATATTTACACACACGCAATTGTTCAAAGAATATACTGGAGAAATGTGCATGGTTAATTCCAGGTAAAGCGAAACAAAGGTTTTTAGCAGTAAAAAAAAGGGAGGGAGAGTTCAAGTACAGATAGGCTGAGTAATTGGAAGCTAAAGTGACAAAAGTGATGTCCTATGCCCCCTATCGGCTCTAAGAGCACTTCAGCTTCCATAAACAGCCTACAGGTGGCGATAGTAGAAGGACTGATATAATAGCTCGTAGCAGCCAAGCAAAACAAGCCGAAATGATATATCTGTACGTAGCACATTCGGCACTGCAACCACTGGACTGACATATCAGTCCGTAGTACACTCAGCACTGCAACCACTGGACTGATATATCAGTCTGTAGCACACTCAGCACTGCAACCACTGGACTGATATAACAGTTCGTAGTACACTCGACACTGCAACCACCGGACTGATATATCAATCCGTAGCACCATAAGGGTTAAGATAGAGATTTCTTTGCAACGCCCCAAATTCAGAGCTACTGCAGGGCATTAACTACCTTAAGCATTGGGCTTTATTACCTCCAACATAAACTTCACTTTTCTCACTGTAAAACTATGGCTTTTATGGGTTTATTTTTATGCTGTATTCATCCAATTCGTCTTTATTTGTGTTAATTTTATTTATCACTCCAATCGCCCTGTTGCGGGCTCTGAAATCAAATAAATAAATATAACTTTCCACTGAGTGCCTCGTTTTTAAGTTGATGAATATTGACTTTGTAAATTACAGTTTTTGTATTACTTTTTCACTCAGGTCTGCCAAATGTTGGTAAAAGCAGTATTATTAACAGCTTGAAGAGGAGTAGAGCGTGCAGTGTTGGAGCAACTCCAGGTGTCACGAGGTATATATACTTGTCCATTGCTCTTTCTTACATTTTTGGTTTCACTTTCTAGATGTTTCATTTCAGGTTAATGCAGGAAGTACAGCTAGATTCAAAAATAAAGCTTTTAGACAGTCCTGGTCTAGTGTTTGCTAAATCAGCCGGATCTGAAACTGATGCTGTAGTGTCTCTTCGGAATGCTGTGAAGGTAGAATCAATAGCAGATCCATTCGTCCCAGCCACTGCTATATTACAGAGAATGTCCAAGGATCAGGTATATCAACTTCATCTTATATTCAATATAAATGCTTATTACAAGTTGTTTCTGCTGTATTTTACTCCGGAAGAATTGCTTAAGGGGTATTACTAACTTGTTGGAGTCTCCCGTGGTCTAGTGGTTAGCGCCTTAGATTCATAAGCAGGAGAGGGTCGATTCCCACCGGCCGCAGGACATTTCTCATCCCACATCCCACAGCTCGTTAGGAAAATTCCTCACTACACTCTGTATGTTGGCGCTAATAGTCCAGTTGCCGAAGCGGCGTAAAAAAAAAAAACAAAAAAAAAACACTTATGCGATCAAAATCAAAGTAATTTTCTTGACTTTATAAATAAAAAATAAATATTTTTCAATTCTTTATATCAAACGTTTTACATGGGATGTTAAAGGATTCAAAAAAATAAGTTTCTGGGAAAAAATGGCAGAACTGTAGTGCCTGTCGAACAGAAACCCTCATTTTTCGTGGACAATAGTCTGTGGGCGGCAATTTTTAATCTAGAATGAAAAACTAAAATTATTTTGAAAGAAGAAAGTTAAATGTAGTAAAGTATGTAGGATTTTTAAGAAATATTATTTTTTTCGAAAATGGTGAACAATTATTCATTTGATGTTAAAAATTTCGCCGAAAATCGGTCTTAAAATTTTTATAATCCAATGATTCGAAAAAATCCTACGCACTTTACTAGCAAATACCATTAGGAAGCTGCAGTTATAATTTTAAGTAGACTCACTTGGAAAACCGTATTTTTTCCCCATTTAAACAAATTTTTCTTTACTTAAATACTCTTGGATCATTTTTGTTTAGTTAAGGAAGAATTTTAGCCCATTAAAAAAAATGGTGCACCGGCTGGTGTTGTGATTAGCATTAGCATCAGACTGTCTTCTGCTTGCCCTTTGAAAGAGACATTCTTGTTCCCCCCGCTGTCTTGAATCACAAGGTAAATAATGTTTATATTTCAGATGATGCAGCAGTATGGGATTGGTGAATATGAAACTCCACAGGAATTTTTTGCAACAAAAGCAAAAAGGCAGGGTAAATTCAAGAAAGGTGGGATCCTTGATCTAGAAGCAGCTGCCCGAGGGCTCATTGAAGATTGGAACAGGTCAGCCATTCAACCTAAAATATAGCAAAGTAACTCTTTTATTTTATGTGTGTAATGTATTCTAGTGGCATTTACTGGATAAACAGTATTCAATTCATAAGGAATAATGTTTTTTTCAATTACATTGTGAATGTATATATTTATATACTAATTTGAACTGTTTTTAGCACTATCCTCCGAAGGAAAGTAGCTATTGAGGTTGCACTTTTGACGGAATTTTTGAAAATTTCTTCGAATCTTTATCGAACCTACCTAGTAGACACCGAAAATGACCACCATTAAAATTTATATATATATACATGTATGTATATATATATATATATATATATATATATATATATATACATACATATATATATATATACATACATATATATATATATATATATATATATATATATATATATTCCACTTTTTCTTGCTTCTTTTTCTGGCAGGTGGTCGATAAAGTAGTACACTCTTTGTTCACTTTAACTACTTTATTTGATATGTTTCGCCCGACATTTTTCGTGCCTTTTTGCACCTCTTCAGGGGCTTTCCTATTCAACAATAATTTTTGTAAATCTTAAACTTTTATACAATTATATATATATCTATCCTTTCCTTAAATAAATTTACATTTGAACCTATCATATTTTATCTTAAATGTTAATCCTACCTTATCGGGAAATCCTCTCGTCATGTTGTCTAGCTTAAGTCAGGCGTAATACTGAAAAGTCATTTGCGGTAATGAATATGGCTGGTTTGTATCGATTTTTTAGCTATTTTAATGGTATTGATTATTGGTAAACATTTTTTCGTGAGATTTAATTTATAATACTATGAAAAATTTGGTGCACATTTTTTAAATTGTTTTTTTATTTATGGCGGTGTTTGAATTTTTAATTATATAGATATTTTCTTTTTAGTGTGTTCCTTTCTTTATTTAAAATGTGAACTTCGCTAAAATTAAAGTTAGTGCGTGTTCTGTCAATGTTGTCCTGTTCTTGTTTGTGTCTATGCTTTTTGCGTGTTGCACAATTCTTTTAGCGCGGTTCCTCCCTCCCTTCATAGGGAGGAACCCCGCTTATAAGGTTGATCTCATGAAACAATCCGGAAGTGCCGACTAGAAAATTTTGCGTTTCAGAACCCCTAGGGACCGAAAATAACGGTGGTTCAAATTTGTATATACAGTGGAACATGGATAATTCGAAATCGTCTTTAATTTAGGGCATAAACAATGTAAAAAAATTGTGGTTAATTCGAATAAAATTTTGGATAATTCAAATTTTTTCCGAGTCTGTACCTTCAATTGAAAGTGAACAGAGAGGCAGTCGATCTTAAATCTTGTGAAAATTTTTTTTTTCATTAAATAAAATGTATTTTTTTTTTAAATTAAGAAAGGTTAAAATATAAAGTTCGATATTTTAGCCCTTTATTTTCAAAAACTTTTGTAATTCGAATTTTGGATAATTCGAACTTTTTTATCGGTCCCTAGGGGTTCGAATTATCCAAGTTCTACTGTATATGTATATATATATATATATATATATATTTGTCTGTTCGCGGTTTTCCGGCCCCCCTAATGATCCAATTTTGATGAAATTTGTTACAAAAATCTGTCGTCCAAGTTTGTTAACCAGCAGAATCCAATCCGCCCACTGGAAGATGGCGTTTGGGGCCAAATTCGGGCAAAAAAAATCGTAACGCCTACGTTTTTTAGGCCATATGCTTGTAAGTAATCGTTTTATAGGCTTCTTGGGCTAGTAAAACGAATGAAACCATTTTTAAGGCGATAGCTTTAACCGTTTCCGAGAAAATTGGAAAAATAGTTGTTAAATCAAGTTTTTGGTTTGGTTATTTAGAATCATGGGATTCGGTTAAAATATGTTCTGCATGTTTAAAATTCATACATACAAAGATGTGTAAATTTTGGTTACGTTTGGAGTTAAGGAAGAATTAGAATAAAATATTTTATTAAGAGACATGAAAAGTTTTGGGAACTTCGCATATTTTCCTTAATATCTCGAAAACAGTTGGGAAATTGTGGTAAGTGGATAGAAACTATTCAAAAGCTTACTAAATTCTCTATAATAAATATTCTGAGAAGATTTTCAGATTTTTTAGTCGATGTCAAGCGGAGAAAACTGTGTTTAAAACTTTGAATGTGTTTGTTTTGTTCTTTTGAACGGGTTTTCGTAATTGTTTAACTCACTTTTTAATTGTTTGTTTTAAATTGTATTTATTTTTAGAAACATTTATAAATTAGAAACGTTTTGATAGTTTTGAATACACTGAACAATGTCTGTAGCAGTGAAGCCTGGCCACTGCTACAGGCATTGTTAGGGTGTTCCAGGTAAAAGGGTTTGCTGGCCCTTTGTCACCGGTCATAAATCATTTCAAGAAGATCGGACCAAAATAATGAGTGTTTCTATTTCATTCTTTCCAAATGACACTAGGAATAAGAACGGAACCGTGCTAAGATGATGCAGTTCCTGCGAGTCGGACTTTTATTTTGCAATAGCTGTGCCGATTCCCCAATGTAGCATGCGTTGCAATCGTAACATCGAATTTTGTATACATTGTTCTTTGTACTTGTTGGTTTAATTTTGTCTTTAATATTGCTAAAACTATTTTCAATTTTGTTGCCATATTTCCAACTTATTTTACCTATGTCATTACATATTTGTTTAAGTCTATTGGCTATTGAAGGATGGTAATGAAAAGTAAAATATCGATTTATTTCATTCACATCTTTGTCATTTGCTTTTGTTAATATCTGTTTTCTCTTTTGTAGAAATAAATGCTCATTCAACGCGATTTCCTTATTTAAAATCGTATTTTTCATAAAGAATTTTTGAATACTTGTCTGTAATAACTTTTGCTTTTTGGAATTGTTCTGTGATTCCGGAGTATTATCGTTTTGATCTCGTTTGCGCTTGTTTTTATTTTCAGTATCTTTATTAAGCCAATCTGAAACTAATTTAATTCTTTTAGGTGGCATTGATTCTATGATAGTATCAGAATATTTTCTTTTCCTTTTGCATTCTATTTCATTAAAAAAGTCGTCAGATATGCTAAAAATTTCAGGTTTAAAGTCATATTTGTCTTGCTTATTCGGAAGTTCAGTTGGTCTTTTGTGTACAATATACGTTTCTCTGCCCTTTTTATTTGCTGCTCTATTAATGATCTAGGATAGTTGTTTTCTTTAAACATTTTTCGCAATTTATTTTTTATTTTGCAAAAATACTTAGAGGAAGTTCTACGCAGAGCTGATAATGTCCGATTGTATAAAATATTCTTTTTGAAATTAAGTGGGTGATTGGAATAAAAATTAATCATTCTTGTTGAATGATACGTCTTTGGCTTCCATTCGTATTCAATAAAATTATCCTCATTTGTGATTAGTTCCATGTCTAAAAAGTTTAATCTTTCATCAGCTTCATGAAGATTTAAAGCAAAGTATGTAGGAATGCACTCGACACAACCCAAATTCTGAGGAAAGTGCTTAATTATCCAGCTCCTGCATGACAGACTTTTTTTTTTTTAGACCTATTGGTTATAAAACATTAAAAATAAAATGGACTATAGGTTCCTGCTGAAAGGGACAATATTTTATTTTATGTATAATTTGTTACTGTTATGGTATGAGCCCATAACATTACTGATGAACAAGCTTGATCCTGCTTTTATCAAGACATAGCACCGTATAACATACACTGAAGATGGTTGGTCTCCAAAGCTCTCGATGATCGATGACTTTTATTATTTTCCATAGAGATTGTCTTTTTTTCATCCTCCCTGATGCAGAACTCTACCAGCAGTTCAGCAACCAACAGAATCTGCCCTCCAAAACATTGTTTTTTTCGCAGGGAAAGATCATATCACTTTTGTGTTTAGAATGCAGGCTATATTTGTGTTTTTTTATTGTTTCCAGGGGACGGATTCGGTACTACACAGAACCTCCTCTTGAAAAAGATACCCACATCAGTAGTTCTATTGTCCAAGAAATGGCTGATGAGTTCGATATCAAAGCCCTTGAGCACATGGAAGTGGAGATGATGAAAGAATTAGAATCAGAAGGTGTAAAGGAACCCATATCTATGTTGGAATCCACAGGAATGGTTGAAGCAATGGACGACGATCATGAGCAGGTATGAATTGTATATTTCATAATAAAATGAAAATTAAGTTCAAGGTTATTATAAAATATAATAACTTTTATTAAAGTAATGGATGCAAGTCTGATGAAAACAAATAATATGTTGACCATCATTTTATGATTAAATACTAAGCAAAAAAATAAGAAAGAAAAATAACTCAAAGCACTTAGCGCATCTTATATATATATATACACATACATATAAACACTCACACATGTACATACTTAAATTAATACATACATGCCTTTCACTTACCATAATTTTTCCTTCCTTCTTCTGTTTGTGGGAGCAAGATTATTAAAATTTGATTGGTTTCAGGAAAATATAAAAGTTGTTCCAAACGAAAAGAAGAAAAAGCGAAAACATAATGAAATATCCAGGGACAAAGAGGAAGCAAATCTTATTCCAGTTACTAATAAAAAAATACAAAAACTAGAGGCGAAGAAAAGGCGAAAAGAAACTGGTAGAAGAGGTGAGTTCTCTTATTTTTTCATTAATGCTCATTAAATTTGGTCTTACCAGATCCTAACACTATAAATGCAACAGTATAACTGGCAATTCGATATGTTCGGAATAGTAATTCCTATGGTTGAACCATAAGGACGATATAATAAATACAGTTAGTGTAAAAAGTATTTGACCACCCATGAATATTTTACTTTTTTAACATTTCCGACTAAAATAATGGTGCTTTAGGTTAATAAAGTCATCAATAACACGGTGATAAGCTATATTTTAAATATTCCCTAAAAATCAACATCAAAAAATGGTATTTGTGTTATTTATTAAATGCAATATTCTACGTGTAAAAAGTATATTGGAACACCTGATTTCTTTACTATTGCAGCTGGACTTTGGAAGGAATTAATTAACGGTGAACTTTGCCTGGCAGAATGACCCGGTGTCTTATATGTTTGAATCACTTTGTTTTAGTTCAATTTTTTTACATAGGCCTGAAAGGAAGACAAGTCTCTGATAGATTGCAAAAAATTATAAGTAAGCTTCATAATGAGCGCAAATGATTCATAATGAGTCTCACTGTACATGATGAAAGATCAATTTTAATAAAAGCACACTCAAAACCACGGCTGATTCCACCAAAACTTGTTACTTAAATCTCGAGGGTTATCTGACAGGACAAAAGTAGCAGTACAGTAAGAAATGATATCAGGAAAAATTAATTACTCGGTCGAACAGTACCAAAGAACTTTTGTGTAAGTAAAGTTAACAAAGAGAAAATACTTTGCTTAGCAAAATAAAGTGTTAACCATCCTGCTGAATACTGGCAGTGGATTTATAGTGTTCTTGAGTACAAAATAGAACTTTTTAGCCAAAGAAGTTGACAAAACTTATCGAAGAGAGCGAATGAAGAGCTCAAATCTCAGGGCTTGGTGTCTACAGTCAAATAACAGTAAGGTTTTGGGGCTGTTCGCCCGCGTAATCCATTTTTCCTGAGATAATTTCTTACTGTACTGATACTTATGACCCGTCAGATAATCCTAGAGATTTCAGTCGCAAGTTTTGGCGCAATCAGCCGTGGTTTTGCCTGTGCTTTTCTTAAAATTGATCTTATATTACATACATTCAGACTTCTGATGCGATGTTTTGCTGCCTAAGAGTTGGAATCGTAATAATAAGTTTTTGCATTTTAACAGAGATTTATTGGGGTCTCCCGTGGTCTAATGGTTAGCGCCTTGGACTCATAAGCGGGAGATGGTGGGTTCGATCCCCACCTCCGGCAGGAATTTTCTCATCTCAAGGCTCGTTGGGAAAATTCCTCGCTGTACCCTGGATGTCGGCGCTAATGACCTAGAAGTAGATGCGCCGTAAAAAAAAAAAAAAAAAAAAAAAAAAAAAAAAAAAAAAAAAAAAAACAGAGATTTATTTTCCTCTTGGGCCAATGTAAAAAAAAAATGAACTAAAACCGTCTGATTAAGACACCGGGTCATTCTGCCGGGCAAAGTTCACCGATAATATGGAGTTAATCCCGTCCAAAGTGCAGCTGCAATAGTAAAGAAATCAGGTGTTCCAATATTTTTTACACATAGAATATTGCATTTTATTGTTAAAAAATAACACATATTCCATTTTTTAGGGAATATTTAAAATATAGCTTATCACCGTGTTATTGATGACTTTAATAACCCTTATAATGCTTAACTTTATTAATACTTTTTACACTAACTGTATATATTTTTTTTAAGCACTTTACAAAGAAAAATCTATTGAGAACACTGTCATTAGAACAGCAACTTTCTTTTGATTCTTCTTATGTTACTGAACAGTGCAAATTTATTTCATGTTTTTGTTATGTTTTAGAGAGAGAGACTACTGCACTTGCTGGAGTTCTTGAAAACTTCAATATGAAAGATGAAGAATACAACTTCGATGAAGCTTTCAGTTTGAACTGAAATTAGTCAAGTTTTGAACTTGAACCTGTATATATGTTAAATATATAATTTTGATTTTTTTTCTAAACGATAATAAATTTTGTTTGTTGTTGTTTTATTCCTCTAGTTATTTTGTTAATTAATAATGAATATGAACCTGATTAACCTTAATTGATTAATAATAAACTACAAAAAATATGAAATTGTTAGCTTTTCTAATGAATAACACATGTAGAAGCTCTTCCGAAATAAGAAAGAATATGTATGTTTCTGCTATTGATGAAAGGGCACCATGTAAAATAAGTTGCATTTACAAAAGGCTAGGGTTTATTAAACAGCCAAGGTAGTGATATAAACAAATTAAGGTAATTTGATTCACATATTACCAAAGCAAAAAAAGAAAAGTAAACTAGAAAAATATTAAGTAAGAGTATAAGAAATAGTCACTTTTCTTATAAATTAAAATTGTTACCTAATGGTATCATTCATTATAACAGGAGCAGCTTAAACTAAGCAGATTCCTCAGTAAGGTTAATTAATAGCATCTTCCTGCATACTGTGCTACTCTGCTAGCTAATATCCTAAACTAACAGATACCAAAATAATAAACTTAGCTCTTTTAAATTGTTTTTAAAACAATTAATCAAACTCAATATTCTAAACTATTTTTTTTTCCTCGTAAATGCTGCTTCTACAGAATGGTCGAAAAGACAGTTTTATCTTAGTTCTTTCAACTTACAATGAATACAGAAGGCTATTTTTGTTTATATACCATCAGTCCTTGCTCCTTTGTATTACAATCTTTTCCATTCCCTCCAGTTTTCTGGAGGAGAAATCCTTTACTACACATGGAGACAAAAACCATATTTGATTTTTCATTGTTCATAAAGGCAGCAATTTTTGGAAAAAGAGGATAATAGACCTTCTGAGCTGTTGGGAAAGGGTAATCGTAACCACTGATGGTGGTAATTATCTTCTATATATATAAAAATCACGTGTTTGTCTGTTTGTTCCTTATACAAATCCACACCGTTTGTCTGATATTGACCAAACTTCGCACATAGATACGTCTTGATCCGGGAAATCTCGTAGTCTAGCTCAAAATCTTCTAGGATTCACAGTTCGGGAGTTACGCCTTCGAAAATGTCATTTATGAAGGAGTAAATTCTCCGAAATAGCCATTTTCTTCCAGTGTTGCAACTTCTTCAAAGAAGAACGGCAATATAGATGGAAATTAGCAAGCCAACAAAACTCTTCTTTTTTTTAAGTTTTACTTTTTTTTAAGTTATACTTATTTTTAGAGTTTTATTTTAACTTCTTTTAAAGTTTTACCTATTCTCAAAATAGCCTTATATTCTCAGAATTTGGAGAAAAATCATATTTCTGTTTAAGAAGTATATATCAAATAAGACAACACTGGGCTCCTAGGTGTTATTCAGTTTTGCGACAGAATTAAGCTTGAAAATACATTTAAACGGTTTAAGTTTTTAACAAATCTTTTTTGAAACATTTCGTTAAAACTTTGTTTTAAAACATTTCAGTTTTAACCTTTGTTTGTTTAATTACAAATTAAATTACATTACGTTTGCAAACGTGTGTATCAAACTTTTTTAACTTTGAACTTTTTTAAGTTTGAACATTTTTTAAGCCTACCTTTTAGTCTTTTAAGTCTATCTTAAAGTAATAAAAAGTAAATATATCGTATAACATAAATTTATTTCTGTAGGACAACACTGGGCTTAGAAGCCATTTTTCGCTCTAAAACATTTACGTTTTAAGCTTGAACATTTTTTCTTTTTTTAGCCTTAGTGTTTATATCTAACATTCATACATCTAACTTTTTAAGTTTCATGAAACTTTTTTAAGTGTCTGCAAACTTTTTAAGTTTTCAAACGTGCGTTAATCAAACTTCATAAAGTTTGCAAAAGTGTCTGTATCAAACTTTTTTAAGTTTGGTGTTTTCATTTATCTTATAACCATGTAAGTCAAGTAAGTAGAACTATAAGTTTAACTTCCATTCCCTTTGTTTACTATTTTTGTTACTATGCTATTTTATTGCTTATTAAAAACTATGCCTTTAATAATTAATTTATGCCTCCGTTTTATCACATGCATTTGCTTAGTAAAAGCTTGCAAATACATTTAAACGGTTTATGTTTTTAACAAATCTTTTTCGAAACATTTCGTTAAAACTGTGTTTTAAAACATTTCAGTTTTAACCTTTGTTTGTCTATTTTCATCTTTTAGTTATGCCATACATGGTGTTAATATAGAATATAGAAGTGTTTAATTGCTTGGAAAATTAACCAATAAGAGAATTAAAATTATGAGATGTGACAATGGTAAGGAATATTTAAATAGTATGATTTATGCTTTTACAAAGAATAAGAGTACCTAAATTAATCCATGCCCTCATATATTCACAAATTAAAGGGAACTGCTGACCAATTTTTTAGAACAATTATGAATATATGTCATTGTTTACTGGCAGAATCTATTGTTGTAAAAAAGTTTTGGCCAAAAATTGTTTGTGGAGCAACTTATTTGAACGCACTTTAGCTAAAACCATTGAGAATAAAACATCCTATAAAATATATTTGGAAAGAAACCAGATGTTTCTAAGTTAAGTTTATATGGTAGTAAAGTTGTTCTTAAGAAACCAGAACAAATAACGACTTAAATGGGGTAAGAAGGTGAATATTTGCATTTTAATCCGTTATAGTGAAGCTTGGGAGTACTTTTGAATAATAAAATCATAGTCACTATGCATGTTGATGATGATGATTAGTTAATAGTTAGGTTAGTGGGAACTGGTGAAAAATTTTAATGAAGAAAAGGAACCGGACTTGATTTATTTTTAGATGAAAGCCTTGGATAAATACAAATGTATAGTTTTAAACAAAATAATACTTGGGATTTAGTTGAAAATAAGAAAGTTGTAAATGCAAAATGTTGAACAGTTGGACATAGAGACTGCATTCTTAAATGGTAAAATCAATTCGGAAGTGTATATTTGAGGAGATTGGTATCAAAGTTGGACAACTCCATTTTTTTTCAATTGAAAAAAATGGAGTTGTCTAACATTTGAGTCAAATGAATATATTGGAGACATGCTTAAAAACTCATTGTGTAAAGAAACATTTGAGAAATTCAGAAATATGTTAAATTTGATATTCTATATTTCATATATTGTTCATACTTCCTGCCTTAGGGAGGAACATTTTTGTCGGTTATACAATTTATAATGTGAAGTGATGTACATCTTGCTGTTTGTGTATGTAATAAATGGATATGAACTTGACATGCTTTTATGAATCTCCCACACTTTTACTACTTTTAAATAATTTCTTATCTCAACAATTTTAATTATAAAAAGGCACATTTAATTTTAAAAAATATGGTAGTAATACCCATTATGAATAACTTCCAGAAGGAATCAATTACATTCTCTTCTAGATTTGTACCAAAAATATTTACTTTATTATCATAAATTATTCCTCCAAGCCCTCAATCTTAGAACCTTTAAAAAAATATGTTCCATTAAGGAGAAGGCAGCAACCATGGAGTTTTATATCATTTTTATTGTTTCATAACGTTTTGTCCATCGCAAGCCTAACTTAATTTCACTTTTAATATTTAAATTTATATCATTTTAATTTGCTGTCATGGAATTGTCTTTAAAACATTTCCTTCTCATTAAAATGAATTCTTTCATTTATCCCCCCCCCCCAGGTGAATTGAATTTTCCATGCAATTTTCTATTAATCTAAATATGCCAAGCCTCTTTATTATTGACATATTTACACCCAGCAGTTTTATTACATTTTTATATCTGCTTTCTTTTGTCTGAGATATTTACATCCTCTGACTACTCCATTATTTAAATACGCTTGCAATTTGAGCGCAATATTGTTGCAAAATCAAAAAAAAAAAAAAAAAAAAAAGGCCACGAGGACCCTAAGTGGCAGATACTATAGAGGAATCGGATTCATGACTGTACAGCACACTAGGGAGATAGTGTGGTCAGTACTATGCTCCAACCGCCTGATTTTCCCCTAGGCTGCTTCGACACCTCAAGCCATTAGCACCCAGGGTATCCATTGGTAAATTTATTAAAGGCTGGGTTGGCCTAGGGACTGCCAGTGAAGCCAAATTCAACCCAAGAACGAAGACATTAGAAGAAAAAATCTTTATTGTTTGCTCGAGATTCGATCTCAGGTGCTCCAGTTTATTAGTCCAGTGCTCTACCACTGAGCTAACCTCGACCCCTCGCCAAATCAAATTAATCCCCCATTAATTTATTTAGTATAAGTCCTTATTGAAATTCCCAAATAGCTTTAATTCATTGTTGTCTATAGCTGCAACAAAAATATCTAAATTTGTTTTTCATAGATAGCCCTATTTCCTATGACAAAAGGGCTATCCTTAAAGAAGAGCTCATAAACCTTAAGAATTGAAAGAGAAGCTTTAATATAACGGAAAATGTCAACAACAAAATGTGAAAGTTTATTTGGAACAAAAAGTTTTTAATACTTTCCTTTTGGCTCAATTACTTTTTCAATCATAGAAAGAAAAACCTTAGTTACAGATTATTACATGAAAAGGTATAGAACATAACATATTAATATTATAAGTAAAGATGGAATGGTTGGGATTCGGCTAAATAAACCTCAATATGATTTTGTTTTAAAAAATCTATATTTCGGATGTTTTGGCTACTTATTGGTAGCCTTCGTCAGCTAAAATGACAAAAAAAGAAATTAATACAGAAACCAAAAAAAGTTTATAATTGTGATAGGTAACAGAACTAAAAATACAATTAAGATATAAAAGAACATATCGTCTTAAATTCTTAGAATGAAAAAGTAAATAGGTACAATAATTGATTTTAATAGTAATTAGTAACATTAATTGATTTTACAAAGAAATATGAAACTACATACCAATGACAAATATAGTAGCTAATAGTAACATTAATTAATTTTACAAAGAAATAAGATACTAACCTAGCTACTATATTTGTATATATATATACCTCCTACTAGCTACTATATTTGTCATTGGTATGTAGTTTCATATTTCTTTGTAAAATCAATTAATGTTACTAATTACTATTAAAATCAATTATTGTACCTATTTACTTTTTCATTCTAAGAATTTAAGACGATATGTTCTTTTATAAGTTAATTGTATTTTTAGTTCTGTTACCTATCACAATTATAAACTTTTTTTGGTTTCTGTATTAATTTCTTTTTTTGTCATTTTAGCTGACGAAGGCTACCAATCAGTAGACAAAACGTCCGAAATATAGATTTTTTAAAACAAAATCATATTGAGGCTTATTTAGCCGAATCCCAACCATTCCATCTTTGCTTATCACCTCGACGGCTAACTATCTAATCATCATTATTAATATTATATTTAAAAAAACAAAAACAATACAAATAAAGAATAGTTTCAGTTATACTAGATTAAAACTTATAACTAAGTAAGAATGACCTTAATTAAATGCTTCATTTTGTTGCTATTTTTTAATATATATTTATATATGGACCACACATTATTTTCTTTAAAAAATTATAAACACGTAGTTTGGTTAGGATTTTCTTTAAAGTGGTACTACAATTACATGATTCCAGTATACTTTTTAAAATAAGGTTTAATTTATTTTCCACCCCACATTCAGTGAAAATTTGAAAAAACAATTTTTTAACTGAGCTCTCAACTTATAAACTTACTTTCTCATAATTTGAACAAGTGTCATATAATCATTCATTTTAATATATAATATAAAGTTTTATATCATTTTTATTGTTTCATAATGTTTTGTCCATCGCAAGCCTAACTTGATTTCACTTTTAATATTTAAGTTTATATCATTTTAATTTGCTGTTATGGAATTGTCTTTAAACTATTTCCTTCTTATTAAAATGAATTCTTTCATTTATCCCCCCCCCCAGGTGAATTGAATTTTCCATGCAATTTTCTATTAATCTAAATATGCCAAGCCTCTTTATTATTGACATATTTACACCCAGCAGTTTTATTATATTTTTATATCTGCTTTCTTTTGTCTGAGATATTTATATCCTCTGACTACTCCATTATTTAAATACGCTTGCAATTTGAGCACAATATTGTTGCAAAATCAAAAAAAAAAAAAAAAAGAAAAAGAAAGGCCACGAGGACCCTAAGTGGCAGATACTATAGAGGAATCTGATTCATGACTGTACAGCACACTAGGGAGATAGTGTGGTCAGTACTATGCTCCAGCCGCCTGATTTTCCCCTAGGCTGCTTCGACACCTCAAGCCATTAGCACCCAGGGTATCCATTGGTAAATTTATTAAAGGCTGGGTTGGCCTAGGGACTGCCAGTGAGGCCAAATTCAACCCAAGAACGAAGACATTAGAAGAAAAAATCTTTATTGTTTGCTCGAGATTCGATCTCAGGTGCTCCAGTTTATTAGTCCAGTGCTCTACCACTGAGCTAACCTCGACCCCTCGCCAAATCAAATTAATCCCCCTTTAATTTATTTAGTATAAGTCCTTATTGAAATTCCCAAATAGCTTTAATTCATTGTTGTCTATAGCTGCAACAAAAATATCTAAATTTGTTTTTCTTAGATACCCCTATTTCCTATGACAAAAGGGCTATCCTTAAAGAAGAGCTCATAAACCTTAAGATTTGAAAGAGAAGCTTTAATATAATGGAAAATGTCAACAACAAAATGTGAAAGTTTATTTGGAACAAAAAGTTTTTAATACTTTCCTTTTGGCTCAATTAACATAAATCCTGCATCAATTACTTTTTCAATCATAGAAAGAAAAACCTTAGTTACAGATTATTACATGAAAAGGTATAGAACATAACATATTAATATTATATTTAAAAAAACAAAAACAATACAAATAAAGAATAGTTTCAGTTATACTAGATAAACTTATAACTAAGTAAGTATAACCTTAATTAAATGCTTCATTTTGTTGCTATTTTTTAATATATATTTATATATGGACCACACATTATTTTCTTTAAAAAATTATACACAGGTAGTTTGGTTAGGATTTTCTTTAAAGTGGTACTACAATTACATGATTCCAGTATACTTTTTAAAATAAGGGTTAATTTATTTTCCACCCCACATTCAGTGAAAATTTGAAAAATAATTTTTTTTTAACTGAGCTCTCAACTTATAAACTTACTTTCTCATAATTTGAACAAGTGTCATATAATCATTCATTTTAATATATCATATAAAGTAGGAGTACCATGACATGCTGGGTAACAGGTATTTAATATGAAACATGTGTAGCATGCCACACCCGGTAACACCTATTTAATATAAAGTAGGTGTAGCATGGCACACCGGGTAACAGCTAGTATCCTATAAAAAAAAATTAATATGAGTGCAAAAAAGGGGGGAAAATGGTATCATTAAATTTTGTGTTTAATCGAAGTAAGGCTTCGAAGAATAAAACATAAGGATTTTCTGTTGTATTTTTTGTTATTTCTGGTGTGCCAATGGTAAACATGCGAAGGAGTTGTAAGGGTGTTACAATTCTCAAAAGAGGTCTTATGGAAGTTTGCATGTGATCAAATAGGTCAAGGTGGAGTGTTTAGCATCAACTTTGGAGTGTGATTAAAATATTTTTTCAATATGAAATAAAAGTTTTGAGTATTTTAATCAAGAATTTTAGGGTTGAATAAGAAAAAAATAAGTGAAATGTTCTTTGTTTAAACATTTATTTTTGTTTATTTACTGAAATATATTAGTAGATACAAAACAAAAAATAAACATTAGTAGCTTTAATTTATTCCTTTAAACTTTTTCCTATTAAGTATTTTAATAACAATTACTTTAAAACTTTTATTTTTTTAAGTTGAAAAATAATTAAAAAAAAAGGTTAAACCTAAAAAGTTATTTTACAACTTTTACGTTTTCAAAATGAAAAGAAAAAATTCTACCACTAGGAGGACAGTATCCCGTTCCTATGTCAGATCAAAAGACGAAAATTTGAAGTTTTTGTGTATTTATTAAGTTGTGTAGTACCATGAATAAATAAAAGTCCGTCACGCAGGAGCTGTATAACTAAGCACTTTCTCAGAATTGGGTAGGGTCAGTGCATTCCTGAATAATTTGCTTAAAATAACCTATATAGATAAATAAAATAACAACATAAATTGTTCTGCTCTTTTGAATTAGTTATAAGCAGCTGTTTCAATTATTAATTTTGTAATTAATTTCCTTCCAGAGTTTTGTGTATTCAGGGTACTACACTACGTAATGAATACACAAACCTTCACATTTTCATATATTGATCTCGATGAGTTTTGCGAACCTACGTTTGGCGGAAGAATTCAATTCAAACAGTACAAAGTAACCCCCCCCCCCCCTCCCGATTGACCGATTTAGTTAATTTTCACAACACTTCTTTCTTATTGGATAGCCAGGACGTATAAAGAGTTTCGTAACAATACAACAGAAATTACGACTGGTATAAGGAAATTAGTAATTTCTGTCCAGAGTAAACCCTCCCCCACTTCTAGTCAACCGGTTTACTTTATTTTTACAACAAATTTTTCTCTTCAGTTGACAACGAATACCGAGTTTCATTGAAATATAACAAAAATTACAGCTGGTATTGACAAATAACTGCTTTGGTTCCGAAGTAACCCCCCCCCCCCCCTCCGGATGGACCGATTTTGTTGGTTAACGAACTCATTCAATCATTTGATGGGGGAATACTACATACCAAGTTTTGTGGCAAAAAAACAAATATTCTAGCCTGTATCGTGTTAACGGACATATATAATATATATATTGTTATAAAAATTTAAATTGATTAATAATTTAATTTGTACGCGTCGTATTGGTTTTCATATACAAATTAGAGTTATCTCAAAATATAAAACATGGCTAGCTACACGAAACTTTTTTACGAGATAATATCAAATGTATTGGTACAATTTAACAAAAATTCACTTACATCCACTGGCACAGCCACAGGTCACGAAAATATCCCAATATTATTCTTCAAAAAACTTCTTAATGAAATTCCAATAATCAAGTCCGATACTCATAGCCAACAACTTATGAGCAAACTCTTCTCTATCTCTCTCTCTGAAAAAAAAAGTCCGTCACGCAGGAGCTGCATAACTAAGCACTTTCCTCAGAATTCGGGTAGTGTAGACTGCTTTCCAGAACAATTTGCTTAAAATATCCTACATAAATAAAATAAAAACATGAATAGTTCTCTTTTAAATTTGTAATGAGTAACTGATCAATTATTAATTTGCTTCCAGAGTTATGTTTACACATGGTACCTATTACACTACGTAATAAATACAAAAAACCTCATATTATCGTATTTTGATCTAACGCAGGAACAGGATACAGTCACTCTAGTGGTAGAAAGCGCTCCTTGCGGCGGCTTTGTGAACCTATGTCTGGCGGGCTTTTCTATTGAAATATATTACAAATTAAACCCCCGCTTTCCGATTGACCGATTCAGCTCATTTTTACAACACTTCTTTCTCATGAGTTACCCACGACGTATACCGCGTTTCGTTACAATACACCAGAAATTACGACCGGTATGAGTATATTAGGAATTTGGTTCCGGAGTAAACCCCCCCTCCTAATGAACCGATTTAGTTTATTTTTACAACACATATTTACCTGTAGATTATCACTACGAATACCGAGTTAGTTTCGTTGAAATATGACAAATATTACGGCTGACATAGTCAAATTAGTGTTTTGGGTTCGGGGTAAACCCCCCCTTCCGGTGGACCGACTTTGGTGGTTAACGAACTCGTTCAATCGTTTGCTAATTGAACGCTATATACCAAGTTTCGTGACGAAAAAACCAAAACTCTGGCCGCTATCGTGTTAACAGACACACACACACACACACATATATATAAATTTTAACGGGGGTCATTTTCAGTGTCTACTAGGTAGGATCGATAAAGATTTGAAGAAATTTTTCAAAAATTCCGTCATGAGTCCAACCTCAATAGCTACTTTCCTTCGGAGGAAAGTGATAACAACTGACGATCTCCCGGCAAGGAGATGCCTTCTTGACTTTAGGAGGAAAGAAATTTTTGTTGTCAGCATTTCATATTACTACAAAGTAGTAAGATATTTTTTATGATAGTTGGGATATCACTACAATATATATATATAGGGTAGGTGGGGGCCAAACCCCGCACGCGTTTTTTTAAGTAAGATATCTATATTTTTTTAGATTGCTACTAGATGGCAGGTCGGTCTCCAGAAGATCGAGTCGTGAGAAATGTTTGGTGACGCTCGGTGTGTTATCTACCGAGATAATGAGAAAAGTTGGTTTTTACATGTTTTTATGTAATACTAGCTGAATACCCGTGCTTCGTCACGGCAGATAAGTAGTTATTTTATTGCGTTAAATAATGTTTCATTAAAATTACCTTACTATACAATTTTGTGCAGTTTATTATAGCACGCTCCCGTCTTACTATATGTTATTCAATAGGCGTTAAAATTTAAAAGTTTATGTTTCCAAAAGGTTATTCGGAAACACCCATTATACTTGCGAGCATTACCAAGGTTATAGGCGAGGAGGCTGTGCATTGGTTCCGGATATTATTACCTCACCTAGAAAACTCTAAGGCTTGCCATACATCACGGTTTGACCGGGACTGTCCCGGTATTTTGCAATTGTTTCGGTGTCCCGCCCAGTTTTATCGATGTCCCGGAAAAGGCTGTAAGATGTAAAAAGTAATGAATTCATGTTTATAAGAATCTTTTATAAATCGGTTACTTTTCTACAATCAACATTTTTACTACTGGTCACAGTGTCAAAGAAATGAGAAGTAATCTAACTGGAAAACGCTGGAACTACCTGCACAGCGCTGCCAGCTGCCAGACTCTACTATTTGGCTGAGAGATTTTTTTAAGAAAATCAAGTAGCAAAAAAAGTTCCGTTCTTATTTTTAAGGTTTGGGTAGACTAACAGTTTAGGATTCCCCCTTCCCGTTAGTTGCTAGGCTTAAAACTCACCAACCATTTTGCTTATAATTTGTACTCTTTTTATCCCCCCCCCCCTGCTATGCCCATCCCATATTAATGTGTCTCGGTTTAACTCTCCAAAAATATGGCAAGCCTATCTGACGGGGACAGGCAGAAAAGAAACGCAATTAAAACTCTATGAGGGACAGTTAATTTCTAGTAATTCAAGGACTGCCATCATAGTGGAAATTAACCTCAATTAGAAATAAAACTATGAGATAGATAATGTAAGGAAACAGCTGTTCTTTATCGTCCTAGCAACGCAGGCTGCCTAGGCTTGCCTTCTCTAACCAACTCAAACTTTAAACCCCCCTAAAAATGCTTAAAAATACGAATATCAAAAAATCCTTTCTTAGCGAGCGCCTACGTTATATAGGGAGTGCCCATGCAAAATTTCAAAATTTTCTGTCGAGCGGTTTGGGCTGGGCGTTGATAGATGAGTGAGTGAGTGAGTGAGTGAGTGAGTGAGTGAGTGAGTGGTATTTGACAAATATATAGTAGATTTTAAAAACTTTAATTCAAGTTTCACTGGACTTCAACGTATTGTTATTTAATAAACCTGAATAGATTACGAATAAGCATATATTAGCAAGTGTTTCCCTTAGCCTAAGTTGAAGGTTACGTTTCTGTGAAAATTTAGGCGCCACATTAGATTGAATCATAACATAAGGGGCAAGAACCCGCGGTGTGAAAGGGACAAATCCCCGCGTGAGGGTTCTTGCCCCTTTCTTCAAATAGTAGGCCCTGAAGATAGGCCTAAGCAGAACAGGGCTTCTTTAGGCCCTCATAATAGATTAAAGCCTTATTTGTAAAAGAAGACTATGTCTATTGATTTAATAGTTCTTGGTGCATCGACTACTAGGGCCATGAGCACCGAGTTTTATAATTAATCCAAATTTAATTCCTTTATCATTATTTTTAAGTGATATTATATAGGGCCGTCATGCAATAAAATATTAAAAAGTGGAATCGAGAAATTGGTGGTCTATTGTTTCTGAAAATATAAGAGAAAAACACTGACGCAAGCCCGTCTTAATAAAGCTAAATCACTATACAAAAAAGTTTCCACTCGTCAGTCAAGGAGCTGAGGAATAAGGGTTGATTAGCATCCGTTCTTTACCACTACTAACCCGGCGGAGAAAGACTTTGCACGTAGTTTCAAGGAAAGAAACCATTCGTCATTACGTGTTCCTCGAAAAACGCGTGTCGCAATGATGATAGGCTTCAGTCAGTCCCAAATTGACAAAATTGCAGTTCCTGCTTGACTGCCCTATTTTTCTTCTTCTTTTTTAACAGTGTATCAACAATTGTATTAACGCTGGGCTATCTACATGTTGCCATCCTTTTATAATGTCAACCAAGGTGGTCAGACATCTATTCAGGTACAGTCTACAATAGATGTTGCTTAACTTCCTTTCAACGTGGCTTTGGCTGTTGGCTACAGTCTTATTTTTGTGCACTTTTTTTTAATAATTAGTCAGTTGCATACCTGGTTATTTAAAATTCCAAGATAGTAAAATAATGAACTCGAGAAGTTTGTGCAAATTGTTGACTCCTATCTCAAACTCTTGGAAAAATGCTGCTATTTTTGAGTCCTTGGGATGGCTCCTTGTGTCCTAAACAAGGGACTTTTTACCTCATAATCTCTAACTCCATAAATTTACATAAGCTTCTCTCTTAGAAATAGAATACTTCTTGGTAGAATGCTTTCTTTTCAAGGCCAACTTTTAAGGTTTGGTTGAGTTTGTATCTGACAGTGCTATAAAATGTAATACTCATATGTATAAAAGGGAAGGAAACTGCAAAAAAATAAATAAAAACTGATCATTTTTTCTTAAAACATTTTTATTTATTGAATGTCTAGTTGGAGTTATCATATCCATTACAAGAACAAGAGTAAATTCAGTTAATTTCTATGTTTAGAAGCATAAAGAAAAAAAAAAGTTGACTACTAACTTAAATCTATAACAAAACATTATTGTTTACCTTTTTTTTCATATCACAAAAGTCACAGTTTATTGTTAAAAAGTAAAATTTGTGCCTGACCAAATCCACTCTATTGCAGACTTTAGAAAAAAAAAATACAGAATACAAAAACACTAAAACAACTAAAAACTCTATTTATTATTATTTTTTTGGCATTTATTTAATAAACATAAGAAACCAAAGGAACAGCGATTTCCCAAAAATCGTAAATGTATGCGTTTTAGAGAGAGACTACAAAACTCTTGATAAATCATATCAACTAGTTAACATTTATTCACATATTGAGAAGAACATAGCAAGGAGACGCATTGAGTCAGTACAGAGAGCCAGCTTATCAGTTCCCTTTTGGAATACCAGTCGAAAATAGCAACTTTTGTGGCTTCTTTTTCTTCTTTCGCCCCCCACCAGTATCACCTGAAATTAAAAAAAAAAAAAAAAAAAAAAAAAAAAAAAAAAAAAAAAAAAAAAATTAATGAGAGTTAATAACATTCATCAAATCCATTAATAATTGTTTAAAAGAAGAAAAAAATTAAGTGAAATTTACACATTCTAGTTTCATGAGAAATTTTCAAATATGGATTTATATCCCTTTGCAACTTCACTCCTCATCAAAGGAAAGTGATTCATCAGAAAAACGTACGAGCTCAATTATGATCAATATTTTCTTACATAAACAAACAAAAAAATATATCAGGTGTCAATGGACTGTAGAATGTGTTGATCCAAGTTTTTCTGCTAGCTCTTACTGTTACAAGAGGTTTAAGAATAACCTGCAGAAGTTTGTTCAGAAGTCTGTTATCTCTGTTGGACGAGCTGTTCAAGCTTGCAGTTTCCCGCTCAAAATCATTCAAACCACCGCTGCACTTGTCTCTCACAAATGAAATTTTCACCATATATTTCTAGAAGTTTTCAATAAGTTTAAGCAGCATTTTCTCCTTTATCGAATTCCCAAAGCATAACATGTGTAAGTGGTGTCTAGTGGTATCCATTTAACCCATTCGAGACCAATTGCCCCCTGTGTGTCAAATTGATTTCCGAGGCTATGAGAGACAGCCTACACACCGTATGTGGAATAACCATAATAATGATAATGTGCAATCATCAGTTATTCTGAGTAAACTAGTCGTCGAAATATGATTTTTTTTTTTTTTTTTTACTAATGAAATCTAAAATACAGGGGGGAAAAATAGTGCTTAATCCACTCATCGCAATAACAATTTTCTGAAGAGCAAGATGTGTCCAATGATCGAATTTATGTGAATTCATTTACGAAGTGGGTGATTCACTTTAAACATTTTTTTAATTAAAAATTAACAATATAAGATTAAAAAAAAAAAAGTTTGCTCCTGGGGGCCGTGTTCGAAGAAAGTTGTCATCTCGAATGGTTTAAAATGAAATTTCAACACAGAATAAATAAGTTTCACCAACCAAAACATGACAGATAGAAGTGTATTTAATGCTACAACTAACAAAATTGAAATGAAAAGGAAGGAAAATAGACAGATGGAAAATTAATAACCGACATTACTTATGGGATGACCTGACATGAATAAGTCCATTGATAGGTATTTTATGGTAATTTAAATTTGTAAATGTATTTATTAATATATTTTTTATATTATATTCAGTTTAAAAATAAGACCCATGACCAATGGCAGGCTTATCCCACTGTATCATGGAGTCTTCATTGACTGAAATGTGTGATGCTTGTACAATGACGTGTGAAAATCCAAGTAGGTTCCTGATATTTCCGATCTTTCTGGACACATTCCAAATTTTCCTATATTCTATAGACATACTAACTAATTAATGTTCATAAAATTGAGTGTAAGAATAAATAAGACAAGCATTAAAGCATGCGTTTTGTACTTATGAAATAAACGGATTTTTTATGATTTCCTTTCTTACATTATATATGGCAGATATGACAAAGCGGATGTAAAATAAATTTCGTCCACTTGAATAATTACTCAATTGAGATCATTCATTGGAAAACTGAAAATCAGATTCGTTTACTTTGAAATAAAATAGTTAATTACACCACTACTACTTACATGAATGTTAAGAATGTTTTTGAACTTAATACCTTTTTCAAGTGATGCTGCCAACTGAATTGCTTCAGCAATATTGAAGGATGGCCGAGCTGGTGGAGAGAATGCAGTATCATTGTCAGAATCAAGAGATTCGTGAACCACACTTTCCTGACGTTGCCGTCTAGGCCAAGCACAGCTGGAATTGGTAGTACCTCTTCCTACACCACTCCCAATGGCTGGCCAAGCTTCTTGAGTGCCAGTTTTACCATCTCGCAGCATCTTTAAACAACCACAATTAAACTAAATAAATTGGAAAACAATTTTTTTTTTTTTTTTTTTTTTTTTTTTTTTTTTTTTTTTTAATTTAGAAGCAAACATTGCATTTAGTAATGGTACCTTTGTATTCCCTTTAAAAATATGCACTCTTTTGCTTGTTCTTCAGACTTAATATAAAAAAAAGGCCAAAAGAGCAAGCTATTCATGTTCTCTTAAGGTTTTTAAATGAATTATATAAATTAACAACAATAATTTATCACTAGGATTAAATAATTACTATATAACAACAATCACTTTATGTAAACCCAGGTATAGCTGCAAAGCAAATCTAGTTATGTTTCCTAAATTTTAATAGTCTATTTGTACGAATTGTCTCCTCTTAGCGAATTACTCCTTTGGTCTGGAATAACTTTTGCAGAAGCTGCATAAGTAAGTGCATTCCATAGGAAGGTTGTTAGTTTATGGCACAAGGTGGATACTAAACTACGCTAAATAAATAAATGTATATTCAGATGAGATAGGAGAATTAAAAGATGGGTATATAACATTCCAATAATAAATGAATTGATTAAAAATTATTGAGTAACCCGATCGTAAGAAATATAAAAGAGTAAAGCGATTATATGTAACTTTGTATTTATATTGATTAGTTTAATGGCATTCCCCAACAGTGTGGTATATGCTAACCACTTTCCTGATGAATGTATTTAATTAAACACTTCTGGTGAGACAGGCACTTGTTTTCCCCTCCAAAGAAATATGAATCTGCAGTGAGCTCATATTATAAAATGTAAGCACGTGGTTCATTTTTGCCAGAATGCAAGTAAAAATCCAAATCAATAAAATAAAATAATTTATTTTTTTTTTAAATTGATCTCTGATCCATATCTTCAACATTAATGAAATGCACAAAATTGTCAGAACTTTTATTCTTAAAATTCTAATATTTTGAGAAGAAGTTTTGAGTGTCGAGTTACCTGGGCAAAGGAAGGACCAGTGCCTGAGTCTTCAATATCCAACGAAAGGGCTGCAACTGCTGACGAGAGTGGAGATTTATCCCTTCTCCCAATACTGCTTGATGGACTAACTGATCGACTTGAGTGTGTTGAACCAATTCCAGCAGTCTCACTAGTAATAAGAAATTACGCATTTTAAGTGTATGACATATACTTAATTATTAAATGAGTAGGCCAACCTTACGACAAGGGTTATTAAATTTCCTTATTAATTTGTATATAATTATATGAGTTTTATATTATTTTCCCAATGCATATAGTTAATCAATTTATGTCTAACAGCTGTAGTAGGGGCTCTTCCTGAAGGAATAGGCTTTTCCCACAAGAGGATGTCAAAAAACCTATTTATGTTGTTCTTTTTTTAGTGCATCGACTGGTGAGGTCATTAGCACAGTAGGCTTATTATTATTGAGCCAAAAAATTTCGCTCCTTAAAGTTTTTAAAATATTGAACATATCGTCTATACAAATACAAATTATGGAATGTGAAAAAACACATTATGGAAATGTGTTTTTCATTTTCAATTTTTCTGATTGCTGTTGACTGAGGTACTTTGCGGCAAACTCTCAAAAATTAAAGAAAAATAATTATCAAATGCAGAAAATCAAACTAACGAATGTGCATTAAGTCTAATTAAAATGTATCATAAGATAAAAATGTTTATTTGCTGAAGAATATTTATTAACCCCTTAATGGGCAAGGGCCGCTCAAGCGGCCACTGCTCGCTGAAATTAAAAAATGACGCGAGTGAGGCGGAATTGGTTCCAATGCTTCCTGCTAGATGCCGGGGTATACCAAAAAATAGTATTTGGAGGTCATGGGCCCGAGGAGCCGAGATATGACAAAGTTGACCGATTAAGCGGTCCTTGCCCATTCCTGCACCCGTCTTGTGTCAGTGTTGGCCGTGCATTATTGGCTCTCGGGATCACTCATCTTATCCGAAAATCGTTTCAAAGTATGTAATAATTCTTTCCTACATTCTAGATTAGGAATTAATTGATTTTAATTGAAATGAGAATATCGCTTACATGTTATTCATTGATTCGTCTCATAAGTACCTTACTCTCGTGAGACTGGAAGGAAAACATACTTTTTTTGGCATTCCTAATGAAATGTTTTTCTCAATTCTGTCTGAAATGATATTGTGGGCTAGCATTATGCTATTATTATAAATCATTCAGCAATTTTTTTTTATTATTATTTTTTTTTTTTTTAAAGCCTGCCCATCTTAGGGTAATGCCATCGAATGAACCATTTTCATTTTCGGGATCTTTGCGACTTGGAATCGGCTTTACGACCTATCGTGGCATTGCATATCGGGGATTCCCGATGCCTCGAATGGGCAAAGGGCCGCTTCAGCGGCCTACCCGTATTTATGAATACAAATTTTTTTTTAACATCCTGGGTTCATATTTAGTAAATGGATGCCCCCAGACTCCCAAATATAAATTAAAAAAATTCCATCATAGCTAGCGAAATGTGCCCGTTAAAGGGTTAAAAAAAAAAAAATAGTACCTCAGAGGTAAAGGACTCCATGTCACATATTTGTTATTGTCTGTGGCAGAAGGTCAACCTTCTTCTGACCTTCTGCCACAGACGAATATATTGAAAAATAGGGTCACTATCTTATCATATTTGTTATTGTTCAGGAGAGCCAATTTTCCATAATCTTGAACTATTAAAATTTGTTTCTTTGTTGTTTATAGAAGTAGTTTAAAGAAACGTTTCACATTGTTATTGACATTGATAAGTAGTTGGAAGTATTGATCACAGTCAAACAAAACCAAGTCTTCCACATGGTGTCTTACATCTAATGAAAACGGACATCATTTTATAAAACTACATTTTATCATAAAAATGGTTTTATTGTGCCGACGTTTCGGCTTGAACTTCAAGCCTTCATCAGGGCTGTAAAAAACAAGTAGGACGGATGTAATACTGAAATATACACACACATATATATATATATATATATATATATATATATATATATATATATGCCTACATACACAAATACACATACATATATACATACACATATATATGGAAAAAGACAAAACATAAAATGCTAGAACGTAATATATAGAAGAACAATGTGCTCTAGGATACCAATGTGTTTCGATTATTAGGAAAACATATATAAGAATAACAGATTACATATTAGATTAGATATAAGAATAACAATATGGGCTTACCGATGGGAAGATAGAGAACTATTCCTCACAAATGCGGGATCATTTCTGACAGTTAATACAGGGAAACATAGGAAGAAAGGAGTTGGTGAAGGAGGGGGGGGGGGGGGGTTCTGGACCACCCAATGGACAGAGAATATAGAAGATGAAAGAAAGAGCGGTGAAAGCGGCGAAGTACAGTAAGGGGTCATAAAGTCATAAAATGTTGTGTTAATGGAAAGGGAGGCAGGTATAAAGGGCTATATTGCAGGCGGTATAGGGGATTAGGATGGAATTTTCCACCTAGAAAATAACCCAGTTAATGACAAAATTGACAAAGAAGTCATCTCCTCTACCTACTCCAACATCTTCCATTTATTAAAAACTCCATCCTAATCCCCTATACCGCCTGCAATATAGCCCTTTATACCTGCCTCCCTTTCCATTAACACAACATTTTATGACTTTATGACCCCTTACTGTACTTCGCCGCTTTCGCCACTCTTTCTTTCATCTTCTATATTCTCTGTCCATTGGGTGGTCCAGAACCCCCCCCCCCCCCCTTCACCAACTCCTTTCTTCCTATGTTTCCCTGTATTAACTGTCAGAAATGATCCCGCATTTGTGAGGAATAGTTCTCTATCTTCCCATCGGTAAGCCCATATTGTTATTCTTATATCTAATCTAATATGTAATCTGTTATTCTTATATATGTTTTCCTAATAATCGAAACACATTGGTATCCTAGAGCACATTGTTCTTCTATATATTACGTTCTATCATTTTATGTTTTGTCTTTTTCCATATATATATGTATGTATATATGTATGTGTATTTGTGTATGTAGGCATATATATATATATATATATATATATATATATATATATATATATATATATATATATATATATGTATATTTCAGTATTACATCCGTCCTACTTGTTTTTTACAGCCCTGATGAAGGCTTGAAGTTCAAGCCGAAACGTCGGCACAATAAAACCATTTTTATGATAAAATGTAGTTTTATTAAATAGCAGTGACCGAACCCCGACAATCCCTACCTTGCATCATCTACGGTCAACGATCTCCTCTCAATGGACATCATTTTATTTTTCACTGTCTTATCTTCCTTATTTATGGGAAGAGGACATAGTGCCCTATACCATTATATGGATGGAAAAATCCACATAAAGAACATGTTAGGACTTCACCTCCAGGGTACAGATATGTTCCATACTGTAAATCTTGTCTTGGAGAAAACTAAGCTTACCTGGAAACTGGTCTTGGGAATTCTTCAGTCCCACACTCTGGAAAATGAAAGAATGATTCAATTCGCAGATTTGGAGCAGGCCTTCTGTTGAACTGTCTCATTTCTGCTTCTTCTATTTTCTTCTCTCTTCTCTTTTCTGCACGAGCTTGCCGTATACGCCTTCTGTGCCTTTCTTCTACCTGGCCTGAACAAAAAAATAATTGAAACATGAAATTTCCTAGTCAGGGCACCTTAGCAGGTTTCCTCCCAATGGAGGGAGGGAACATGCCAGAACAGGTTGGAATCATAATAATAATAATATAAACAATTATGTCAATAGAATACTGTAATTGCCATAAGAAATTATTGAAATATCATTAATGTTACTTATTTTTTGTAAGCGACTAATATGGAGACTAACTACTAACTTGTAATGAAAATACAATGTTATGTGTAGAAGAAAACACTGTTGTAATCCCATAATAAAACATATGAAAAGGACTAGAGGCATGTATATTGCTGTCATACGCGTGAACTACATGGCTACCAAAAGTGGTCAAGAAAACTGCATGCTGTCCTCTTGGATGCAGCGGGAATTCCACAACCATTCTTAAAAAGGTAGAATATGTTAGTACATATATACAGTAGAATCCTGCAATCCAAAAATCTACCTACTTCGTAAAGGAGTAGGGGAGGTAACAATAATAATAAAATTTCTGAACAAGGAAAAGTAAAGAAAATAATTTTTATCAAGTTATATCCTAAATTTAATATACATTTAAGAAACTTTACCAATTTTGATTTTCCAGCAAACCATTATCTAAGAGATAAATTAAGTGATATTTTTCTGATTCAATAAACAAAAACATCTTGAAGAAGCAATACTTTGCCATTCACCCACATTGCATCGATTTTAGCTACGATCACAGTCAAACTACAATGCAGTTTAATTGCAGTGGTCTAGAATATCGTCGCTCAAATTTCACAACAGCGTGAGTCAATTTTCCCAACTTTTCAGGAGGGCATTAAAACTGAGACATAATCAGTTTTTATAATGTTTCACGTATCATGTTGTTCCTTAAAATGGGAGTTTGCAGATGGTGGAACCGTCAGGAATATTTCCCTCAAAATGAAATACTCAGTTATCATAAGATGCTACTACATTTTTTGCCTTGCAGTCAATGTTTTAATTATTTTCATAAGACAATATTATCAGCACTTCCTTGTGTTTTATTGCAACATTTTTGGTCAAAATGATAGGATTTATGAAGTTTGGAAGACTTTTTGGAAAGTTCATGAGTCCAACCTTAATAGCTATCCTTCAAAACATTCTATAAGGGATTTTTTTTTTTTTGCAACTCCACACACACACACACATATATATATATATATATATATATATATATATATATATATCATGAAGATTAGATAGTTAGCCGTCGAAGTGATAAGCAATCAGGAATTAGTTGGGATTCGGCTAAGAAAACATCAATACAGAATCTGTATTGAGGACGTTTCGGCTACTCATTGGTAGCCTTCGTCAGCTAAAATTACAAACAGAATTAATTTTTTTTTTTTTTTTTTTTGTTTTTAACGGCGCATCAACTGTTTTGGCTATTAGCGCCAACAACAGAATTAATAAACAGAAAAAAGGTTTAACAGTAGGATAGATAGATCTATACACATAAAAAAACTTTTTTTTTGTTTGTTTTTTATATAAAAACAATTTTTTGTTAAAATATGAGAACAATTATGTTGTTACTAAACAGTTAAGTGAACAATAGTTTTATATCTAGAACTTAGTTCTAGAAAATCAATAGAAACATAAAAAAAATTTAAAATTAGGTATGTACAAGTTTGTATTATACTATAGTAATAATAATATTAATTAAGTTCTAACGTAAATTTTTTTTATATATATACAAAAAAAAAGTTTATTTATATGTATAGATCTATCAGTTATCTTACTGTTAAACCTTTTTTTATGTTTATTAATTCTGTTTTTGTTTTTTTTTTGTTATTTTAGCTGACGAAGGCTACCAATGAGTAGCCAAAACGTCCTTAATACAGATTTTTTACAAAAATCGTATTGATGTTTTCTTAGCCGAATCCCAACTAATTCCTGATTGCATATATATAAATATGTAGTCTTAAATGGACGTTAAAATTTAAATAATAATATATAGTCTTTCATCTAGGGCAATCATCCACTGTTGGTCAAGACCCTGTCCGCTTCACAGCAAGAAAATAATTTTATTAATAGGTCCTGTTTACATCTTCACTATATAAACTAATCAAGAATTTTGTCCCAAAATTCTTAGTAAATAATAATGGACCTTAAAATTTAAAAAAAATTAACTAATCAATCAACAAATAAAATTATCAATATTAGCTTACTTTGGAAATGAGCATATGTTTCATCGGATATTGTAGGTGGACGTATTTGAAGCTCAATAACCTCAAACTGACAAGTAATAGGAACGTGCTGAAGATAGCGTAGCCGTTTACGAAGTTGTGGTGCCATTGAACCAGATTCCATTTCTACTATCTTTCCAGTGATTTCAACAGGGCAATTTTCAAGAGAACCATACGTCATTTCAAGCATTCGGACATTTATGGAGTGAAGATAAATATTTTGACCATCAGCAGCTGAAAAGTAATATATTTTTACTATTAGTTTTAGTTATTTCTTAGACTTTAGGAATTTAGTTATGTTATTAACTTATTCAAAAGTATTAAGATAAAATTCATACCTTGGTAAAAGAAGAAGTATTTCTGAGCTTGATTAGAACTCTTTATTTCTAGATCTTCAGGAGTAATATTAGCGACGTCATCACCTTCTGAACCAGCACTTTCACTTTCACTCCTACAGAAAGAAAACAGTAATTTCTTTAGTTAGGGCAATTCTTAAGTGGTAAATTTTCTAAACACTAAGTTTGTTTTGTGTTGTTTGAACATTTTGTTTACAAATATTTCTAGAAGTTGTATGTGAATTTCTTTAAACAAAAAATTATTAACCGTTAGAAGACCTTTTGCTTAGATCTTACAACCTTTTGGTTCAACGTAAATGTTGCATAAAACCTTTCATGGTTTTAAGAGACAAACAGATTGTTAGTACAAGATTTTATTTAGGAACTTTTCTTAAAGAGAATTTATACCACGGGACATTACTGCCCTACTTACTGACAGTAGTCACCATATTGACGACATACTTACACATTTAAAAAACGTAAACCTGTACGACAAAATATAAAAATCTGATAATTCTTTTATTTAAAAATTAAATAATATCATTTATCTCATATTTCAATTGTTGAATTATTTTTTTTTCTATTTATTATATATTTTTTTTATAATATGTAAATAGTAATAAAGTACTTAACTGGCATAGGATAACAACATATCTATGAACAGCATATAGCTACAAAGTTACTCGATGCAATTCACCTCAAAGTGGTGCATCGTTAAACAAAATAAATAAATAATAAAGAGAATTAAAATTAAGCTTAAAAAGCTCTCCATTTAGCGCGGTTCCTCCCTCCCTTCATAGGGAGGAACCCCGCTTATAAGGTTGATCTCATGAAACAATCCGGAAGTGCCGACTAGAAAATTTCGCATTTCAGAACCCCTAGAGACCGAAAATAACGGTGGTTCAAATTTGTAACTAGCGGTACCGTTTCTAGTGTTAGCCAACCCTTCCAGGTAATATCGTAAATCCAAGACCTTTCAAGACTGGTGGAACCAAAATAATAACTGCTCCTATTTTAATCTTTCCAAATTAGACTAGGGATAAGAACGGAACCGCGCTAAGATGATGCAGTTCCTGCGAGACGGGCTTTTTTTAAGCTTAAAGTGGGATTATTCTGTGAAATGCACCTCATATTCGTACTTCTTTCTCATAATAAACAACTAAGGAACACGTGATCTAAGAACATGTCTACCCTAGTTCTCGGAGGTAAATTATTCCCATGCAATGACCACTGGACTGTGTTACTTTGGTGCAACAGGAATTAATTCAAAAGTGCCAGTTGCATTAATTGATTTTGCTAAAATTTAGCTCCATTATATGTATTTAAATTTTAATGCCAAGTCATACATGAGAATTTTTGGAATAGGCTTGCTACAAGTTACCCTCCTTTTTCAGCCAGGATAGGGCTGAGGCTAGAAGAAAATTCACCAACCCACAAATTTAGCTTTTCTCCAGAATTTATCATAGGTGATTTTCCACCATCATGTTCATGGTACATGATCAATAGTCCCATTAATTATGTTTAACATGTAGACATTCAAAAGAATAAACACTGATAAAATGTTTGTCTTCTTTATTTATGTAAGTTGGCAAAAGTACACTTTACTTTTGCTCTATATTTATTTTAATATCGCTATCTACTATATATTTGTCAAATACCACTCACTCACTCACTGACCTATCATCGCCCAGCCCAAACCACTCGACAGAAAAATTAGAAATTTTGCATGGACAATCCCTATAGACGTAGACACTCGCTAAGAAAGGATTTTTTGATATTCAAATTTTTAAGTATTTTTAGAGGGGTTTAAAGTTTTAGTTGGTTAGAGCATGCACGCCTAGGCAGCATGCGTTGCTAGGTTGATAACAGCTGTTACCGTACTGTATCTATTTCATAGTATTATTTTTAAATTATGTTAATTTCAACTATGATGGCAAACCTTGAATTACTAGAAGTAATGATTTTGTCCCTCATAGAGTTTACGCTCCTGGTGATGGTCCATCCGAGGTAATAATATCCCAAATTACTTGACACAAAAATTTGAAATTTTGAACAGACAATCCGTTTAGAATACACTCGCTAAGAAAGTTTTTTTTTAATATTCAAATGTTTAAGTCCTTTTAGGGGGGTTTGAATTATTAAGAAGTTCCTCATCGGCCCAAAAATGGTCTGATTTTGATGACATTTGGTACAAAAATGGGGGCGAGGTTAGCTCAGTGGTGGTAATCTGCTGGAGGACCTGAGTTCAAATCCCGAGCAAGCACTAAAGATTTTTTCTTCTAGTGTCTTCGTTCATGGGTTGAATTCGGCCTCCCTGACCGTCCCTAGTCCAACCCAGCCTTTAATAATTTATCAATGAGTACTTTGGGTGCTAATGACTCTAGCAGTCGAAGCAGCCAAGGGGAAAATCAGGCGGCCGGAGCATAATACTGACCACACTATCTCCCTAGTGTGCCATATGGTCATGAATCAGATACCTCTATAGTATCTGCCCCTCGTGGCCTGTTACGGGACTAATTTTTTTTTTTTTTTTTTTTTTTTGGTACAAAAATATTTCTTCTCATTTGAAAGGTCAAGTTCATTATCCAGCTGAATCCGTTTACTGGAACATGGTTTTTGGAGCAAAATTTGCACGAAAAAAATCGGAACTCTTACATTTTCGAGTCCATATACTTGCAGGTACAAGTTATATAGGTTCCGTAACATAGGAAAACCAATGAAACCATTTTTAACCCCGTAACGGGCAAGCGGCCACTGCTCACTGAAATTAAAAAATGACGCGAGTGAGGCGGAATTGGTTCCAATGCTTCCTGCTAGATGCCGGGGTATACCAAAAAATAGTATTTGGTCATGGGCTCGAGGAGCCGAGATAGAACGAAGTTGACCGATTAAGCGGTCTTTGCCCATTCCCGCACCCGTCTTGTGTCAGTGATGGCCGTGCATTATTGGCTCTCTGGATCACTCATCTTTTCCAAAAATCGTTTCAAAGTATGTAATAATTCTTTCCTACATTCTAGATTAGGAATTAATTGATTTTAATTGAAATGAGAATATCGCTTACATGTTATTCATTGATTCGTCTCATAAGTACCTTACTCTCGTGAGACTGGAAGGAAAAAATACTTTTTTTGGCATTCCTAATGAAATGTTTTTCTCAATTCTGTCTAAAATGAAAAGTGGGCTAGCATTGTACTATCATATAAATCATTCGCCATCGAATGAACCTTTTTAATTTTCAGGATCTTTTCGACTTGGACTCGGCTTTACAACGTATCGCGGCATTGCATATCCGGGATTCCCGATGCCCGGAATGGGCAAGGGCCGCTTCAGCGGCCTACCCCGTAAATATGAATACAATTTTTTTTTTAACATCCTGGGTTCATATTTAGTAAATGGATGCCCCCCAGACTCCCAAATATAAGTTAAAAAAATTCCAACATAGCTAGCAAAATGTGCCCGTTAAAGGGTTAAAGCGATTTCTGTTTGTGAGAAAAATTGATAGAAATACTTTTCCAAACTAATATACATAATTATTCTTCAACTGACCCCTTTCTTAATCTTCTTATTTTTGTGCTAGGCGTAAGGTCAAATAATAAAAACTCCACCATACAGTTTCACTAACTTTATTACGTCTCTACAAGTTTCACGCCTTTATTGGTGCCTCTTCAGGGGAAAAAGTTACAAATGTAAAACATACAGCCTCAACCTGAGGAGGATAACCTTCCACCAGCACGCCCACGTCTAGACTGACGGACTGAAGAGGCACCAATAAAGGTGTGAAACATGTAGGGACATAATAAAGTTAGTGAAACTGTATGGTGGAGTTTTTATTATTTGACCTTACAACAGCACAAGAGAAAAAAAACAACAAAAAAAAAAACTAATTTTCTGTTTGGGTATTCAGAAACGATGATTGGTTCACTTTAAACTTGTACCAGGTATTTGAAATTCATCTGATCTAAGATATTTAAACTTTGGTATCGTTTGGAGGTAAGAAGTATATGGGAAAAAAATTGTATTAATGGTGATACAAAGTTTTCGGATCTCAGTATATTTTCTAAAATATCTCGAAAACGGTTGGGAAATAGTAGTAAGTGGAAGGCGGCTATTCGAAAGGTTACTAAATTCTCTACAAAAAAGATTCTGTTGTAATGTTCGGTGGGGCGATGTCATGTTACCTCCACATGGTATTTCCTGGGTAACTCTAAAGTCCATGCAATAATATTCTGTACAAAATTATGTAGTAGCTTTAATTTTGATCATACCTAATTTAACACAATATAAAGACTACTTATCGGCTGTGGTGAAGCACGGGTAGTCAGCTAGTATTTAATATATTAGTAACCCTCTAATTAGTAGGATGCATAATTTATGAATGTTTCCCGTATTTAAAAAAAAAAAAAAAATGAATAAAAATCACCTGTGGCTTATACGTTGGAACTTTTCGCAACCAGCTTGCTGAGAGTCACTGTGGTTCAAAGAAGAAATGTCATCAGCCAAACATCGGTCCTGAATTAAAACAATTAAAATGTTATACACTAAATTATTATTAGTGAAGTTAACCCTTTCAATGCCAGCTAATTAAATGGAAACAAGCTCAGTGAGCCACCCTACTATTATCAGGTAATGATATAACCTTTCAATTCGATATTTTCTGATGTACTCTAATCTGAAAAATTACCGATCAAGGCCAAGATAAGCCTTTTATGTTGAAAATACAAAATCCATAAAAAAATAGTATCATAACAGGGCACGATATACTCTAAGGCTTAAAATGCCTCACCGCTTTGTGCCAGGGTAAATGTATTCTTATCTCCAAAGCCAAATTACACATGATAAAGTCTAAAAATTGAGGTGGCCCACCAAGCCTATTTTTATATAACATGGGATTCAAGAAACCCGCTTGGGTACATTTGATGACTGAGATTCATCATCATGAACTAGTTTGCCTAGGATACAGATGATGGCTCACACATGAAGTGCGCTTGAGATTGAGTCAAGTACAATTCATTTTTGCTGTAAGAAGAGTCTAAGATGTTTAAATGATAACAGGCAGATAATCCTTAAAATTTTTTTTTTAAATTTTAACATCCATTTATTATTAACTACAAATTTTAGGACGGGTTATCTATAGGTTACCACCCTTTTCTAGCCAGGATAGGGGTGATGCCTTTTCTTTTTTTCGAAAGAAAAGCCACCACCCCTAGTGGGAATCGAACCCACGACCTTTGGCACGGAGTGTTAAGTGCTCACGCCTTAACCCTCACGGCCATCGGGTCTCCAAAATCCTTAAAAAAGAAAAGAAAAAGTTAATGAACCGTGTTTAAGAACAGTTTCAAAAGAACTGCACAAGCCATGTTGCAATCATTTTTTTCGTCTGGAGACGTAGACATAGTTGTCAGAAGCAAAGCCGACTTATGGTTGGCAATTTTCAGAAGGTGAGTGTTTTTTAATAGCCACCCAGCACCAACTAATTGCAGCCCGATCCTAAGGAATGCATATTTGACAGAATATTAGCATTTCAGACAAGTGCAGATTATTTAACGAGTTATTTCAGATGATTAAACTTAAAGACGTCAGGATGAAAAATTCTAGCTGGATCTTTTTACTTTTAGAGTCAAAACAATGTTGCAAAGATATGCCATCAAGCGCAAGCAGAAAGCTTTGACGTTATGGATATTAAGGTACTATATTAGTTTTTAATTATATGTTTTCCCTTATTATATATATATTATATATTGAATTTCCTTCTCAATGAGATAGTTTATTTTTCCTACATACTAGTTCAGCTAGGATAATAGGTGCACTGGGGTCACTTATTCTGATCTCAACATTGAATGTTAAATGTTATTTATCTTGAAGTGTACAAACACAGGTTTGGCAAGTTGGTGATGGAAAGTTTATGAACCAAGGACGACTGAGATAATGATAATATCGCCCTACTGCAAGCAGCAGGTCCACAGAGACCAAACCAGACTACATAATTCCCTCTCCTACAATAGGCAGCAGTTCTATCGAATTCAGTATCGTAAGGGTTAAAAGACACTGTTTTCTTGCATATCTCACTCTTAAGAGCTATAAATAAAGATACATTTTTAGGTTTTTTGTGTTTATATTTAATTATATAACTACTGATTTAGATGAAACATTATAAACTAAAATATACTAACTTCTATTGGAGAGTGGTCTACAATTTCGCCTTGAATTCTGTCATTGATTGGCAATGGGTTCTTTACAGCTGGATTCTCTCCTCTTTTCTAAAATGTACAATAAATTAATTAATTATTGTACATATGCTGTATAAATTCCATAACCTTCAACTCTGTTTATTCAGTCAAACAGAGAATGTCTCATAATTATAACAGTGAATAACTGAAATATTATAATATAACTGATGGTATGAAAATTTTACTATACATTCCTATCTATTATTCTATTATTTATTTTTGAAACACAAATTCTAAGAAGTTTATCCTAATTTACTACTAAAGCTTTCCTAAAATAAAATAAAAGAATTCTTAAATTTTTGCTAAAGAAGCTGTAGAATAATTTTCAAAATTCCAACTTTAGGTACAACCTGATTGAATGATTTACAACAATCGCAACATTTCTTTTCCAAGAGCTCAATCGTGCAGAAATAATTAAATAAATTATAATACTTGAAACATACTCGTGATTGAAGTAAATTCTTGCGCTCCCCCAACAGATCTAAAGCCTGTTCAACAAAGCACAATTCTGGACAGCCTTTGAATTCTTCGACTTGAGACTGGAGATCCAAATATTCTCGGTCTATGATCTCTAAAACCTAAACAATAGGAATAATTAGTTAATAATACAAAACAAGCAAGCCTATCATACACATACATGATTAGTGAACAGTATTTATTTTTATTTATATAGTCTCAGAATAATGGTAGACTCTCTATTGATGATTATATGGATTAGCTGAGTCATTTTTCTCAGGAAAAATTAAACAAGTTAATAATTTGGTCAAGATTTTATAATTACCGTTAAAAAATACTGCACCGAAGAGAACTAGAAAAAAATTGAAGTTTTCATTTTAGCAATTTTCGGAGGAATGCAGCTACTAAGATTGCACTCATAAAAGATCTAAGAAAAATTTCTTTAAATCTTCATTGATACTACCTACTGGATACCAAAAATGACCCACGTCAAAATTTATATATACATGTCTGTTATCACAAAACAAACCCGAGTTTTTGTCTTTTTTGCCAAGAAACTTGGTATTCAGCATTCCCTTGCAAACAATTGAACGAGTTCGTAAACTAGAAAAATCGGTCTATCTGGATTGGGTTTCCTTCAGACGCAAATTTCTAATTTGCCCATGCCAGCTGTAAGTTTTGATTTTAAAAAAGATGAAAGATTTCTTTTTAGCACATTAAAAAAAAGTCCGACTCGCAGGAACTGCATCATCTTAGCGCGGTTCCGTTCTTTTCCCTAGTCTCATTTGGAATGATTAAAATAGAAGCAGTTATTATTTTGGGTCCACATTTCTTGAAAGGTCTTGATTTATGATCTTACCTAGATGGGTCAGCCAACCCTAGGAAGGCCCCCGCTAGGCAGTTGAAAAGCTATATCTTGGAAATCCATATTTCTAACATTAAATTGTTTTTCTTATTTTACTTAAACTGTTTTATTTTTAAATACATTATCTAACTATAAGCAATTAAAAAATATCAAGGAATAAAAATAGACAAAAAGAACAGTTCGAAAAAGCGAAATCAATTACTTTAAAGTTTTAAGCACTTATTTCTCCGATTGACATCGCCTAATCAAAACTTTCTTTAGAACCTTTTTTGTAGCATTTAGTAAGGTTTCTAATGGTAATCTTTTGTTTACCAAGATTCTCAACCGTTTTTGAGATATTAATGAAAGTATACAAAGTTACCAAAACTTTATTATGATTACAAAACATTTTCATGTCTGTTAATAAAATATTTTATTCGAACCCTTCCTTAACTCCAAACGTAACCAAAATTTCAACAAATTAGTTTTAATGAAAGTTGAATATGCAGACAATGTTTCAACTGAATCCCATGATTCTAAGAACCTAAACCAAAAACGGTATTCAACAACTATTTTTCCAATTCTCTCAAAAACGGTTAAAGCCATCGCCTTAAAAATTGTTTCATTCGTTTTCTTATGCCAAGAGGCCTATAAAACAAATACTTGCAAGCATATGAAGTAAGCGCAACGATTTTTTTTGCGCGACATTCGCTCCAAAAACCATGTTTTGGTGGGCGGATTCTGCTGGTTAACAAACTTGACCTTTCAAATTAGACGAAAGATTTTTACGAAATTTCATCAAAATCAGATTATTTTTGAGCTGTCAGGGCCGTGAACAGCCATATATATATATATATATATATATTGTAATGATCTAAAAGGGGGTGCTCTAGAAAGAGTCAGTTTCTGGCATAGCAAAGAGTAGCATTCCTATTCCAAAATAAAGGCTAAGTTATATTCCATAAGTCCATCACAAATATTATCTTTTGTCAACCAATTAAATAAATAAAAGAGTAATAAAAGGGATAGCAATTGGCAGTGCTTAGCTTGGCAGTATTTATTTTTTTGTAAAGGCAGTGTGAAATAAAAGAAGAGTCCAAATATCTCAGCTAGGAGCGATAAGGCATAGAGAGATACAAGTTTCCCAGGAAGATAAGAATAAAGGTGCTTCCAAAAAATGCCCTTTGAACATCCAGGTGGCGATCGCTGAAGCCAAACTTCCTTGGTATGGTGGTAGTAACGCCTATAAAAAGGGCCTCCCCCCACCACTCGATCTCATTCCAGCGCCAGCGAATGGCACACGATATTGCAGAACCAGCTGGTCGGCCGACACCAAGCTCTCACTTCATCTTCACTTGATGGCCAGACACCACTCTACGATCTAGCAGCCGACCATCATTCTCCTCAACATGCCGACATAACTACTACCAGTCTGCCTTTTCACTTCCAGAACACAATCCGCATCATAAGCTGAGTATAACTCAATAACTGCCAATACTCAATTAGATTTAAAAGCTAGCTAAAATTTCATAATGGCCAATATTTATATTTTAATATATAAGTTTAATATTTCAATTATGTGCTAATTTTTCTTTAATGCCCAAACATTGATACAATTATGTGAGTCAAGCACATTTTCTTTTTTATATCACAGCCATACCAAATCATAAATTATATATTTTTTATTTCAATATAAGTCATTTGTTTCCAACTCTATTTTATTTACTACTAGCCGTTACCCGGCGTGCCATGCTACGCCTACTTTCTGCGTATAGAAAAGCCTAAATAAATTAGACACCAAATAAGTATTATTAAAATCTAATAACACGAATCTGTAACTGTTATGAACCCGTGGCCTCCCAACTGTGAGTCCTAGATGACTTTGACCTAACCTATAACACCCCCCGTATCAAGACATACATGTATACCAAGTTTCGTAAAAATTGGTCTAACGGTGTGGATTTGTATAAGGGACAAACATACAGACAGACAGCTGGTAGATTTTTTTGACCTAGCCTACGGCACTCCCCAGATTAAGATCTACATGTGTACCGAGTTTAGTCAAAATCGGACGAACGGTGTGGATTTGTATAAGGGACAAACATACAGACAGACAGCTGGTAGACGTCTTTGACTTAGCCGACGACACTCCCCAGATTAAGATCTACATGTGTACCGAGTTTAGTCGAAATCGGACGAACGGTGTGGATTTGTATAAGGGACAAACATACAGACAGACAGCTGGTAGATTTTTTTGACCTAGCCTAGGAGATTTCTCGTATCAAGACCTACCATTATTTCAAGTTTGGTCAAAATCGGTCAAACGGTGTAGATTTGTATAAGGAACAAACAAACAGAAAAACAGACAGACACGTGATTTTTATATATATAGGAGATAGAAAATAGATGAACCTTTCTCCTGGTATTTAGTATGGTCCCAAAACATAAAAGGACAGATGGTAAGAAGTGGTTCTAATTTAATATTTCTCATGCTTTTCTTTCAGGAAATTCATTAAATTAATTTAATTATTCAAATAGTTTTATTCATAAGTCCGTATGTGGTGAGTTAGGTAATATTAATTGAACCCTGAGATATAATGAAAATATAATAAAAACATTTCAAGTCAACTTTTTCTACAATAACTTTTAAATATAATTAATTTTCTTTTTCTTGCCGAACTAAAACACCACAATAAATACATACAAATTTGAACCACCGTTATTTTCGTTCTCTAGGGGTTCTGAAACGCAAAATTTTTGAGTCGGCACTTCCGGATTGCGGAATGAGATCAACCTTATAAGCGGGGTTCCTCCCTATGGGGGAGGGAGGAACCACGCTAAAAAAAAACTAAATCCAAGTTTTGGGGTGATCCCAAAAATTAAATGTAGTTAAAATCTTGCTGAGGACCCTTAAAATTTTGTTAAAGATTAAAAAATCCAGCTATATTTCAAAGAACATTTACTCGATTTTAATCGAATTGAGAGGGTTGGTAAAGGCTCTAAAGTTACAAATTTTATTCCAATTGGGGTGTTTCTAAGTGTTCTGGAATCGATGTTATATGCAAAAAAGTTTACATGTTATTTTTATTTTGAGAACCATTTCTTACAAGTACCTCCTGAGATAATAAAATGGTTATTTATATGGTTAGGAAAAGAAAGCTTTCTTCTTTTCAAAGAGCCCAAGGGCGTAAAAATCGGATTATCTGAAGGCGAGATATTGAATTTCAAAACTTCAAGTAAATTTTTCGCTTACAAATTTTTAGGCTCTTCCGGACTGAGAAAAATTATTATTTTTTAACGTAAATATGTTTTAAATAAAGCATATTCAACATATTTTAATTTATTTCTCGGCTCCTCAGGCACATTGGACAAAACACCTAGACACTATTTTTTGATGCAGATTCATCAGGAAAAAAAATGGACCAGATTGGTGACCCCACCAATCTATACTCCCCTTGTAAGTTATGTTTATTCAAAATGATGAAAATCCAATTAAGTTGGCAAGAATGGAGGTTTTCCTAGTAACAAATTGGATTTTTCACTTTCGAATAATTTGAAAAATATATAAAAACATTTGATATAGAAAGAAGAAAAAGAAAATGAGAATATTATGATAGTTCAACAAAACACCTATCTACATACGTTTTCATTCGAAGCAGTGAGTAGCTTTGAATAAACTGTGTCCATCTCCTTTTCACCATAGCTGAGGATTGGTTTGGAAGTCCTTGCGCTAAATTGGTTGACTGGAGTAGCTGCTAAAGTTCCTTTCTCTCTCTTCATCAACCTCATAGTAATATTCTGCCCGACGGTATAGAGAGCCTTTTCTACACACTCCACACTACAACGAAACAAAAAAAAAGTTTCATTGAAAAAATAACGTTTTGCAAAAATAGAGCATTACAAAACTATATTTTTCAAATTGGTATATTAAGATACTTCCTGATGTACTCAGTCAAATAAAAAAAATATATTTATGTGATGAATCGGGAGAGGTATTACAAATGTTAAATTTTTAAAAAAAATGTTTAAGATATCACTTATAAGATAATTTTGAAGTGATCTTGAGATTTCTTGTATCAGTTTCAAAAACATAATTTTTTGAACAGTGAATTTTGAACAATGATTCTATCTCAGCTTAAGGTCTCTTTGCAAGGGAGAATTTTTGTTGCTGGTATGGCTTTCATTTTCAGGAGTAAACCTGTTGAGTTATATTCCACAGGAATCTTATCATTCATCTATATATATATATATATATATATATATATATATATATATATATATATATATATATATATATATATATATATATATATATAAGAGACACAACTCTGAGGAAAAAGGATGATATTCCTGTGAAATATAACACAACCACTATTGCTTGAGACAAAAGTCTAATTAGAAAAGAAAATATTCTTAAAAGTATAAACATGTTATAATTATTAAAAAAAAAAAAATAATAAATTTAAAATATGCAGGTTAAGAAATCAACTTTTAAAATAAAACAATGGATAGACCAGAGTTAGAAAACGACCTTTTTAAATCTTTTTTATGGATGGACTCGAAGCAAATAGGGCATTTCCTCCACGATTTATCCGAGAGAGCAAGATAGTGTAGAATACATGACCAGCAATAGACATGCCCACACCGAGTGATCTTCCCTGCAACAGGAGGGTAGAGGCAGATTGGACAGACTACCTTCTCACTGCTACCTGTTATCTGGAATATTATGCAAAATATTAATGGAAATTTGTTTTATCACCAGGGTGTAAAAAAATCATGATTTTTTTTTAAATCAAAAAAATTGGATTTATTTGATTTAAATCAGATTTTTTTTATTTAAATCGGATTTTTTTAAATTTAAATTGGATTTTTTTACTAAAACTGGATTTAAAAAATAAATCAGACTTTTTAAATGTATCTAGTCTATATAGAGAGCTAGTTGTTAATTATATAAACCTGTAACTAAAATATTTGTTTATTTACAATGGAAATAATGAAATAACTATTCTAAAGTGTTTTGTCTTAAAAAGATAATTTTTGAAGCATAGTAGAATTGACGGATCACATATACAGGGGCTGAAGTTGTCCTATATTTTGAGACCGGAATTTCTGTAAATTTAAAGACTTAGGGTGGGTTTACACTTGCTAGTTATTGCAGGAAATTTATATCAGAAAGAAATTGCGACTAGTGTAAACCATGAGCAATTTATGTCTGAGATATATATTTCTATCACGAACTATAAGTGTCGACACTTCTATACCACCAGGTGTAAACACAGATTATTTGTGCTTTTGGTGAATTTATCGCAAATTAGAACAAATCCAGAACTGTCCTATACATATCCATGACATAAATGTCTAGCTATTTCTGTCAGTATGTAAACCTTCAAGAGAATATCTATCCGACACCTGACATATATTTCCTGCGAGAAGTGTCAGATGTAAACGCACCCTTAAATCAATGAAAATCTTTAATTTTCGGCTATTAAAGACATTAAATTTAAATGTACAGAAACTCTGGTCTCAAAATATAGGAAAATTTTGTCCCCTGTATATATAATGAATTAATTTTCAAATTTTGAAACAAAGATTTTAGAAATGAATCTTTACAGAAATATTAATAACTAGGGAACAGATGTTATTGCATTTATATATTTTTTCTGATTTGTAAATCGTAAGTACTGATGTAATTCTGCACGTTTTAAGTGATTTTAAAGTATTTAAACAGTTTTTTATCTGACATATTTTGTCGAAACTCCATATTTTTACATATTCTGCCATAAATACATATGTTTGCTACATATTTTAATATTCTTTTTATTTTGTAATTGAAGAAATAAAGGGAAACTGAGAGAGAAAATAAAACTTTACCCTTTGAATCTAGGCGACTATGTCTTTTCTAATTCCAAGAAGGTGGCTGTGTATGTACTATGTCAATACTAGGTACAAATGGCATGTTGTTAGTAGATAGCATTAGAATCATACGAGAGTAATAGAGAAAATCCAGGTTTTAGAAGGAGATACTTGGGATAAATTAAAAATAAAGTGATTAGACAGTCTAGAAAAAAACCCTGGGTGGAAAAATATCCACATTATTGGGGATATCCAGGGTCGCCACACCCAGGACCAGATCACAGGCCCCCACTTCTCAGAGCCGGCCCCACACTTCTAAGAACCAGACTGAAAATTCTAGTACTTTGCTATAGGACTTTGGACATTTTAAAATTATTTTCATCATGAGTTTTGAGCGAAATGAGAATAAAAGCCGAAAATTGGTGCAGCAAAGGTCACTTTCGATACTTGTAGTTTTATTACGACTCCTAATGAAATATACTATTCTGGGACTGCACTTGTTTTGTCGTTTATGTACACTAAAAAAAATATAGATCCCATTCAAATATATATAGGCTACGTGCGACTATATTTCTAAACCCCATTCTTTTTAAAAGGTCATAACCTATACATTTTTTCCAATTAGCGAGGCCCAGGGCCCGGGACAACTGGACCCGGCAGTCCCCCCCATGTGGCGGCCCTGGGGATACCCATAGTGGTAAAACGATTAACAGTTGAGTTGTATCCCATTCTTCTGAGCAGTTGATTGTAGCCTTCATACACACCAGTGACTTAAGTAGATGTTGAAAGATAATTCAGTCACATAAAAAGTATACTCAGATCAGATCGGCATCATTTCACGTTTGAAAATTTCAAAATTCAAGTTGTAGCAAACAGTCTTCCAAAATAATGTTCATCTGTAGAAATTTTTAATTTTTTCCCCTTTTATAATGAGTTCCTAATTTTTATTTATGCTTTATTTTTCAATATGTTAAACGTTTTTAGTCATTTTGTTCTATACTTTTGTTCTTTCCATTAATAATAGATTTCCTACTAATTATTTATGCTTTTCTAATTATTCTGGTAGATACCAAGAACAGGGCTCGTCAAGAAAAAAACGTGTCACATGAACAGCAACTACACGAGTAATGTATACATATTTTTAACCTAAACAAAATAGCTATGTCATTCCTTCAATGGAATATAAACGGCTTAAAAACACAGGTTGACGATCTGAAGTACCTGTTACGACAAAAAGAGTTTGGTATAGCTGGAATACAAGAGACTCACTTAACCCCAGGTAAGGAAGTCAATGTCCATGGCTTTTCGGTATATAGGAATGATTACTGTTTAGGAGGAAGAGCTTGTGGCGGGGTCGCTATACTTGTTAGAGATAACATTTATAGTGAACCTGTCCGATTACTGACTACTTTACAGGCTGTGGCAGTCTCAGTTCTTCTACCGAACCGGCTTACTGTCTGTTCACTCTATCTTCTTGACCCGATCGAGATCAGCAATATTTTTCGAAAACAATATGAACAGACTTCTAGTGACAGAAACTTCACAAAAAATTTTCTTGAATTTAAAAATGAAGTTGAACAAACAGAAATACCCATTCTAACTGACTTTGACCACCACATCAATGACCCCATAACAGTTAAAGAACTTAATTTGGTACTCAGCAATATCAGACAAACCTCACCTGGACCTGACAAAATTACTTATGAAATGTTAAAGAACTTACCACCCTTGGGCCTTGCTATTCTGTTAAAGATGTATAATAAAATATTCCTGGACGGAGCATATCCTTACTCATGGAATCAGGCTATTATCGTACCGATTCTGAAGAATGGCAAAGACAAGAGGCTCCCTCCAGTTATTGCCCGGTGTCATTGACCAATCGCATATCAAAAATTTTTGAAAAAATAATATGCAAAAGATTGGTCTGGCTTCTAGAAAGGGAGAATCTACTTTCACCTTACCAATGTGCATTCAGGCCTGGTCACAGTACATTAGACCACATTAGCCGGCTTGAAAACGATATATTAAATTCATTTATACAGAAGAAGTTGGTATTAGCAGTTTCTCTGGATTTGGAGAAAGCATTTGATACCGTCTGGCAAAGGACAATAATACATCAGTTGAGCAATTGGGGACTTCAAGGTCCAATATTGTCACTCATAAAGAATTATCTACGTAATAGACGATTCCGAGTGAGGATAGGCTCAGCTCTATCAGATGAATTCCTACAGGAAAACGGAGTGCCTCAGGGAGGAGTTCTTAGCGCCACCCTGTTCAACATAGCAGTAGATTCGATCAGAGCTTTCATCCCAAATACAGTGACCTATTGCCAATATGCTGATGACATACTCATCTACACTACATCCAAAGACATAAACACAGCACAGGACCAACTACAAGACACAATTCAGCGACTTGAACATTGGTGCTCCTTAACTGGGTTTAAGATTTCCAAAGAAAAATCCAGCTGTATACTATTTACTCGGAAGAGAACATTCCCCAACCCAAGTCTCAAATTATACAATTACTATTTACCAGTAGTAAATACAATTAAATTTCTCGGGTTGGTGTTTGATCGGCGTCTGACTTGGATCCCCCACTTAAAAGAACTCTTCATTAAATCTAAAAGATCGCTTAATTTATTGAGGATTCTTAGCAACACAGAATGGGGTGCTGACAGATGCTCTATGCTCACTTTCTATAGAGCATAAACCAGGTCACTTCTGGATTATGGATGTCAAGCATATTCATCTGCCAGTAAAACATCATTACAAATGTTAGACCCGATACATAACTCAGGAATCAGAATATCCACAGGTGCATTCAGATCCAGTCCATGTGCCAGCTTGTATGTTGAAGCCAGTGAGCCGCCATTGGAGTACAGGCGTCTGGAATTTTGTTTAAGATTTTACACCAAACTGAAGTTCCTAAATACACCACGCACACAAACATTAACACAAAACCCATATATAGCTACTTATAACCGAATGAGAACAAGACAAAGACCATCAGAATATTAGACTACGCTGTAAACACAGACCTACTGACAAGTCCTACGTACTTACGACGCCAGCAGACTTACTTACCGTGGAGAATAAATAACTTAGAAATTAATACAAATTTATCAAAATTCAATAAAACTAACCCTCTATCTAAACTGTTTTACAAGAATAACTTTAATTGTCTTCTATCGCTGTATCCAGATGCACTCCTAGCATTTACAGACGGCTCAAAATCTAGAGAAGGCACTGGATCAGCAGCTATAATAGGAAATTCAAAATTTGGCGTCAAATTAAACTACAAATCAACCGTTTTTTCCAGCAGAATTACAGGGAATACTTTTGGCTTTAAGAAATATAACTATAGTTCCAAATAAGACAATCATCTTATGTTCAGATTCACTAAATTCTCTACTCTCCCTCATCAACATATACGAGACAAACATACTAGTGACAGAGATATTTCAAGAAATGCACGACTTACAAACTTACAGCATAAAAGTAGTGCTTCTGTGGATATCCGGACATATGGATATCTCAGGGAACACAGAAGCTGACAAATATAAAAAACAAGTTACAGAAACATGTACAGTCGACGTGGAAGAATTGACGGTACAAGACTTACACACTAACATAAAAACTTACTTACAAAATGAATGCCAAAAAACATGGACGAACATGACAAACAATAAACTAAAAGAAATCAAGAAAACAGTTTGTGTTTGGCCCTCCAGCAACTGATCGAGCAGAAGAGACGAGGTCGTCCTTACTCGATTGCGTATCGGGCATACATTACTGACACATCGCCATTTAATGACGAGACAGGATGGACCAGTTTGTGACATTTGCAACAGAAACTTGACTATAAAACACATACTAACTGACTGCAAAAAACGCGACGGATTAAATCTACTAAACGACTTGAATGAACTCTTGACGGAAAACAGTCCACACATAAACACAATTCTCACTTACCTTAAAGATACAAACATTTACAATTACATTTAACATATACGCATTATGAAATCTATAAAAATATGTATGACTTAACGTGAAGTTGCTTAATAGACACAGTTTTTTAAAACCTAAAATGTGCAATACACATTCACGTATTACCTCTTTTTAAATTTTGGAATAATTCAATAGTGTAAAATTTTTAAACTTTTTATTTTATTGTTTATTTTTTTTTTATTTTTTGTTGTGTTTTGTTTTTAGTTGCTCTAAACTTTTTTAACCTTTTTTTTTTACAAGAATAACTGCAACTACTTATATTTTAACTTGTTTAACTGTTACTGTTAATCTACTTCAAACATCTGGATAAGAGCGAGTCGCTACATATGCGAGCTCTATAATAAATAAATAAATTTTCTTCTTAATATTTTATAGTATTAAATATATTTGTTTACTAAATATTTTCAATTTTTTATTAAATATTCGGTTATAAATAGTTAAATCTCTCTCTCTCTCTCTCTATATATATATATATATATATATATATATATATATATATATATATATATCTTCATATTTTGAATTTTATTTTACATGAACATCCGTTCCCTATTAATCAAATATAATAACAGTAATATTATTTATTTCAAGCTTTGAACAAAAACGACAGTTCGTCAGCCTTTTCACATCTAATTAGGTAGTTTCTCATTTGACTGTGAACAAAACCGAGGGTTGAAAACATTCTTTCCACCCCTGCAGAAGTTGCCTTTCCTGTCATAAGCTGATTTATTATTATCAGTTCTTTTGAGGAAATACAATATTTTAAGGCCGACAAAGACTTCCACCAATTTAAAGCATTCACTTCGCCCTCAACCTACCAATCTCTTTTATCTTAAACTTAAAAGGTGCAGATGCAGAATTAAAAACAAAGAAAGGATCATATAAGAAGCAGACTTTGAATAGATAAGAACGGTCAAGAGATGGTAGGCCCTAGGGACAAAAATAAAAACGAAATGTTGAAATGGCTGAAAAAAGGCAGAACTAGTTAGATTTAAGTTAAAAAAAATTAACTAAAGTTTAAAAAAAAATATATAATAATAATTTTTTTAATAAAATCAATTGGTTTAAATCAATGGGTTTTTTTTTATGAAATCAATTGATTTAAATCGTTGAGACCCTGTTTATCACATTTCATTGTTCTTCATTTTAAAAAGGATAAATAACTAAAATATTTAATTGACATTTTAAGGATTATCCACAGGAATTTCCGAGGTATTTACATTATTCCGAGGTAATTATTTCCACTATAATTTACATTCGATCCTCTCCTCAGCCATTTCTATTTATCAGCTAATTAATTTTTTTTACTGTACGTTAAGTAAAAAAATGTAATTAGCTGGTAAATAGAAATGGCTGAGGAGAGGATTGAATGTAAATTATAGTGGAAATAAAATATTTAAATTTATATGCCTTCATATTTTCAATGTATTTATTTCTTTGCACGGTGTCACAACTGCTGGACTCTGTTTAGGCTTCCACTCTTTTATAGTCCTAATGCCACATGGTTTTACGACAGTCACCCATCCAATTACTGGCCAAGCATGACATTGCTTAACTTAGGTGATCAATGAGAACCTGTGTATTCAACGTGGCTACAACTGTTATTTGTCCCAGATTCATTTCTGATTGATTTCATTTATTAATTCTATTCTCATTTTATGTAAACTTTATAGAAACATCACTGACATACTGACAGATTGCAGACTTTGCAGAGACGTACAAATTCCTCACAATCTTTACAATATACTGGTAGAATAGCCTGGGAGCATTAGTCTGGGGTTTAGTAGGCATATACGGAAAATGCTTATTTATTTATTTATTTTTTTTCAAATAATTTCCTCGGGTATGAAAACTTGTAGAGAGATTATTAATGTAATAAAAATGAAAATATTACAAATCAGTTGCATGATAAATGATATGTTATACGTCAGCTCATCATGTAAACATGTTAGAAAAATCAATATTTTAAAATCATATCCTCATGAATGAAACTTTGCCTGTCTATTTTATACATTTTGACAATTAAAAAAATAATCGTCAGCTGCTATTCAACACAGCATTCAGGACCGATGGCTTAAAAAAAAAATTACCATCAGGGCCTAAGTCTTCCTTTTGAATAGTTATTTCGGGAAACATATAAAAAAATAAATAAGTGAAGAAACTATTGAAATGATGTACTTATAGTGGATTAATCAAAATTTAGGTGAGTGTCAAAAACGCCACGACAGCGGGCCCTCTGAAGGAATTTTTCTGGCGTATTCAGTATCGTACGATACCAGACTCGCAAACCTAACCGAGAATAACATAATGAGGTCCCAAATCAAATAAGAAGGGTACAGGACAAGGCCTGGAGTGCATAATGAACTATGAACTAAATGCTTATATATACATGAGAAATTGTATATATATGTTTATAAAAAAACATTTTCTTCAAGATACTTTTATTTTTTGCATAATTAGTTTTATTTTTGTTAAGACGTTGTTTTGGTTTGTTTCGGCCAGTTTTTATTTATTGTTATTCATTTTTTGCTTTTTAGACAGTGGTTGTCGTCTAAAAAGTAAAGTCCAAAAACAAATAAAGAAATATAAATTTTATTTATTTTTGGAAATATTAAATATATATATATACATACATATATATATATATATGTATATATATATATATATATATATATATATATATATATGTATATATATATATATATATTGACTAATAAGTATGGGATCTTATAAATTATTTATTTTAAAGCAGTTGATCACAGTGTGAAGACCGCCCCAAAATATACTTCTTATACATGAAATCGTCATATGACGACAAATATGGATGAATATTTTGTTATGACTGAGTCATTTTTGAGATAGGAAGTAAGTAGACAGCTCCTCCTTAGGAGAGTGGGTTATGAACCATGTATTCGAGGGAAAGAAAAATTTGAACTTACAATCATCTCAACATGATCCCAGTCTACAAGTAAATCAGGGTCTCCTAAATTAAAGCTGTAGTCTCCATCTTCTCGTACAACAAACTGGCAACTGAAAAAGTATTCAATCATAAGACATAGAAAACTTTTCTTAAAGCATCAAATTTTTTTTTCAGATAATTAAATAACATACTTGGCTTGTAAAAACTGCTCTTTATTATATTTGTGCGCTTGTGTTGCCATGAGTGACTTTGTTGAATACCCATGTTGGAATTGCTGTTGTCTTTTGGGAACATTCTCTCCTCTTGGCTCGTAGTGGAAGTTCAACAAATGATTTAAACTTTGTTTCTTACTTCCAATTGCAAAAATTGACCCAAATTCCACTTCGAACTCCTCATCTCTTATCTGAAATAGCAAAAGTAATAACACTACAAAAAAATAATTTATTAAAAAGAAATGAGATCTGGACTGGGCTTTTAGCGCATTTTCGCCCTCACTCCAGAGGGAAGAATACCACTTATGTGGTTGATCTCAAGACGCAATCCAGAAGTGTAGACTAGAAAAGATGACCTTAAATTACAAAAATAACACTGGTTCAAATTTGTTTGTTTGTTTGTACGTATGTATGTATATGTATATATATATATATACGTATATATATATATATTTCCTGTGGTTCCTATGTTCCGGCTTCTCACTCACGCGGTGTCCTGGTTATGGTTGTTATATTTCGCCCAACTCCCATTGAGTTTCATCAGACTCAACGTGTACTGCTATGTCTGGCTACCTCCAAGCAGTATACAACAATTCAAACAACATATCATAAAACAACCATAACCAGGACACCACTGGAGAGGGAACTCGGAACATGGGAACCAGAGGAACGAAATCCCAGTGAGGAAGTTTAAAGGAGAATATAAATATATTTTTGTATATTTTAATTCTACCAAGCCAGCAATGACAGCCACGTAATTCGCGTAGTTGGCTTGCGCGCTAGATTCATAAGGAAAATTCCTGGCTGCACCCTGATATCGGCGCTAATGGCCGAGATTTTTCAATGCGCCGTCAAAAAAAAAAAATTATATTTTCAGTACTTATTAAGTGACAATGTATATTTTAGTGTCTACTTTTTGAGGTCTGTTCAAAAAGTATCAAAAAATGTACTCGTATAATTTCTCCGGTTCTATTAATCTGATTCTTTCAAATTTATGTTGGTAAACGTATGTCTGTAATGTATTTGTACATTGGGGGTATTGAATATTCTGTCTGTTAGCTTAGGAATGACAACTATTGATTAGTTTTAAATATGGATGTACTAAGGCTCTATTGTCAGACAAAAATATATATGGCTGAAGAGTTGAAGACATTTTTCAAAACTTCTTTCATGAGTGCAACTTAAATAGGTACATCCCTTATAAGTGTCATCTTACTAGTTAAGGAAACAAAAAAAATGATATAGCTAGTTTATTACTCAGAATGACTCATTAGATTTCTTTTGCAAAATTGTGCAAAGCTAGAGATAAGGAACCACAAACATACCATATCTCAATGAACTTATCAATCATACATTTTTAACAATGTTCCTTATAATTATAAAAAAAAACTTGAGTAAAAAAGTATGATAGAAATAAAACAATAATAAAGATATATTCTACTACTTCAGAACTAAAGCTCAACATTATTCAAGCAATAAACAGTCGTCATATTTGATTTAAATTGTTGATAGTTAATAATAAAAATTATTTTAGGAATAGATTGCTGCTTAGGAAAATTAAGTAAAATTTAAATAAGTTACTAAAAAAACTCAATAAATTCATAATTTGTTCATGATCTAAAATGCTAAAAATAATGTACAACAATAGTAATAAATGCAAATATTCATTTCAAATGCTCTATTCTACTATCAACAGAATTATTTACATTTTATTAATACTTTGTGGGGGCGAGGTTAGCTCAGTGGTAGAGCACTCGACTAATGAAATGGAGGACCCGGTTCAAAACCCGAGCGCGCACTAAAGATTTTTTCTTCTAGTGTCGTCGTTTGAGGGTTGGATTTTGGGGTCCCAGATCGTCCCGAGGCCAACCCAGCCTTTAATTAATCTATCAATGGGTACCTTGGTGCTAATGACTCTAGCAGTCGAAGCAGCAAGGGAAAAATCAGGCGGCCGGAGCATAGTATTGACCACACTATCTCCCTAGTGTGCTGTATGGTCAAGAATTAGATTCCTCTACAGTATCTGCCCCTCTGGGCCCTTGTGGCCTGTTATGGGACTGATTTTGATTAATACTTAGTATTTGGTCACATTTTTTTTTAATAGCACCCTTTTGAAAACCACTATACCACAAATATATAAAATCAGAGGCCTAATTACAAACAAATACTAATATATTGCAATTTAGTCAATGTTTCTGATGACTCATAAAATATAACCAAAAGAGATTGGTGACTGAGCAAAAGAAAAGAATAATTTTAGACGAAAATTTTCTGATATTCAATTTACTTATAATAATATATTGGGTTAATAATGTTATACAGGTTAAACTTAACCTTAACTGGTGTAAACGAAGTATTTGTAAACACGCACATGCGCGGTAATGTCAAATTGGGAGAGCCAGAATTGACCTAACTCCGATTTTCGTAAAACTTCGTATACTTATTCAATTCAACCCAATTAAGAATAAAAACGTGAAAATAATATCACAAACGACTAATTTTTTTTTGCCATTGTTATGATACAGCTCGTAATGTTATGATACAACTCGTTTATAGCCTGTATAATAGTCAACTTTAGTGCTTAATAAATACTGTTCTAGGCCTGACCGCGAGTGTTTTTTTAATTTTTTCTTCTCAATTAGGTCAAAATTATTAAGAATACGAAGTTTCATGAAGATCGGGCACTGGGCAGCACTCGCTCATAATTACCCAACGACAAAAACAATTAGTCGTTTGCGACATTTTTTTCACATTTGTATTCTTAATTGGGTTGAATTGAATAAGTATACGAAGTTTTAGGAAAATCGGAGTTAGGTCAACTCCCAATTTGACATTCCGCACATGCGTATGTTTACAAATACTTCGTTTACACCAGCTTTTAACCTGTATAACAGTCAACTTTAGTGCTTAATAAATACTGTTCTAGTCGTTACAACAAGTTTTTTTTACGTTTTTATTCTTAAATAGGTTAAAATGAATAAGTATACAAAGTTTCATGAAGATCGGAGTTTGGGCAGTTCTCGCTCAGAATTACTAAATATACATTTATAGCTAAATATATAGGTTTTTTTTAAATGCTTTGTGCAGAAAATCGTATAAATCTAATGCATTATAGCCAACAAAATACTTCACTTTAGTCTTCAAAATTAAACATTTTTATAACATATCATCTTACCTGGGGATTCTCCTTTCCACTGCCATAGTACAGTCCCCTCGGTTTTGGCCTCTTGTCAAGAGCTTTACTTTTTTGTGGAAGTGGTTTTCGATTTTGATCACATTTGGAGCCATTTGAATTGGGATTCTCTCTTTTGCGCCCCGCGCGTGGAAACTGTTTCCCAATCGCTGCATCTACAAATAAGACAAGACAAATTTTATTACATTTATATAATTATGTCTATGATTTGGTGAGAAATAGCAACATATAAATATTAAAATAAATAAGCTCCAAACATTCAGACAAAAAGTCCCAAGGATTAACTGAACAGGTTTCATGATAATGAATGAACTGATAAAAGGATAAACGTTATTGGCCCAGAAATAAATAAAATATTTTCGCCTAAAAATGACATTACAAAAGGAAAACTGAAAATGACACAATAAATGACGTCACATTACAAAGGGGTCAGAACCTACCTTGAGTTTTCTTAGATTCAGTACAGCTCCCTTTGGATGGGCCCTGTCCTGAACGAATTGAGTTTTTCTTTTCCATAGCAAGCTCCTCTAACATCTACTTTATCACAGAAGGAGATTTTTTCTCCGAAGAGAGGAATGGCGAACTGCTTCGATTCCAACATCTTTTCAGCAAACCATGATTTCAGAAACTCGATAAATAAATTACCTTGCTCCGAAGAAGTAGCGATATGTTCACAAGAGTTAATTAAGTGAAGCTAAAGAATTATCAGAGGGAGAAACCCTCCCGGTCGTCGAAAACGACGATTTCAATTAGAGTTATTGCCCCGTCGCAGGTGATGCGACGACCTTGACGCGACTGAACAATATGGCGTCGTATATTTAGATTGTCTGCCATTAAAATATAACGTTTGATTAACTTCCATTATTAAAAAAAAATTCAAGAAATCCATGGACAAAAAAATATTTTTTTCAGAATTAATATAAATATATATTTACTCTCGTATATAATTGCAGCTGAAACATCCAATATTAAACGCCTAGAGATCTGCAAACTTTCACTTTCACTGGATTTACGTCATAAAATAACAAAAAGAGTAAGGTGATCACCTTCGTGTTTTTTCATGACTCCTGGATACACCGGAACTCCACCGGACACTATTACAGAAAAGCGTCATCGGGCATTTCCAATAGTCTAAGTTCCGACTGTGAGACAAAAATATCACTATAGCAGGATGAGATGAGAAGCTAGAAATAATAACATTTATAATGTACCAGAAGGTAATGTAACATCAATGACATGTGAAGATGTACGGTACATATCCTGTGGTTTGGCTTGTCCTCTAACTGTCCCCTTAGGAACCCTCCACATAGCTGACATTAACTCTCAGGAAATATAGGTAGCAAATAATCCTGGCGAGGGTCGAGTTCTTGACAGATATTGGGATTAAACTAATTAGACCACAAATTGGGAAAAGAGCGACAGGAACTTGGATTCCTAAATACAAAAGGCCAAAATGACTCGGAAGAGGACACTAGAATCAGCACCAAAAACGGAACAAAGATTTTTTTTTTTTTTTATAACATTTATGCATATGAATGGCATGATACAAATTTGTTGTAGAGGTTTAGAGTTAGCGATGCGAACTATTTTACATATTAAATTTGTATGCTTTACAAAAATATATTTTAAATTGAGTGCTTGTTTTGTCTTTTTCTATCAGTTAATAATAAATTTTAACTTTATTAAGAACTTTTCATTATTCAACAAAGTCGTATTTTCTATAACTGTATAAAAACAAAATTACAAATGAAGAAAAACGATTAGAATTTGATTATTAAAAACATACCATATTTGAATATTTTATTTAATTATTTGGTTATATAATATAGGTAATGGGTTTAAAAAGGGAAACAATAAAGTAGACGCTAGTTTTAAAAACCCCTTTTTTGTGGGGTTTCTTTTTTTCATTGGGGTGTTGTGAGCACCCCATCTCCCAACCTAAGTTAGTGTTAACCACCTCCCTTAGTTTTAAGGGCTAAAAAGGCTTAACGAATAAGAAAACGAAGCAAAAATTATAAATCAAATATTTGTTTAAAAACCTGACTTAATTATTCGATTGGGCTACATGGTCAATATTAAAACAATTTAGGCAGTACTCCGGATTATTTTCACACTCTGCACAAAACGTATACACTGCCTATGTATACACTGGTGTGCATTATGCCGATTTCGGCCGATGTAAATGCTTGACACTGTATCTGAATCCTGATGATGATTATCTGACCTCGAAATAACTCAACTTGAAATTGAAGTCATTAAACGGGAGGTGATTGTATTTTGTAAATCTTGCCATCATGACATTTATTTAATAAACAACGATTTTTGTAGAAATCAAAAAGTAAAACAGCAATGAACTATTAGATTTTCTAAACAAGGAAGAAGTTGGTCAATTCAACAGGTATTTCCATAACTTGCCAAGAGATAGCTGCACTATGAAACCCTTGAAAGATTCTTAGCTTAGCTCAGCTGAGCAGTTGCTCTATGGCTCAGTTCAATTTAACAGTTTTTGATGCTGTCTGTGATATTGTTTGTTTTTATTCATTAGTATATTAATAAGTATGATACTATTCATTACGTTTGTCCAATTTAAGTAGAATTTTTATCCAATAAATAATGGGAAAGAAAACAGTAGAGTAAGATTCAATTTTTGAAAAATGTATTTGTTTTGATGTGCCAATTAAAGAAAAATTAACAGTTTATTTTGATTATAGGGATTCTCGTAGATTCGAAAAAGATAGAAGAGATAAGTTGAATGTAGCATTTGAAGAGCTCAGTAAATTATTGCCAGATCATGATCCTTCGGTGACTTTTAGTAAAATTGAAATACTCAGAAGGGCTGCTCAATATATTAAACAATTACAAGACCAAAATGATGAGATAATGAAGTTTGGATCTGATACTGCTTTAAGTAAGTTTGCTTTCAGTGTATTTTATAAGGAGTTTTCTATAATCAATATTTTTTTTTTTCATCGAGAGTTGATTATTGGTGATAATTGAGAAATGATTACACGTCCATGAGGCATAGTTCTCTTACTTCTCTGAGCCTTGATGAAGGCTTGACTTTCAACGTCATTATAAAACTTATTAACGTGAAGTGTAGTATAGGACACTGTCCTTAAACTTTAAGGAGGAGAGTAGTTAATGCGGAAACATTTAACACAAGATTGTCAAAGTTAAACAAAAGAGTCATCTGAATTTCCACAAAACTCTTAACGTTCTGAATTTCTTTCTTCCTCTCGATGACGAAAGTGAAGTGGTTTCTTCCGCCAACATTAAAAAAGAGCAAGTCGCTAAATGCGAGCTCTTAAAACCAATAAATAAATAAATAAAACTCATTAGCTTATATAAATTTAGTTTTATTAACATACCACAACCAAACCCTGACAAATTCTACTTTTGTAATATTTTTTTCTTTTTTTTTTATTCTTTGGACGTATATTGCCTTAAATATTTCGAGTGAGTTGGTTTAATTCAGCCCACATTTTTTATTGGAATTATGAATTTAATCTTTGGGAGGAAACATTGCTTACTTTGCTTGACTTCTTAGATCCCTAGAACTCTTGAATTAAATAAACAGGGAGCATTTTATTTCATGGACACCTAGTAACTGGAGTGCTACAGTGTGTGGACTCGCTGAGGTCTTCGGTTCGATTCACATTGGGGGTGAAGGTTTTCTTCCTACCTTACTTAGGTAGGAAAGGGTGGTAACCCTTTTCTTAGAGAAACGTGCTCAAAAATTGTTGTTGCTATGTATAAGTGAACATTAAAATTAAAATACACTAAACATAAAAATCTTTAGTGGTCGCCCGGGTTTTGAACTAATTTCCTGCCGTTCGGTAGTCGAGTGCTCTACCTCTGAGCTAACCTTCCCCCATCAATATTAATATTAATCGATTTTTTTTTAACCCTTGAGCTGTCATGTCAGTGATAGTGATATATGTTTATTCGTATTTTATTTTCTATTGGAGATTTGATATTCAGGCTTTTACGTATCTCCTTTCTTAGCATGTTTATTCAAATGGCATTAGTTGATACTGATATCATATTCATAAGTGGGGTTTTTAGCTGTTTTGACCCAAGTGACGACTTGTGCATGTAAGTAATACATGAGGTGACAAAATTCGACATAGTTTTTGGCGCAATGGAGAGGACAACTAAAGTAAGTATAATTTTCAATTTCAATATTGTTGAAATGAAAGTATATTTTTCAATTTCAATATGCTGTCAATATTTCCACAGGTATATACCTCTGGAAATTTTGGACTTTTTTTTCATCCTTCTCATCATCAATTTCCACCATCCAGCAATTCCTATAATAATAGAACATTTTCATTTGAAAAATGACTACAGTGTCAGGCTTGTAACAGAAGAAGAGCATCTAAATGAATTAGAAACTCACAGATGTGCTCAAGGAGATGGTATAATTATACCAAATGATGACGATTTAACTGGTTTGGAAAGCCATGCAGAGAGAAGTGATTAAGAAACGGATTCACAATATTGCAGGAACAATATTAAGTGGTATCGGGATTCTGCTCCTGTAAGCAGTCGAAGGGCAAAAAAAGATATAGTTACCCCGGAAATCTGCAAAATAATCGGAAACCAGAACAAGATGACTACACATTTTTTTTCCTGTACTGAGGAGGTAATAAGTAGTTCAATACAAAATACCAACAATCTGAACAGAATCAGACGCAATCAGACGTATCGGGCGCTCATGTGATCATAATAAGTGCCCTCAAGACTTCAGAGAAACCCCCCTCTTCCGGCCCGGAAGAAATGAAAGATTTATTCTTAAAGAGAAAGAGCTTGATCAAATAACAAAATATTTTTGAACCAAGGAAATATCTGAATTTCATATTATATTGTATTTTAGTTATTATATCAGGCAGAGGGTCAACAAATAATAAACATATCTAATAAATATGATTTATTAATTACTGCTCTGCTGACTCCACACTTTCAGTGACCAATCAGGAGTGTTTCTTAAAGCTATTTACAATCACAGTAGGCAAGTACACCTTCCACTATCAGACCCATTTTATGACTGAAGCTAAAAACAATGGCACCAACCATTCAGCTGATTTTAATTGAATAAGCCCATTTACAATCTATTGAAATCATCTTACTGGTTGGGGCCATTATTCTTAGATTCAGGCTTGTCAGTACTCTGATAGGTTATGGTTTACTTACCTATGTATGCTGTAAATAGTTATAAGATACACTCCTGTTAAGGCACTAAAAAGTGAAATTAGTACAGTTGTAATTAATATTATTTATTTATTTAGTTTAACGATGCACCACTTTGAGGTGAATTGCATCGAGTAACTTTGTAGCTATATGCTGTTCATAGATATGTTGTTATCCTACGCCAGTTAAGTATACTGTATTACTATTTACATATTATTTACATGTAATAAAAAAAAAATATAATAAATAGAAAAAAATAATAATTCAACAATTGAAATATGAGATAAATGATAAAATTATTTAATTTTTAAATAAAAGAATTATCGGATTTTTATATTTTGTCGTACAGGTTTACGTTTTTTAAATGTGTAAGTATGTCGTCAATATGGTGGCTACTGTCAGTAAGTAGGTCAGTAATGTCCCGTGGTATGTCCAAGTTTGTTATAAGAAGGCAGTCGAGTAATATATGTTTAACTGTTAGTTCCGTATTGCAAATCCGACATTTTGGTATTTCAGTATTATTCATTAAGTATTCGTGAGTCGCGTGTGTGGCCTATTCGCAGCCTTGCTAGAACTATTTCTTCCCTTCGGGAATTTCGGTAAGCGGATGGCCAGTCAGTAAGTATGTGTTTGATTTGTCTCAATTTGTTTTCAGTCATATTATTCCAATCATGTTGCCACTTCTGATGTATGGTATTTCGGTTAATTGTCGTTATGTCTTTGTAGTAAAGTTCATAAGGTGGGTATGTGTCTTCCTGGGTCGCAAGTTTGGCATGCCAGTCAGCAGTCGTACTCAGTCCAAGGTTTTCATGTCCTGGGAGCCACCATAAAGATATATGTTTTCCTAGTGAGTGTAAGTAATAAATGTGTTCTTTGATTTCTGTGCAAGTAGGGTGTAACGTGTACATGTTTTGTAGTGACTGGAGTGCACTCAGTGAGTCTGTGAAAAGGATTATGTGTGAATGTTGTGTTGATGGGATATTCTTTAGTGCAAGGAGTATGGCATGTAATTCCGCTTCATATATGCTGCAACTTGGAGGTAATTTTTCAGAAATAGAATTGCCATCTACAATCGCTGCAGCTCCTACACCATTATCTGTTTTCGATCCATCAGTGTAAATTTTGAGGTAGTGTTCGTGTTTTGTTAAAATTTCTTTGAAATATCGGTCATAAAAAAGAGTTGATGATGGTTCCGTCTTTTTGTGTGTTGTGAATGTTAGGTTAATGTCAAAGTTTGTTACTGTCCAAGGTGTTATCGATATGAGTCTGTGAGGTTTACTGTCCAAGTGTAAAAATCCGAATAGCTCTTTTATTTCTTTGAATCTCACAGAAAAAGGTCGGGCGTGATTTCTCCTTTGTTCATACAAATCTGCATTAGTTGCTTCTTTTGTATTTACAGAACATGATAGCGTTAGCATTTTATAAAAATAACTTGCTGACAATATAGCTCTCCTAATGGTCAGTGGTGGTTCATTTGCTTCAGCATATAGACTATACACAGGGCTCGACCTGAACGCACCTAGTGCCAATCGCAGTCCTGTATTATGTATGGGATTGAGTATGTTCAGTGTACTGGGCTTGGCAGACGAGTATGCTACACATCCATAGTCCAGTAGTGACCTGGTGAAACTCCGATAGACAGTTAGCATTACTTTCCTGTCAGCGCCCCATTTTGTATTACTTAGAATTCTTAAAAGATGCAATGATTTTTTACATCTCTTAACAAGTTCCTTAAGATGGGGCACCCATGAGAGTCGTCTGTCGAAGTGGAGTCCTAGGAATTTCATGATTTTGGTTTGTGAAACTGGTGTTTTGTTAAGAAGTAGCTGGTAGTTTGTGTTTTGTCTTTTGTGTGGAAAATTTCAGTCCGGTAATTTCTGTCCAACGTTCCAGTGAGTTTATTGTTTCCTGTATCTTGTTCTCTGCTTCTTTTATGCTCAGAGATGAATGGAATATTAATAAGTCGTCGACGTACAGACAGTAGTGAACATCCGGGGGAATAAAATCTCGTACAGTGTCCATTGCAATTAGAAACAGTGTTGTACTAAGTACGCCCCCTTGAGGGACTCCCATTTCTTGTTTAAAGACATCTGAGAAGCAATTACCATTCCTAACCCTGAATGTTCTGTTAGAGAGAAAACCTATTATAAAATTAATAGCTTTTTGTCCAACACCCCATTCAGTAAGCTTAGAAACAATCGTCCCCTGCCAGACCGTGTCAAATGCTTTATTTATGTCAAAAGATACAGCTAGTGTGGATTTTTTGACGAGAAACGCATCTATAATAGACGATTGAAACCTTACTAAGTGGTCTAAAGTTGAGTGTCTCTGCCTAAACCCACATTGAAATGGTGAAAGACGATTTTCATGCTCCATTAACCACAATAGCCTTTTATTTAGCATTTTCTCAGCTAATTTTCAGACACAGCTGGTGAGGGAGACTGGTCGATAACTTGCTACATCAGATTTATCTTTATTTGGTTTCAGTATAGGAATCACTATGCTATTATTCCAAGATTCAGGAAAGTTCCCGGTGTCATATACCGAGTTTATTATCCGTAGAAGTTGAGCAAGGCAGACGCTGGGGAGATGTTTGATCATGGAATATGTGATGCAATCAGGTCCAGGTGAGCTGTCTTTAGTAGATGAAAGTGCATAATGTAGTTCGTCCAGTGTAAATGGTTCGTTTAGCTTATTATGTCCTAGTGATATTGTCCGTAAAGGTAAATTGATGCTTGGGTATGTTAATGGGTTATTATTTTCAGGAGATTTCGACATGTCACTGTAGTGTTTGGCCAGTACATTTGCTACGTCCTTGTAGTCAGTCAGTACTGAGTCGAGTATTTTGAGTCCGCATACAGGTGTTCGATATTTTTTATGAAGAATTTTATTGAGGTTACTCCATATTACACTAGATTCTGTGTGTCTATTCATTGTAGTTAGGAAGTCAATCCAGCTTTGTCTTTTACTCTCATTAATAACAAGCCTGCATACAGCTTTGGCTTTTTTAAACTTTACTAGAAACTCAGTAGATGGATATTTCCTGAACTTGTTAAGAGCATTACGCTTTTCTGTAATTAATAAATCACATTTATTAGTTGTGTGTATTATTTTTTACCTTCCATATTATACAATAAGGTGCACATTGAAGAAACTTTTTTGATGAAACTGGTTTCATGAAACGTGAGCCAAGTTGCTTGCAATGAATTGATTGATAACCATAGGTTGGTGTGTTTCGTGAATCTTTTGTTTCACTGATTTCAAGAAACCGGGTTTCAAGAAATTTGGTAAATCGGTTTTCTGTTGCTTCAGTTTCACGTTTCTTCAGCCCATGTGTAATTGGTAATTTTTTTCTCAGCACTCAGAGCTAACCTCTAGTTGGTATCCATCTTTGTTATTAGTGGATCTACTAGTTTTAATAAGCGATCAAAAAGTTGCTTCAACATCCTAAAAAATCCTTAAATTTATCAGGATCTTCGCTTAGTTTGTGAGCTACAGCAAAACAAATCAACGTGTGAACTCAGGACTTCACCACAACACAAGCGCCAGAATCCATCACAAAACTGATAGAAACCCGTTGCTTCTGTGTGCATTTTCCAATGAAACAGTTTTCTTGAAACCAGTTTCTCCAGTGTGCATCGTACTTAAATGGATTTATTAGAGTCACTTTTCAATTATTATATTTCAGGTTCAAATTGTAGTCCATGCACTTGGATTCCTTTTTTTTCTCTTTTATTTCCCCATTAAATTATATTACAATAGATATTCTAGTTTATTTACAATCCATAAACTCCAATTGTAGCAATAATTCTTCAGGAATTATTTTCTTTTAATTGCAATTTTAAATTGGTAATTTTTTTTTTTTTTTTTTTTTTAAGAGACTGAATCAGAAAAATTGAGGAAGAGAGTTACACATCTACTTATAAAAACAAAGGAATTGGTTGATGCATTGAAGTGTGCAGGAGTCCCTATACCAACCAACAAAAAGAAGAGGAAGAAAAAAGTTCCTCCGAACAATGTAGACAACCAAAATTTAAGAGGTGAGGATTTATTCATTAGATTTGAATGTTGAGGGCAGGCTTGTACATAGATTACTGTGCTCTGGGTGTGTTATCCCCATTCATTCCTATCACTCATATTTTTAAAATTGATTGATAATGGTGACTCCCTTTGATTCTCTTAGCAAAAGGCAAGTGTTGTCGCTGTTTTCATAGTTTTTAAAGAGTATTTCTTGTTTTCATTGGTATTAAAGATTACATTGAAAATTAAATTCATCTATTCTTTGTTCTGTGACTAGGCGTTCCTTGCCTTTTCCCCCTCATTTAAATCCCTCTGCTGCCAGAAGTTCCAAATACTCTTGTTCCGTTTACTACTGGTTGCTATCGCACAGAAAGACAGGTTCTATGTCCTAGACGATGGACCATGGGTCAGATTGGAACAATTTTCCCGACGTTGGAGAGGGACAGTCCCTGGGAACTAGTGAACCGCTAGAGCAATGATGAGGTACGTAAACTGTGAACTTAAGGAGCTCATAAACTATGAACTGATGGACTCCTGTGGCATTTGGAGAGGTCCAGACCCTGTAAACTAGATCAGGGATTTGGACCTACGAAATTTTCTTCGTCTAATTTGAAAGGATAAGTTCGTTAACCAGAAGAATCCGTCCACCGGAACATAGATTTTGGAGCAAATTCACGCAAAAAAATTGTATCGCTTACGTTTTCAAATTCATGTGCTTGCAGGTACTCGTTTTATAGGTTGCTTGGCATAGGAATATGAATGAAACATTTTTTAAGGCGATATCTGTTACCGTTTTTGAGAAAAGTGTGAAAAAAATGTTTTTGAACTCATTTTCGGTTTGGGTACTTAAAATAGTGGGATTCAGTTGAAATATTTTTTACATGTTTGAAATTAATCTAAACTAAGATGTTTAAAATTAGGTTATATTTGTGATTAAGAAAGTATTCGAAAAAAAACAAAAAATATATTATAAGTTTTCGGTATATTTTCTAAAATATCTCAAAAAGGTTGTGAAATCGCGGTAAGTGGAAAGTGGCCATTCTTGAGCTTACTAAATTTCCTGCATAAAAAGTTCAGTTGTAATTTTTGATGGGGCGTTGTCAATTCGAGAAATAAGAGCTTAAAAGTTCAAAATTGTTAGTTTTATTCTTTTCAACGGATTTTTGTCTCGGTATACCTAACATTTTAAATGGTTATTTTTTTGAAGTTGAATTTAATAGAAAAATTAGTATTTTAGTAAAATAAGGTGAGAAAATGAGAAACGTATTGACAATGGTGTTTTCCTATCTTAGCGTTGAGAAGTTGGGCGGAGTCATTTCCGATTAGAATACTATCAGTATCCTGCTGTGGGGCCTTAAATCTTCTTTCTCTTTAAGATATAATTATATATTTTTCACGAAAGATCAAAATCTACCAATAACTGCATCTATTCCTGTACTAATAGAACTAGGGATATGAACGGAACCGTGCTAAAATTACGAGTTCCTTCAAGTCATACTTTTTTTTATTGCTTGTTGTTTTTGAATTTAATGTTAGCAGAAAAACGAATTATCCCGTAAAACAAGATATGTAAAATGAGAAACATTTTTGGTTGTTTGTAATAGAGTTTTCCGAGCGGAAGCCTAAGAGGCCAATTGAGCAATTTCCCATACTTTAAGGTAGTGGCACATAAAATCTTAACTTTTCTTGGCGATTTCATTGGAGTATTCCAAGCTTTTTCGGGGTATAGCTGTTGGTGTCTACAAATAAGCTCTTGTCTTTCTCTTGAAATTGCACTTAGCCTTATACCCATTGGAGACATATTGGTTGGTTTTTCTTCCTATAATTATGTTTGTTTGGGGTAGAATATTTGGTTGTAAGCTGGATTATTATTTGATTGGAGTATGATTTTGCTAATTGCTGTTGCTTAAAGAGAAGAGGAGGCAATGAAGCTTCAGCGTGTGACTAAATATTGGACTGGTCAAGATATAGGGCCTTTTTGTGAAGACCACATCCAGTTACTCGTGAAGTATCTGTAGTGATTATTACAGTAATCCAGCGCACACGCATAATTCATTGGCTTTTCCTATGGGCAATTCTATTGGTTGTTGCTGGTAGTAAAGTAACCTTTAACACTCGAGTCAATCCAACTCACAAAAATGAATTATCTATTGTCTCACAAAAAGACCCTTGATATACACTGATTGGAACCTGAGCCTCTTCATTTTTGCAATTACTTATAGTATTAATTGGAGGCCTACGGTCGTAGGGCTTCTTGGCTTGATTCTCACTATGAGTGGTGGCTGCTCTTTCAAAAAAAGTAAAGACATCCCCTTATCCTGTCTAATTAATATATAATCTATCTAAAAAAAATTTTTTATCATTTAAAAAATGGTGTTAAAGTATTCATATAAATAAATATTATTAAATATAACAACTAAATGGTCAGTAATTTGCTACTTATCAGATTTTCTTTATTTCCTTACATATTCTGCCATTTTAGCTTCCGAGAAACAAACAGACGTCCAAACTTTGATAGCAGATGGTCAAGCCTTGCAAAGAGTTAGATGTGGCTGTATTAAAACCTCGCCAGAAAGGAAGCCACTGAAAGAATCAAATCCAGTAGCTACTATGCAGACTTCAAGCGTAGAAAATACTGCATCTGGCAATAATGGCAATGTAATAGCTGTTAGTGCTCCAATCGTGGCAGCATCTATACAAGGTATTATGGTTGTGTTAATTTATATAATTATGTATTCCATATTTACCACTACAATATCTTGAATGAGTAAAACTTAACTTTATTAAACCATTGCATAATATTCGGAATAGTATACCCCATTATAAATCAAAGCTAATTTTCAAATCTTTAGTTTCCAGAAAAATTAACTTGCCAAGCTAGAATTTGAACTCAGATCCTCCTGTTTTACACTTGGGTATTTGACAATAATTCTAGACATGATATTCAATCCATGAGGAACAGGTGTTGTAAAAAATAAATAAAATGAAATTGATACATTAGAAGTTGTGGTTTTCTCCAGAACAAAATTAAATAAAAATTAATAATTGAGTCAGTGTTTACAAATGTAAAATACCAAAAATATTTATGTTTATTTTGTATTTATTTACGTTATTTGGAGTATATTAATTGCAGTGTACACACTACTACCACCTTTCTAAGGAATGTACCTAGTAATGTAGCTCTTGCCTGACGGATTTCGTTTAAAATTTTCTACATACTTTTACATTTCAAACGCGCTATTGTATTGTCTAATATCTAAGCATTTTCACTTATATATATTAATTAGTCTGATGATTAAAAATTGTTGTTTTGAATATTTTGATACACATTGTCTCTATAGGGAAAGTGGATCAATACCAGACTTAGAGAAGACTGACTGCTTATTCAGACCACTGCCTGCTTGATCTTTATGCAGTTATCATATCAAACACTTGTGATTTTACTTTTCCACTATCTCACTCAGCATATTTATTATATTTACTCCGTTTATGTGTATTATATAATACCTTCTATTATTTCAGAACATGAAAAACAAACCGAACTTCAAACTTCAAAAGAAGATGGCCAAACACAGCAAAGAGCTAAGTGTGGCTGCAAAAAAACTTCGCCAAATAGAAAGCCGTTAACAGAATCCAAAACAACAACTACACAGCCTCCAAGTGTTGCAAACATAACTTCTGTAGCTTCAGCCAGTACTACTGGAAATACTATCCTTAACAGCGGCTCCGTAATAGCTGTTAATCCTCCTTTAATTAGTGCACCTATTATGGCAACAAGGATTCAAGGTATACCAATTGTTCCCAATGCTTTGTCACCATCGACAACAAGCTCAAATCCTACAATAATTCCACGTCATATTGTTCCTTCTTTGAATTCAACAGTCTTGGAAGGGAATGCTTTAGGAGGAAACAGAACTGCCTTAACAAGTCAACAGAAATTATCAGGACCAGTCACAATTGCATCAAATTTTGTAAATGAAATAATTGTGCCGAATTTAAATAAAAAGACGATTAATGTTGTGACTACTGCAAGTTCGAATGTAATTACAACCCAGTCCATAGTTAACAGTACCCAATTGATTAGTTTGCCACAAAGTAATGTGATAAGCAATTCCATAGTTGCACCCAGAATTCAAAATGTTCCGTTATTAGAGAAGAACATTCTTTCGAATTTGGGTCCTGGAACTTTAATATTAGCTGATGGAAGAATAATGAATGTTCCTCCTATTGTACCTCAAATAGTTGTTAAACCACAACCTGCAGTTATTTTAATGTCTACAGCAAAAAAGAAAGAAAAACTCCTCATCCCAAAGAGAAGAGAAGTTACAAAGACCACTTTTTCTAACAAATCACCCATCCCGGCTATTAAGACTTTTAGGCTTGAGAGTTGTCCTAGAGTACGTCCAAAGAAGAAACCAAAACCTATAAAGAATACAGAGAAGACAAAACATGGAGACAGTATCAGTAAAGCACCAGAACAAAATAAGAAAAGAAAATTAGAGGAAATGTCACCAAAGAGTTCCTCTGGCAGCAAGGTTGTCTCAGAAGAAATCAGATCGAATGACCTTGCGTCAAAACAAATCTCAACTGGAGAGGAATTGAAAGAAGTAGGATGTGAAAGTGTTGCTGAAAATATTATCGTAACTTCCATTGAAAGTTCAGTGCCAGGAGTTAACACGAATGTTTCAAGTAGTGAAGGTCCCATAATATCGCAAGCTGGTAATAATCTTTCTATTCCCAATGAAATGATTATTTGTCTTAATGAAATTTCAACACCTAAATCAGATCAGAGTACACATTCTTCTTCAAATGCTGTAGAAAATACTCCTAGTACATCACCAGAAGCAGTTAATACAATTGATCAAAGAGCTCCTGAACTCGCAGAACCAAGTTCAACTTCTAATTTAGAAAATGACTTACCTGAAAATACATCTCTTTTGCATGAGACTGATCCTTCAAAAACCAGTCCCAGTTTTCCACTCGATTCGGGTAAAAACCTTAAATTAGACAGTTCAAGTGATAGGAACAATCTCATGAATGTTTTACCAGAAACAATTCAAGGCCACCAAAGTAAAGAAAGCACTTTGATTTCAGATGTAAACAACTGTAATGAATCAAACAGCAATGCACACAATAATTTGTCATTTAAATGTAACAATTCTAAAAGTATTATTTCTTCTAATGACATTCTTACAAACATTCCACCGTGTATTAGTTCCAGTTCTGAACAAGATTCTATTTTTCTTCTGAAAAATAAGCATCTTCCTTCGACTGAAAACACCCAGTCTACACTTCCGGAAGGCTCTGCTGTTCAACAGATTTGTTCAGATGTTGAAAGATCTGTTAATGGGTTCAATAAGAATCATGTTGAAAATGAACTCGTAAAGTCTAATCCGCACAAGGCTTTGGATCGCCCACCATCATCTCAGCAGATCACTTCTTGTAATTCGAAAAACTTAACAGAGAAAGAATTTAGTGAGTCTAATTGTAAAACTGACAATTCAAAACCGATACAAGAAAATGCTCCCGAAAATCATATGAATGAACCTCATACAATTAACTTTGTAAATAGAAGTGACTTTACATCCTCTAATAATGGTTCTGTGGATAAAGAAAACCATGCAGAAATAGAAAAATTGGATAAAGCCAATCAAGAAGTTAATTTCAATGCTAAATCAAGGGGAAATATAGAAATCACAGAAGTGTCAACAAATCAAACTGTCAATTACTCTCAAAGTGGACCTAATCTATGTGAAGCAAGCATTTGCACAAAAAATGTCACTACATCACACTCTTTCATCAGTGGGAAAAGGTTTTCTTCTGGCCAAACAGTTCCTACAACTTCAGAAGAGAAAAATTTCAGTCATCAAGGAAATCATCCGCCTACAAACACTCCAGCTTTTCCAAATATTTCAAATGATAGTGTGATTCCTGCAAATAATATTCCAATATCTAGTGCTGCTTCAAGTACTCAAGTCTTGCTTCCCAGTCATTCATCGTATGGGATTTCTGGAATTCATTCTGAAAAAGATTATCCTTTCTTCAATGGTGCTTACAGTAAACAAACTACTTTTAACACGAATGAAAAGGCTAACAGCAATCGTCAAAATTCTGGACAGAGCACTTCAGGCAATATATTCCCAATTTACAGTTCTTCAACGTTCTCTTCAAATGGAGCTGCACCGAATACGCAAAGTTCATTTAATTTGAAGCCAGCAGAAAATTCAGGAAATATTCTACATATGAGTGCGGGGAGGAATGCTGATGTCTATACCAGCTTCAACCAAACTCTCCCCACAGATACGAGTGGAGATAAACCTTTTTATTCACAAAATGTTTCGTTTTCACACAACTCACTACCCAGGTCATCTAACTGGGATAAGACACAGTTTAACAAATCAATCTATGGCAGTACATATGTTGACGGACCTGAAGAAACGAATCCTAAAACAACCATTGCTTTTCCTAGAAATAAAAATGGTTCATTTGACAAACCGACTGAACATACCCAGTTGACATATCTCGGTTTCCAAAATGAATCATCTGTGACTTCACAAAGCAACACATTTTTCCATAACATGCTTCCATCAAGTTGTGGCTATACTGACACTCCTGGAGTCTTTTCTTATCACAACACTTCTACTTCAGTTGTTTCATCTTATTCATTTATTCCTCCTGAGAATGTTACCTCTCACAACACTAGTGCTGGGAGAATGAAGAACGTCCATCAAGACAGAGCTTATTTTCCTGAAATCACTAGTGCTGAAAAGAATAAAGGGGCAACTTTCGGAAGCAATGACAAGTCAAGTATTGGTAATAGCACATTTTATCCTTCGACGTCACAGACTTTGACTTCCAACGTATACCCTGCCTCATCACAGTCAAGTCTTGCTACTGTCTATTCCACTTTTCCTCAGCCCACCTTATCGAATGTTTATTCTAGTTCGTCACAACTCAGCACAACTTCGTATCCAAATTTTACTCAACAAAATACATTGGCTTATCCTAATGCCAATAAAGGAGTAGGTGTTCATCCAATTTCGACTCATCCTACTGTTTCCAGTGTTTACAACAACTTCTCTCACCCTAATGCATCTGTTATTTATTCAACTTCTACAACATCTAATGCTTTCATTAAGCCTACTCAATCAACTAGTTCAGTCGCCTATTCTGCTTCGGGTCAACATAGTATCTCTAATGTTAAAAGTGCTAATTCACATTCTTATTTGAATCCAACTAAATATAAATCTTCACTTGTATACAAAAATCCCCCTCAAACCAATATGCCGAATGCTTATGTAAGTTCTGCTCAGGCTAGTGCCTCTATGTCGTATGTAAGTACTATGCAACCAGCCTACTCGACGTCTGTAATACATAGTTCAGCTAATATCAGTGCAAGAAGTTATCCAATGACACCTCAAACAAATTTGCTAGGTGTTTTCCCTAATACTCCAGCACCTGAGATTTCAAGAGTATATGCTGCAGCCCCGATTCCAGACAGTCTTTGCACTAACACAAATTCCTCATTACCTGCTAATTCTAATACTTTTTCATCTTCTACACAAACAAATGTAACAAAAAATGTTAACAGGAGTAGCTCGTACAGTGGTGTGAATGATTCTCCATTACTTCAATCAGAAGTTGTTCTAAAGCCTAAACAGACTTCTGAAAGTAGTGGTTCCATCCCACTAAACAGCTACAAGAGCAGTTCAGGCAACAGTTCCACTAGTTCCGAAATTATTCAACCCACCAGTGCTTCTAGTAAAACCTCAGATTTAGTTCTAGCAAATCACCCCACAACACTACATGATACGAATAAAAGTAAGGAAAGTAGCAACCTTCCAACTACTCTCGCTGATTCGAATTTAAACAACCAGAGGCACAATAGTAAATCGATGCAGAGTCCCTACTCTCATGATAAAGACATTTCTACAAATAAGTACACAACTTCAACTAATACAGTTACTCTAGATCAGAGAACACCAGCTTCTGAAAGATCTGTTACCAATGTCACTGAGAAAGAGCCTTGCTCTCAAATCTCCACTATTTCTTCAAACTCTGTTGAACTTCCAGAAAGAAATAAAAGCTCAGAGCTTCATAAGTATAATAATTACGATTTTATAGCTTACAAAGGAAAAGATATTCAAAATAAACCAACTGTATCCAATAAACCTTCAACTAAAAGTAATGATTCTGTTGATAAATCTATTCAGAGTAATTTCAAAAATTTTGTAAAAGGTCAGAATTGTGATGATAAAAGTTTAGAAACAGAAAGCAACAAATTATTGCCCAACTCCAATCAAAAGTCTGTTTCTACTGAAGTAATTCAAGGTGATATGAGCTATAACTACAACTCAAACCCGACTTCCACTAACTATTCAAAACAAATTCAGACTTCAACTACGTCATTTACTGCTTCGCAGCCAAACCTATCGGCTCAAAACAAGGCTTATTCGAATTTCAATTCTTTGGCTTGTGAGACAGTAAACAATAATTTCAATAGTGAGTCAACTTCAAATCCTAGAAGTGTTTCTACACTACCTCTACCACAGTCCAATGAGCCACAAGCTGTAGCAAGCTGTACAGGACCTCCTCCAGAACTTCTAAATAAAACAGCCATGATGGATATCACTCAAAGACCTGAAAAACCGGATAAATCTATACAAAAGTCTTATGAATCGGGTGCTACCCATAGTCATTTGAAAGGAGATGTCACTTCAGATTTCTTAAAATCTAAAGACATTGAAAGAAATACTTTCATTCCAATTATTGACGATGTTCGTTTGCCGACAGACTTTTCCTCGGATCTCTTCAGTTCACTTCAAGTCCCTACTGGAGGTGCTCATTCAGAATCAATCTCTCCGACAGCAGCATTTCTCCTAGCATTCCCTCTTGTCTCCACTTCGAGAAATGTTGAAAATCTTCATGATAATGACAACCAAGAAAATCAGACATCGACTCCGACTACTATATTACAAATAGGTAACATCGATCCACCAAGCACAGAATTGTTCCATCCTATCGATTTCCAAAAGGGCAATCCTAAACCTGATCACTTCGACATCAACAATGATTATCTACATGTCAATGATCTGAATGATAAACATAACCAAAATCCATATAAGCGATGTGAAAAGAGGAAGGACACTTTTACCGAATATAGCAAAGAGGTGAGGCCAACTGACCCTAAACAGAAATCTAAGTCTTCAGTGGTTACTACTAGTACATATACTCAATCTTATTCACAACCATTACTATCGTGTAGCGAATTTCAATACTGTGAAAAAGATTCTTCTCAGTGGCAACAAGAGTTCCCTCCAGGCATCCCCAAGGAACAAAAGAAGACTTGTGACCGAAAAAAAGAGAAGGCTGTCCAGAAGGGCTGTTTTCAACAAACGTATTCTGAATGTTACAATTATAAAGAAAAAAAGAGAAAACAGCAGAACAGGATATCAGTGAATTGGATGACGACTCCTGAAAATAGGGAGCAGTCCGAATACCAAGCCAAAGAAACAGAACTAGTGAATAGTGTGGTCGGTCCTCCAGCTCAGTCATTGTACGGTGGGATTCCCCTAGACTTCCCAACAGAGCCATTCCCTGATTTCTGTAATTCTAAAAAGACAAACAATTATTCATGGTCACCCAACAAGATGTTATTACCTTCATTAGACAATCACTTAATGATACCTTCTACTCTTCCTACTCTCGTTGGGGATTTGGCACTAGGAACTAGTACTCCTTCTGAAAGTTATAAAACCTATGATGTACCCAAATCACAAAGTCACATATCCAAAAAGCCTACTGATAAAGTGGATCTAAATAAAAAGCAAAATGAATTTTCTAAGAATCAAGCTAATTTCTTTTCTGTTAGCCAGTTAGTAGATCCTAAAAGCAAGAAGCAGAAAACTGGTGAGAGAAACTGCAAAAGGCCAGATAAAAATTCCAAACCAAGGAACAGTTTTAATTGCCCCAAAAGAAAAGATGATCAATGCATGTATTATGAGGACAGGAATTCTTTTGCGCCTAATCAAAATCAATACAACGAGAAAAGGCATCCGTATAAAGGGAATTATAGTGCAGAGTCTTTAATCGGTGCTCAACATAATGAAATAGACTTCTCTTCGAGTTTTAATTATCAGCAAAACACAAATTATTTTCAGAGTGAATTTCCTCCAACTGTAGAGCCTGCAGGGCAGCAGTATGGTTACTTTCAGCAGACACATTTTGCAAGCTTCAATCACGATGAGTGCCAAGAATTTGGGTTTAATACAAGCCAACGGACATTAGATAACAATAGGCAAAAAGCATCGAGTCGAAAGGACGAAAATTACCAAGGGGCTGGTCTCCTCCAACCTCAGATTTGCCCACCTTATACGAAGAGTATGAACTATATACCATCATCACATCTTAATACCAATACAACAACAACTCTCACCAACTTCAACCTTAGTACAATATTTCCTGAAATGAATGATCAGGTAGGATCTTTTGATTATTTTCGTTGCTGCACTCTTATAATATAGATTTAATTAAACTTAGTTCAGATACTGGCTGATTTATTTCCAAAATAACAAGGAATTTAAAATGTTATTAAGGTCTGGGAGTGAACGGCTTGAAGTCAGGGTTATGGGGAAGTGACCTTTCAGAATAAAAGCTTTTCCTTGGTGTTTATCTTGCTTTATAAATATTTTACTGTGTTGCTGTTCGAGATCTACTTTTTTCAGTATAAACTAGTTACTTTATTTTTATTGGACAACTATATGTTATATTATAGGTATTTTTTAAAAATTGTTATGATTTTGTAGATATAAAGGACTTGTGTATTTTGATTTGGAGACATCAAGAGAGAAGTTGACAAATGTTTGCTCCTCAACATATTAGTCCTTCAACACCGGTGTCTGTCGAAGGGTGTTTGACAGTAGCACCTCCTACAAAATGGTGGGGGTTGAAGGGTGTTCAACACCTGCAAATACTCCCTCAATTCAGTCTGTGTTTGTCATGCCACACTGAAACAACTCCTTACTTTTTTGTAGCCATTATAAAGGGGTTTTCTTCAAACCTGACCGGCCCGCCACTGGAATTTTCTATTTTTCAATGCACAACTGACCTTTTCTTACAAAATTATTCTGTTACGATGAAAACATTTTTTTTTTTTTTAATTTTCTTATACAGTTCCGGTTTTTTTTTTTTTTTTTTTTTTTTTTTTTTTTTAAATTATTACGTGCGTACTACTAAATATTTGAATTAATTGATTTCCGTTGTTCAGACATCTACGAATTACATTCTTATTGTTTTCTCAGTGTGTTTAGTCCAGAACACCAGTTGTAAATAAATTGAAAAATTTCTATAGAAATCAAAATTAACATTTATTATTATTTTTCTGTGCAAATTAATTGTTATTATTATTATGTTTTTATAGAAATTGAATGGTTAAAAATCGCAAGCTGGGGAAACTCTTTTCTTAGTAGTCCGAGAGCCAGTAACCGCAAGTTTCATGAAGTGTTTTATGCACACTAAAATTTTGCTATAATATACCTTTTGGGTAGATAAGAAGGTAAGTATGTGTTTCCTGGACATACCTTTGAACACCAGATACTGCGCTTAGGGGAAAGGTGCAAAAAAATATTTTCCAAAAATAGAGTTTTATTCAGAAGCCAACTTTAAAGTAAAGTCATTAATGTAAAATTAAGAAAATTTTACGATGAATAATAAATATGGCAGACACTTTTAAGGGGTATAACACGTAAAAGAAGAAAAAAACTTAATTGTTTTTATTCTAATACTAGCTGACCCGGCGAATTTCGTACCGCCTAACAGCCGATTCTTTATTTTTATTTTTATTTTTTTATTTAATACTTATTCTGCTATTTGGGACACCCGGACAGCTAGTAAGATAAAAAAAAAAAAAAAAGGAAAAAAGAAACTTAATAAGTCTACAATTACATTATGTCAAAAAATAAAAACTATAAAACACTTAAAATTCTTTTAATAGTCACTAAAAAATCACAATGAAAATTACAATTTCAGATTTCTTATTCCGATACCTACTTATTATATTTTATTTTATTTTTAATTATTCTAAATTATGTTTCATTTTTATTGTAGTACTTTATGGTACATGATATTTTTTGTTTCTTTACCTGATGCGTAAACAAACAGAGCAGATGATTTTCCAACACGGAAACAGGCAACATACAATTGACCATGCGAGAAACATAGGTTTTCTAGATTAATACCACAAACACATAATGACTGCCCCTGGGATTTGTTTATAGTCGAACTGAGTTCATAGGTCCAATAGCAACACAGTTGTAGGCACTGTAATGAATTCACAGCAGCTCGATTCAAACTTGCACCATTATTAGTCGAATGTCGCGCTTCACGGGTCTGTCTTAACCGAATTCTTTCACGTTCATTGCGATCTTCACGTTCATTGTGATTTTCACATTCCTCGGCAGTACACTTAGATTGCTAATTAATTTCTTTTTTCTTTTTTTTTTTTTGATTCTTTGAATTTTGGGTTGTTTTGCCTAAATTTGTCCGCCGCCTTATAGGAGGCATATTTAGTAAGTCACAGACACACAACACTTTAGTAATTTTATAGAAATTTGTGGCTTTTAGATTTAGTAATATTATAGATGCACAGCAAAGAGATGTTTAAATTTCAAATGACATTTTACCACAGGCAATTTACATTTTACCAATGTTATGTTTATACCACATTAAAATAAACAACTCTCAAGTAAACCAAAACATTACTATATTCTTTTTCACTGACTGTTACAAAGCAATTCCATTGTTAACAAAAGAACATCTGTAACCATAGCAACAATTACAGCTGAGAAGACATATCAATCCTCCCCCTTAAATTTTGTGGGTAGCATTTGATTGACGTGTCTCCTCCAAATGGGTCCCTTATCTATCTTAATCTCATAATGGAGGTCACCAGTCTTTGCCACAACAATACCAAAACTCCACTTTTTGTGTCTGTCTGTATAGTTCTGAGCTTGAACGCGGTCCCCAACCTGAAATCTTCTGGCTCTTCTTTCATCCTCTCGAGCTTGTTTCATTTCCAGTGGTTCCCCGTTTTTGGTTTTGAACATAACCGCAAGTCTTGACCTTATTTCTCTATCAAACATTAGTTTGTAAGCAGAACTTCCGGTAGCATTAGGAGCCTCTCGTAAATGCATGAGGAGACGGGAAAGTTTCCAGTGTATATTCCCCTTCTCGTTCTGCATGGCATACAAGGAATTTTTAATTGTTTGCACAAATCTCTCAGCCTGCCCATTCGTAGCTGGATGGAATGGAGCAGACCTTTTATGTACCACTCCATTCTGTATCAAAAATTCCTGAAATTCATGAGAGGTAAATTGTTTTGCGTTATCTGAAACTAAAACATATGGAATTCCAAAGGTAGTAAAAAGCGATAACAGTTCCTTATTGCACCAATTGGATGTTGTAGTTTTCGTGGGTGTAACCTCTACCCATTTAGTGAAAGCATCGACTACAATGAAGAAATAATTACCCCCTAAACAAGGACCAGCGAAATCGATGTGGATTAGTTGCCAGGGACCTGTAGGGGATTCCCAAGGATGGAGTTCACACTTCGGAGGCTGAGTTCTCTTCAGGCAACATTGATTACAAGATCCAGCTAGCAGTTCAATATCACGATCTATCCCTTGCCAATAGCAGTAGCTCCTTGCTAATGCCTTCATCTTAACAATCCCTAGGTGCCCAATGTGTAATTCCTTCAAGACCTCACCTCTAAGTGATTTCGGAATAACGACTCTCGGCCCCTTGAGAATACATCCACTTTCCAGAGTGTACTCGTCATTCAGTCCAATTTTCTTCAAACTGGTTCCCTTCTTTAAAGCAGACATGACTTCTTTTATTTCTGGATCTTGGTCAGTCTCCTTTGCAATCACCTTCCTGTCTATTAAAAGAGTTCCTATTTGATTTAACTGAAATACAGTTTGATCATCCACACTATTCCTATTACAATGTCCCACTGGAAACCTTGACAAATAATCAGCATTTCCATGTTCTTCGGATCGTCTGTACCGTATGGTATAATCAAACCCCGAAAGAAAATGGGCATAATTAAAAATCTGAGTGGCAGAAAGGGTTGGTAATGTCCTGTGAGGGTCAAAAATGGATACTAATGGTTTTTGATCCGTCACTAATGTAAATTTACGGCCATAACAATAAGGAAAGAACTTCTTCAGGCCCCAATATATTGCCACTGCTTCTTTGTCGATTTGACTGTATTTTGACTCACTCTTTGTTAAAGTTCGTGATGCGAAAGCTATTGGCCTTTCAGAGCCATCCGGAAACCTGTGGGATAAGACAGCTCCAAGACCTACTGGTGATGCGTCCGCTGCTAGTATGAGAGGTAAGTTGGGGTTGAAATGGACCAACACCCTTTCACTCGTGATTTCTTTCTTCAATGTCCTGAAACTCTCCTGACATTCTTCTGTCCACCTGAAGTCTTGTCCTTTCTGAAGTAATCGACACAACGATGGTTGAAAATCCTGGGATAAATTTACTATAATAAGTTGCCATACCTAGAACCAGTAAGTTGCCATACCTGGAAGGTTCTTAATTCACTAACGTTCTTAGGGATTGGGTTTTTTTCAATTGCTTCAGTTTTAGCCCCACACTTATGAAGCCCATTCTCATCTATAATATGGCCTAAATATTTTATACTTGTTTGAAAGAAACTGCACTTATCCTTGTTTAGGCGGAGGTTATATTTTCTGATGAGGGTCAACACCGTCTTGAGCCTGGCTAATGTTTCCTCGAACATCGAGCCCTGGACTATTATATCGCCGAAAAAGCATGCGACTCCATCAACTCCTTGCAACATGGTGTCCATAAATCTTTGCCAAAGTGAAGGAGCAACCTTAACTCCAAACATAAGCCTATTTACTTTATATAGACCTTTATGCGTGCTTAGAGTTTGCAACCTGCTACTCTAATGTGCAAAAGAACCGTCCCCCAGTCATTTTCACAAAAATATCTTCAATTCTAGGTATCGGATATTTTTCGTCCATGATAAATTTATTAAGAGTAACCTTATAATCACACAGATTCTGATATTTCCATTTGCCTTCACAACGGGTACAATAGGAGTGCCCCAAGCCGAGCGTTCAATTTTTGAAATGATTCCTAGGTTTTCCAACCTCTGGAGTTCATTTTCCACCTTATGTATCAGTAAGTAGGGGACTTTTCTTGGTTTTATAAATACTGGTTTTGAATCTTGACTTATATGCAATCTGGCCCTTTCATTTGGAATTTCTTCGATTTCAGATCGGAAAACATCATCGAATTCTTCCAGTAATTTGGTAAGCTGTAGCCCATCCGTGACAAATACTGATTTCATTTCAGACCAATCCAGTTTTACCTCCCTTAGCCAATCCATTCCAAGAATGGCATCAACATCTTGATTTACTATAAAGAGTTTCCTTATAAAGGATTGCTCTTTGTATCTGCATCTAATAAACACAAACCCTTTGGGTTTTATAACCTCACCAGTGTATGTACGAAGTTCCACAGCTGTTTTCTGTAGCTTATTTCCAATTTCAAGATTGTTGAATTCTTTTAGTGATATCACACTTAGGGCTGCTCCAGTGTCAACTTCCATTCCTACAGATTTTCCTTCAATGTCTAATTTGATGATAAATTTATCAGTCCTTCGACCTGATAAACTATTTATTTTGTGGGAATCAAGTTCTGTTCCATTCTCTTCAGCTTGATATACAGATTTTCTATTAAATTCTCCATAGACTCTAGCAAGGTGCCCAACAGTCTTACATGCCCGATAAATTGCAGATTTAAACATACATTGATTGGCTATATGAGAAGTATTTCCACACCTGAAACAACGTCTACCAGTTAAGCGATTTTTATCCTTATTTTGAGAAGCCTTCTCTATTTTCTGCAAATAACCTTTTTGTTCCTTAGATTCTAGTTTATGTAAAGAATTATTTTTGCTTGATGTGAATATGTCATTCTCCACTTTTGATAATTCAATAGCTTTAGCCATTTCTAGAATCTCATTACATTTTTTTATTTCCCTTTCTTGCATGATTCTAGTTCTTTCTAGTCTTTCAACCCTTTAATAAACTGTAAGCAAATTAACATTTCTACAACAGACTTCCCACATTCGCACAAAAATTTGCAGTCTGCAGGTAATTTACTTAAATCTGAGGCAAATTCACTAACTGATTCCTCTGGTCTCTGTTCCCTACAAATGAACTTATGCTGTATAGCTAAGAGACTGGCTTGAGGCTCTAAATAATTCTTTAACAGAATAACTAATTCTATGTAAGTTTTTGACAATGGATCTTCTGGTGAAAAGAGGTCATACAGTTTCTGATGAACGAGTGGAGTAATGCATGTAGGAGCGTGTAGACTTTAATCTCTTCATCGTTTATACTTTTTAAATGCATAAAAACATTTAACCTATTCACAAAATTAGTGAATGACTCCTGCTCATCATATGGAACAAAATTAAGGTTAGCAGTAGTACTTAAGCCCCGTTTCCATTACTACAAAACTGCCCTGCGACATGTCGCCGCAACAAGTCGCAGAATGGAAACACTTTGCAACATGTCGCTGCGACAAAAAATGTCGCAGTCGACCGTGCGAGAATACATGTTGCAGAGACTCGTTCCTAAAGCTCCGTTTCCATTACTACAAATTTCCTTGCGACATGTCGCCGCAACATGTCGCAGAATGGAAACACTTTGCAACAAGTCGCAGCACATGTCGCTGCGACAAAAAAGTCGCACCGGCCGGCCGGTGCAACAAAACATGTATCCGCGACTTTTTGCCTACTAGCCCAGTCAAACGGCACTCAAAAAGGGGTCGAAGTGAAAAGTTTGTGTAATTGTTGTGATTAATTAATTCTATGTTGATGGTCATTTATCAAATCGTATTTTTTTTAATTATTGCTGTTTTTAATTATGGAAAGGTTTTCTTTGATCTTCCTTTTTAACGTGTTCCTTTCTCTATTTAAAATATCAACGTCTGTATAATTAAAATTATGTTTATTATTTATTGCGTGTTCCGTCAATGTCGTCCAGTTCTCGTTTGTGTCTATACTTCTAGCATGTTGTACAATTCGTTTTTGCAAGAGTTGTTCTGATTCCTCTATGTAGCATGAGTTGCAATCGTTACAACGAATTTTGTATATATTGTTTTTTGTGGCTGTTGGTTTAACATCGTCCTTAATATTGCTATAATTATTTTCAATTTCATTACGAAATTTCCGACCTATTTTGCCAACTTCTTTAGATATTAGTTTCAGTCTATTAGCTCTTAAAGGGTGGTAATGGAAAGTACTTCGTAAAATAATATTTGTTCAAAAGTAAAGTAATTTAGAGAATCGATAAATGTTTATTATTGTACAAAATTTGATTTTGGGAGTTACAAAAAAATATTTTTGCATAGGAAAACCCTTTAAGAGGTGCGAACAACGGCACGAAACATGTCGGGCAAATAGAGAAAATAAAGAAGTTGAATATAAAAATATATATACATATACATACATACATATATATATATATATATATATATATATATATATATATATATATATATATATATATATATTATTTTTTTAATGTTTTCCGGTACTATAATATTCTATTATTACTATAGCTATAATACCATATATTAAGTTTATAAATTTGTAATTATATACTAAAAACTGTAATTAGACAGTTCCTTAAACCTATATAGTTTCCATTCCATTAAGTTATGTTCCAATTTAAACTATTCTATGTTCCAATTTATAATATCACCGTCAGCGTTATAAATTCTGATCATTAATTACTGCCCATTTACTGTAATATTAATGCATGGTTCTATTTGTTGTTAGCACCTGATGATGGCACATTTCTGCTGAAAGGCCTAGTGCAAAATAAAAAATAAAAAGTGGGAAGACTGAATTTTGTTTCACCTTCTGGGATATACATATTAATTCTTCTGAATATGACCCAATATATATTTTTTTCTTGTTCTTTTTTCTTTTATGGCAGAGGGTCGATAAAGCAGAACACCATTCGTTTTTATTTAACTACTTTATTCTCTCTATTTTGCCCGACTTGTTTCGTGCCAATATATATATATATATATATATATATATATATATATATATATATATAAATGTGTGTGTGTGTGTGTGTGTGTGTTGGTATTCGTAGTGGTAATCTATAGAGGAAAATATACTTTAAACTACATCGGTCCAGAAGAAGGGGTGGGGGGTACTCCGGACTTACATTGCCAATTCGCCACTACCAGCCGTAATTTTGGTTATATTTGAACAAAACTCAGTACTCGTAGTGGTAATCTAAAGAGAAAAATTGGTTTTAACAATAAACCAAATTGGTTCATTAGGAGGGGGGGGGTTACTCTGGACCCAAACTACTAATGTACTCATACCTGAGGTAATTTCTGCTGTTTTGTAACGAAACGTGTAATCTGATGAGGAATAAGTGTTGTAAACATGAACTAAATTGGTCTATCGAAAAGGAGGGTTTACTTTGTACAATGTTTCTATAGGATTAGCCCGCTAGACGTAGGTTCGCAAAGCTGCCGCTAGGAGCTCTTCCTACCACTAGCGGGACTGTATCCCATTCCTGCGTCAGATCAAAATGCAATAGAGCAGAACTATTCATGTAATTGTTTTATTTATGTAGGTTATTTAAAGCATAATATTCAGGAATGCAGTCTACACTACCCAAAATCAGAGGAAATTGCTTAGTTATGCAGCTCCTGCGCGACGGATTTATTTTAATAGTATCATCTAAAGTTTGGACTACTTTTTCCTTGGCCCCTTTCGCGAGATTCTCACTTAAATCTTTTTTAAAAAATAAAGCACTTGTCACTGGACATTGTGTAAACACTCGAAAACTACGACAGTAGCAGTGAACGAACTGAGTAACTGAGAACCGTTAAGCGCTTAGGCATGAAGACTTGCGCTTGGCGCCTATCCCCACAAATCTGGAGACCCGGACTTAAATAAATACGCTAAACGATTAATTCATTCACTAAAAGAGTAAGTTGCATTGATTCATTTACTACTTTTTTCTTTTTTTTTTTTTTTACAAAAATTACGGTGTTCTCCCATCTTTCAACGCTCTTTTGCGTGGAAACTTCGCGATGTACGTAAATATGTTCGGGCCCATAAACTGTAGGCAATTGTGTCCTTTTTATTTTACTTCCGATTTAATTTTTGCGTAAATAACTTCCTTTGCACGTTACAAGCTGAAAACAACTAAAAAACATTATTTTTGGCGATTTCTTGATGATTTCTCATATCTGCCGAGCACATTTTTGGCGGAAAACTTCTGATTTGTGTTCAGCACCCCCAAAAAACATAGAATAAGCCAATCAAAACAATTAAACCAAAATTTTCTGCTTGAAACCACCGTTTGACTGGGCTATGTGGTAATGGAATCAGCCCGCATCTTGTGCCAGGACTACACGCATGCGCAAAAGACCGTTTACACATACAACCCTGTCTAGCAGAGTAGGGAATTATTCAATACATTTTTTATTCAATAATCATTCAAATAACATTTTATTTAATAAGAATTTATTCATTCAATAACTTATTCGTCTACTGATTTATTTTTATTCAACGAATAATGGGGTTGGCTCGTTATTCTTACATTTTTATTGAATAAGCATTTATTTAGTTATTCATTGACTGATTTTTTTTTTTTTTTTAATTTAATGAATAATTAATTATTTTGTATTCTTCATTCATTATTTTTATACATTTAAAATAATATGGTTCATCTATTTATTTAAATTTTAACGTCCATTTATTGTTAACTACAAATTTTAGGACGGGTTATCTATTGGTTACTACCCTCTTCTAGCCAGGATAGGGCCGATGCCTTAAATAATACGGTTCATGTAACAACAAACTCAGATTCTTTAAGTTCAAGAAACAATATCATTTGAATAAAGAATTTTCATTAAAAGTAAGAAAAAGTTCAATGGAGAAAATCTCTTGTATTTAAGAAAAAATTGCAGTCAAATAAATCAATTTCATTCAAAAAATTGTTTCACTCGAATAAATAACTGTATTCAATAAAAATTTTCATCGTCATTCAATGAATAGTGACAGAATAATTAATGAAAAAGTATTCATTATTCAGAATGAAATAACGGAATTATATATTATTCATTATTCTGAATGATTTTTGCTCTGACTGCTGTCTAGTGTCTACAGAACCTAACCTAAAACGTGTCTAATCTTCACATATTATTAACATATGTTAACCTCGTTCCTCCATCAAATACTTCTGCGACATGTCGCAGCGACTTTTTCCCTGCAACATGTCGCAGAGAGTGGCCCCTGCGACATGTCGCCGAGCCTTTGCAACAAAACTGTGCAACAAGTCGCAGCGACATGTCGCGCGACATGTCGCTGCGACTTGTCATAATGGAAACGTACCTTTACTAGGGAGGACTTAACTTGATCTCTTGTTTCACAATTAGGTCCATTCAGAGTTTCAGAATTTAAATACTGCTTGAGCCTTACCTTCAATTCTGTGAAGATATCGTCCATTCTATGGCGATGCTCAATTTCATTTTCAAATTCCTCATCACAAGTTAACAATTCTATTTTCTCTTGAATGTCATTAAATTTTTCCCAATTTGCTTCTAAAAGACTCAATCTTACACTTATATCTTCTTGAAATTCTGGCTTCCCTTGATCCAGATATTTTCCCGAGTGAGTTAACTTACTCTTGATCGAAGCTCTAGAAAGCTTTAACTTTCTTATCTCTTAATATCTCTTATTAGCAATCTTAATTTCCATTTCTTCTTTTTATCCTCGTCACCAATTTGTTATGTTTTTACCACATTAAAATATTTAAATTTTAACATCCATTTATTTAAATTAAAATAAACAACACTTCAAGTAAACCAAAACATTACTGTATTATTTTTCACTGACTGTTACAATTCCATTGTTAACAAAAGAACATCTGTAACCATAGCAACAATTACAGCTGAGAAGACATATTAACCAAAGACAATTTGTTTTTGAGTAATGTTACAATCGTATAAAATTTGACAAATATTGACATTAATATTTATACAATACTAATGTCACTCAATTGTTTTGCCTTCCCAGAAGCCCTCCACTAACACTTAAACTTTATGGTTCAAATTGACCTTTAACTATTATTACAAATCTTTTGTATGGGAATATAGAAAAGTGGGGTCTTTTTTAATTTGTTAACGCAAATATAAATTTATTTTTAATTTAAATTGCATTATTAACATGTGATTCTATTGTCACCTAGTGATTACTTGTTCTTATTTATTTAAAGTTTTTTGCTTATACACAAATAACCTAATACGTTAACTGTTAACAATACTATAATTGAGAACATATGTTTTTATTTAAAAATGAATTTGTGTTAAGGAAGTGAAAAAGACCCGAAAAGTGTTGTTTTTAGACTTTTTCAGGCAATTTTTTTAATTTTTCTCTCCGTAAGAACCATCCTTGTACTTCAAGGAATATTATAAAAAAAAAGAATTAGCGAAATCGGTTCAGTTGTTCTCGAGATTTGCGCTTACCAACACATTTAGTGATTCATTTTTATATAATAGATTAAACAAGAGTTTTATTCGTGCCACTATTTAAACTGGAACAGCTGTACAAGATCATGGGAGCAAGAACCAATGAGAGAGCGTAGGGAATAAGCACAACTGCGCGGTGCTCTCATTCACTCTTACGGTTACGCGCAGTGTATTGCAGTCTATCATAGGCAACATTTAGTTTTATGTTTCCTGATAATTAAACCCCACAAAAGTATCTGCCCTTTTGTAATTATTTTCAAATATGTTATTGAAGACGCTGTTTAAATCGCAGCATGAATAAAGCACTTCATTCAATATTAAAAATAAAAACTAGATACTTCAGTTTTTTTTTATTTATATTTTAACCCCCTTAAAAGTGCCTGCCTTATTTATTATTAATTTTAAAATAGCCTTAATTTGCAATTTTTTTCATTAATAATAGTTTGCTTCTGAATAAAACACTATTTTTGGGCAATATTGTTTTGCACCTTTCCCCTATACGCAGTACCTGGTGTTCCAAGGTATGTCCAGGAAACACATACTTACCTTCTTATCTACCCAAGAGGTACATTATAGAAAAATTTCAGGGTTCATTAAACACTTCATGAAAAGTGCATTACCAGCTCTCCGACTATAGTATGTATATCCTTAGTTGTAAAGGATATTATTACCTTGGGGTAATGTCAAGGTAACATATTTTATTGCCTGAGTACTATATCCTTTAGACTGAAAAAGTATTCAGATATATTATTAGGTGACTGATATGGACATACGGGATAGAACTATGGGGATCAGCTAAGCCATCAAATATAAACATTATCCAACGTTTCCGAACCAAAGTCCTCCGTAAAATCCACAACGCTCCTTTCTATGTCTCAAACTTGACTATCCCCCGAGACACTGATACATCCTTTGTCCACGATTTAGCCAAATCCCGATTTCTGAATTTTTTCTCTAAACTCCCAGCCCACCCTAATCCTCTTGGCAGATCCCTCTCTTCCAATGTTATTCCTGATAATCCTCCTCGCCGGCATTGGCCATGAGACAACTTATTGCAAGAAATTGTGTAAATAGTTCAATCAATTTTGCATTAAAATAAGATAAGACCAGAACTGTCATAGGGTGTAGCAGTAATGCTGCCTTCTCCCCTCATCTCATCCAATGTGTTGCTATTGTTTGAACAAATTTACTTATTTTACATATTTGTACAGATTGTAAATATCAATAAAAGAGAAAAAGAATAATATAATTAGGTATTATATTGATTGACAACTTTTTGTCATCTTAACAATACTTCATTTTTTTTTTTATTTTTTTTTTATGGTGCATCAGCATTTGGGCCATTATTGCCGACATCCAAGGGGCAGCGAAGAATTTTCTCAAAGAGCCATGAGATAAGGAAATTCCTGCTGCTGGTGGGAATCGAACCCACTAACTCCCACATGAGAAACTAAGGCATTAGCCACTAGACCAGGGTGTCAACGATTTAAATCAATTGATTTAAATCAGTGATTTAAATCATGATTAAAATCATTTGATTTTTTTAAAAAAATCATTGATTTAAATCAATTTATTTCATGAAAAAAAAAATAATTTAAACCAATTGATTTTATTATTATATATTTTTTTAACTTTAGTTTATTTTTTTAACTTAAATCTAACTAGCTCTGCCTTTTTTTCAGCCATTTCAACATTTCGTCTTTATTTTTGTCCCTAGGGCCTACACTCACTTGACCATTCTTATCTCTTCAAAGTCTGTTTCTTTTATGACCCTTTCTTTTTTTTTAATTCTGCAAATAAATCTCCTTTTAAGCTTAAGATAAAAGAGATTGGCAGGTAGTGGGCAAAGTGAATGCTTTAAATTGGTGGAAGTCTTCGTCGGCATTAAAATATTGTATTTCCTCAAAAGAACTGTTAATAATAGAGCAGCTTATGACAGGAAAGGCAACTTCTGCAGGGGTTGAAAGAATGTTTTCAACCCTTGGTTTTGTTCACTGTCAAATGAGAAACTAGCTAATTAGATGTGAAAAGACTGGCAAACTGGGTTTTTTGTTCAAAGCTTTAAATAAATAATATTACTGTTAGTGTACGTGATGTTCATGTAACATAAAATTCAAAATATTTACATATATATTTAACTATTTATAATAAAATATGTAATACAAAATTGAAAATATTTAGTAAACAATTACCTTAAACAGAATAAAATATTGAAAAGAAAAGCATAAATAATAAGTAGAAACTCTATTATTAATGGAAAGAACAAAATGACTAAAAATGTTTAACATATAGAAAAATAAAGCATAAATAAGAATTAGGAACTCATTATAAAAGGGAAAAAAGTTGAAAATTTCTACAAATGAACATTATTTTGGAAGATTGTTTGCTACAACTTGAATTTTGAAATTTTCAAACGTGAAATGATGCCGGTCTGATCTGAGTATACTTTTGAAGCGACTGAATTATCTTTCAACATCTACTAAAGCCTCTGGTGTGTATTTTATGGCTACAATCAACTGCTCTGAAGAGTGGGATTCAACTAAACTGTTAATTGTTTTGCCGCTATGGATATCTCCAATAATGTGGATATTTTTCCATCCAGGGGTTTATTCTAGACTGTCTTTTCACTTTATTTTTAATTTATTCCCAGTAACTCCTTTTAAAACCTGGATTTTCTCTATTACTCTCGTATGATTCTAATGCTATCCACTAACAACATGCCTTTTGTACAGGGCACAAAAATAATGGTCATCCGTTCAGATGATTCTCCAATGCGAGATCGGAAAAAATAATCCCCATATTAATCCCCGCAAAATTGACCTTGAGATGTTATTCCAAGGTCAATTTTTTTTTATTGCATATTTCAAAACTGCGAGTCATGAGGAAGAAAAAAGTCAACAGCACCATAGATCAGAAATGACTCCTTTTGGTCAAAATTACCATTAACAGCGTATACGTGGGCCATTCTATTACAGTCGACAAATGGTGGCCAATTTTGATAATTTTTTTTCTTTAGCATGTTCTAACATTGCCTTACACAAAAATACCTCGTTTGATTTTTTTAAACAAAGCATCTTCCAGTATAAAAAAATGTAAGTATATTGAACAACAGCCCTCACAGCGGCAATCATTGGAGGACCAGAACGCATATTTTACAATTGACAGAAATGCCTTCATGAGGTTATTCTCGAAGCTTATCAAGAGCTCCTGGCCATAAGCTTTCAACCAATCGCTGAAATTAATCATTAAGGATTTCATAGGTCATGTATGAATTTCAAGAACCAACCAGTCCTCGAGTCGCTCTTAGAATAGAGGATAGAATAATTGTCCTTGCCCGTGTGCAGAAAAAAAAGTTTCTTCCTAAAAAAAATCAAAAAAAAAAAAAAAACTTAATAAGGAAGATTATCAATCCAGCGCCCGTAGCAATTGTGCCCGTTCACCAGCTTAAATATTTCGGACTTCATTTCTGAGGCAAGCAGCCAGACTTTCTCCAAATTCTTTTAAATGCCCAAGTTATTCTCATCCATTTTGCCTGCTGTGGTTGGAAAACAAACTTTCTTCCATCCACAATACCCGCTGGAGGAAGTCTGGATGACGTTCCAACATGTCCAGCACCCACCTGCAAAACAATGCTTTCTGCTCCTGATCCCCGGGCCTCAACTCCTGAACTAGCTGTAATTTGAAGGAAGACGTTCTTCCCGAAGGAAGTTCTGGTCCTCCAATGATTGCCGCTGTGAGGGCCGTTGTTCAATATACTTACATTATTTTATATTGGAAGATGCCTTTTTAAAAAAAAAAATCAAATGAGGTATTTTTGTGTAAGGCAATGTTAGTAGAACATACTAAAAAAAAAAAAATTATCAAAATCGGCCACCATTTGACGATTGTAATGGAATGGCCCACATATACACTGTTAATGGTCACTTTGACCATAAGGAATCATTTCTGACCTATGGTGCTGTTGACTTTTTTTTTCCTCTCGCAGTTTCGAAATATGCAATAAAAAAATTTGACCTTGAATAACATTTCAAGGTCAATTTTGCGGGGGTTACTAAGGGGGTTATTTTTTCCGATCTCGCATTGGATAATAATCTGGCCAACGGATGACCATTATTTTTGTGACACCCTGTACCTAGTATTGACATAGTACATATACAGCCACCTTCTTGGAATTAGAAAAATCACAGTTACCTAGACTCAATGGGTAAAGTTTTATTTTTTTTCTCGGTTTTCCTTTATTTCTTCAATTACAAAATAAAAAGAATATTAAAATATGTAGCAAACATATGTATTTATGGCAGAATATGTAAAAATATGGAGTTTTGACAAAATATGTAAAATAAAAAACTGTTTATATACTTTTAAAACACTTAAAACTTGCAGAATTACATCAATACTTAGGATTTACGAATCAGAAAAGAATATGTAAATACAATTACATCTGTTCCCTAGTGATTAATATTTCTGTAAAGCTTCATTTCTAAAATTGTTGTGTTAAAATTTGAAAATTAAGTCATTATATATACAGGGGTCGAAATTGTCCTATATTTTGAGACCAGAGATTCTGTACATTTAAATTTAAACGCGGAAAATTAATGATTTTTGTTGATTTAAGCCTTTAAATTTACAGAAATTCCTGTTTCAAAATATAGGTCAACTTCAACCCCTGTATATATGATCCGTCAATTCTGCTATGCTCCCAAAATTATCCACTTAAGACCCACCACTTTAGAGTAGTTATTTTATTATTTGCATTGTAAATAAGCAAATATTTGAGTTACAGGTTTATATAATGAACAAAAAGGGAATAACCAGCTCTCTATATAGACTAGATACATTTCAAAAGGCTGATTTCTTTTTTAAAGCCGGTTTTAGTAAAAAAATTCAATTTAAATCAAAAAAATCCGATTTAAATCAAAAAAATCTGATTTAAATCAAATAAATCCGATTTTTTTGATTTTTTTTAAAAAATCATGATTTTTTTACACCCTGCACTAGACCACGGGGAGACCCTACTACCCTGTTAATTTTTTTTTTTTTTTTTTTTTTTTTTTTTTTTTTTTTTTACGGCGCATCTACATCTTGGCCATTAGCGCCGGGCTATCTACAGGTTGCCACCCTTTTATAATGCCAACAGCACGTGGTCGGTCACCCATTCAGGTACTGACCACGCCCGACGTTGCTTAACTTAGGTGATCTAAGCGAACCGGTGTATTCAACATGGCTATGGCCGTTGGCACTACCCTTTTAATGTTCACATTTTTGTTTATTTACTTGATTGGGTTTGATAAAACACAACATTTTTTTTTTGCTAGTTTATTGTTAACATGTAATTATAAACAAAATATTAAAATATTTTACAATTTATTTTTATTAATTGCCTGATAAAACATTCCTAGTGGTCAAAACTGTGAAGCATAGCTTAGCCTGATTATGAATGAAACCTAAAAGATATTCTAAATGTGGTATACTGATAAAAATGTTTATTCAAAGGATCTAGTCAGCATTAAAACATATCTTTCTAACACAATATTACTGACATTAACCCCTTGACACACAAATATAATTTTCGTTGACGCATCATAATGTAGATACGTCATACACAAAACATGGTTAAGGAGCAGTCTGCTGTTTTTAATCTAATAACATATCGCACAATGTTTGCTAAAGAAAATGCTTGGAATTGTCAGAGTCAACTATGACATATGAAAGGAATGGTTTCTCCCAGGCGCCAAAAACTTATGAAAAAAAAGATGTGTATAACCAATTTTGTAACAAGATTCCTCATATGGTTGATATTTCCAAAATAATTAAAAAAAAAAATTTTTTCTTTTCCAGAGAGTTGGTTCTTCAGTACAACCTCCACAACAAATGAACTCCACGTATTCCAATTCTCAAAACTACAGAAATCACATTTCTTAGATATTTACCGACAATCAGTGTAGATTAATTAATCTAGTCAAATATTTTATGGCTGTGCTTTTAAATTTTAATGTTATAATTAAGTTTTAAACTTAGTTAACTCATTTTGTTCAACAAAACTTGAAAAATTGTTTTATAAGTCCTGAGAAAATGTTTGCTGGAAAATTGTTCAACAATCATTCAAATTATAATTTATAAAAATAAAATACATTATACTTTTCTTTTACAAGTAAATATTATGAATTAGTTAACTGCTGATATTCGTGATTTATATGATAAAATGTTATTTAATATTGAGTGTCTTAAGACTGAAAACATTTTTTTTTTTTTTTTTTTTTTTTTTTTTTTTTTTTTTTTTTTTACTGACAGTTAAGATTAAAGATAATATTATTATTTTGAATATACTAGTAAAATAGTATTTTTACTTAGCATCATTTACTGTATTGTTATAAGTGTAACAATTTATTTATGTGAAGGTTGACAGGATTTAAAACTTCCACTTGTGAGATATCCTTGCTTGCCACTTTATTCTGTAGTATATTCCTAGAGGAACACAATTTTTATTAATTTTTATCAGTAGCATAACTTGCTGAGGGAATGTAAAGGAAGATAGTGTACTAGAACATCAGGCAAGTATAGCCTGTTCAGATAGACAGAAAATTTCAATTCCGCATGCGCGAAATTTTAAGGAAAATATTACCAATGGTTCGACCAGTTGAAAACTCCCATTTCAAGGGACAGCACGAAAGTAAAACATTATAAAAACTGATTATGTCTCATTTAAGGCTAGGGAACCCTTTGAGAGGTCAGACAAATAGTCTGAGAGCCAGCAACGCACTTTTCATGAAGTGTTTTATGCACCTTAAAATTTTGCTATAATGTACCTCTAGGGTAGATAAGAAGGTAAATATGTGTTTCCTGGACATACCTTGGAACACCAGGTACTGCGCATAGGGGAAAGGTACAAAAAAATATTTCTCAAAAATAGAGTTTTATTCAGAAGCCAACTATCTTTAATGTAAAATTAAGACAATTTTACAATGAATAATAAATATGGCAGACACTTTACAGGGGTATAACACGTAAAAAAAAATTAAATGTTTTTATTCTAATATTAAATGAGAGTTTTATTCGCGCTGCCATTAAAACTGAAACAGCTGTACAAGATCATGTGAGCAAGAGCCAATGAGAGCGCAGAGAATAACAACAACTGCGCGGTGATAACATACACTCTACGGTTACGCGCTGTGTATTGGAGTCTATCATATTCAACATTTATTTTTATGTTTCCTGATAATTAAACCCCACAAAAATGTCTGCCCTTTTGTAATTATTTTCAAATATGTTTACTGAAGACGCTGTTTAAATCGCAGTGTGAATAAAGCACTTCATTTAATATTAAAAATAAAAACTAGGTACTTAGTTTTATTATTATCATTTTAACCCCCTTAAAAGTGCCTGCTTTATTTATTATTAATTTGAAAATTGCCTTAATTTGCCATTTTTTTTCAATTATAATAGTTGGCTTCTGAATAAAACTCTATTTTTGGGCAATACTGTTTTGCACCTTTCCCCTATGCGCAGTACCTGGTGTTCCAAGGTATGTCCAGGAAACACATATTTATCTTCTTACCTACCCAAGAGGTACATTATAGCAAAATTTCAAGGTGCATAAAACACTTCATGAAAAGTGCGTTGCTGGCTCTCGGTCTAAAAGGAAATAGTGTCTTATTTTCACCAATACTTAGCCAAAGCCCAGATTAAAATTTTTTTAAAACTCCTAGTGATAAGGTTTTAACAGAGAGAATTTTTACCGCCAATTTCTTGCATGGGGAATATAGGCCAAACCCTTTTCTCTCCAACTAAGCCATCTATTTGAACAGGCCTAGCTTTGGCTAAGTATTGATAAATATTAAACACTATCTCTCTTGCCTGACCTCTCAAAGCCTTCACTGGTCCCAAAACGAAATATTATCAGTTTTTATTGGGTTTAAAGTAGCCTGTTGTTTCTTTGTAATGGAAATGCAAAAGACCACCCGGAACCGTGCGTTATTCCCCTCAGAACTGCTGATGATGATGGATTAGAACTATTCCACCTAACTAAACACACACTGTACATTAAATTCAGTACCGTGGCTGCTTGAATGCCCACTTTTTAGGAACTTTTTATTAGCTAGATAGACGCAATAAATTTAATTTTGTTCAACCAGGTGTGGGAAAATGGTGGGTCCAAGGGGAGGCCTGTTTAGGGGATGTTCATAAGAATATTTATACCAAGGTGGAATGAGTCAAAGTTTAATCATAATATTTTAAAATAAAAATGAGTTTTTATTGCCAATTTCATGCCTTCATCATCTATAAAACAAAAATAGACAGACTATGTACCTATAACAACATAAAAATAGGTAATAATAAGAAATGAATACAAGTTATAAATATTATAAACAATTTCTGAATAAATTAAAAGTAAATGTATGAATGGAATGGTTTTAGAACCTTCTTTGTAGAATATTTCGTAAGCTTTCGAATGGTCTCTGTCCAGCCGTTTTTGAGATATTTAAGAGAACAAACAAAAATCCTAAAATGCTCTTGTCTTTTAAAACATTTTTTAAAGCTAAAACCTCCTTAACTCCAAAAGTAACCAAAATTTGAATATCTTTGTTCGGATGAATGTCAAACATCTAAAGAAAGTTTGAAACAAATTCATCATTTCTAAGTTCACAACCTGAAACTAAGTTAGGAAAACTATATTATTATTCACTTCTCTTGTAAAAGGTTACTGATTTCGCTTTAAAAATGCTTTCAATGAAGAAACATATAAGAACCAACATAAATTGTATGTACAAGCCCATGAACGCAATAATGTAAGCGTTACAATTTTTTTCGAACAAATTTCGCTCAAAAAACCATAGTTAACGGATTCTGCCAGGTAACCAACTTGATACTTGAAAACATACAAAGTATTTATATCATAAAAAATATATTAGTACCAATTTTCATTAAAGTCAGCCCATTTTTGAGCCAGCTGTACAGAGCAAGCAGACAAAAAAGGTGTCAGAACTCTGAGTGTTTCCTCTCTCCCTCCACAGGGGAGGAAGCGAGTATCTTCATTATAATAATTACGCTAAAATGCTGACTATCTCCACTTTAGTTAATCTCCATGGTCAATTATCTCTTCTGAATAAGAGTATTGAGGAGTGAGGATTAGTGATAGAGCAATATTCCATCGAAATACCAGTTAAGACTTTAGGTGAATTAAAATCTTTGGTGGAAAAAAAGTTAATATTTACATAATATTGACCCCTATTCTTGTTATAAATATCAACTGTACAGAACAATATTCAATATTCCATTGAACCCAATATTTATGAGTATCCAAACACAAGCAAAATGCAATTGCTTTTGGTAAGGCTTAATATTTGGTTGAACCATTTGATGTGTATTTATAACAAGCAGAGGTCATTACTGCCAATTACTATGTTATGTACCTGATGTATCTTATTGATATAATATAAAGAAGATTGTGAAATACGAAAACAGGATTGAGTTTTGGGTTTTAGCTCTAAAGGCAACTCGATGCAGAATCTTCAGGTGTGACAATAGTACTGTAAGGTTCTAAAGCCCTTTATTGTCAATAAAATTTAATTAAGAGCTTTAACCTCCTTGAGATTTTAAGCAAAAAATAATTCTTTTTTTTATTAGCCTTTTTTTAGCTTCAACACATTTTTTTTAATTTATTTTTTTCAACTGGTGTAAAATATTTAAATTTCTACTTGACCAATTTCGTTAAAATTTACATTCTTTAGAATATATCTATATTGTCTAGTTTATAATTAATTGAGCCTGTACTCTGATCATGGAATTAGGCAGAAAGGCTTGTGCAGAGCCCTGTAATTTCTACGACAAAAACCCCACCTTGCATTAACTGTTCCATACTAGCGTATAGGTAATATTTTCCTCCAAAACTTCTTTCTATTTATTGTTCACTTTTATAGATTTATAAAATTTATATAGATGACTATATAAATTTTATTTTATTATATATTTTAATTAGACCTAATGCACATTTGTTAGTTTGATTTTCTGTTGCCACAACATACATCAATCCAACAGCAATAAGTATAAATTCAAATTGAAAAATGCGTTTGTTTTTTTTTCACATTCGATACCTTGCATTGTATCAACGATATCACCATGGAAGTTGTTTTATTTTATTCCCCATGTCAAAATACAACTAACACTGTACACAAAACAGGAAGCACAATGGTTTGTTTCCTCGAATTTAGCCAATAGGCAAAGCTTAGTGTTCTGATAAGCGTATTTGTTTACAAATGCCTGCGTTTTAGGCAATGTGTTATTGTGTCAAATTTCATCAAAATCTGTCCAATTTTGTAACATTACTTTTATGGATGTGGATGAGCGTGTAAAGGAGTCGTGGTCCACAGTGGTGCGTAAGGGTAAGGGTGTGAGAGGTCCGCGTGTGATTTTGGAGGTGCCTAGGGATGAAAGAGGTGTGACGAGGAAGGATGTTGTGGAGTGCCTGGGTGTGAAAGAGGGTAATGTGAGAGTGAGAGGATTGTTAAGGCGTGGAAGGAATTATGTGGTAGAAGTGCATGATGCGACTGATGTGGAGAGGCTGAAGACGAATGAAAGGTTGAGAGAGAAAGGATTGGTTGTGGATGGGCAGGATGGCTGGAGGATGTCGTGCTTGAAAGTGATTGGAGTGGATGAGTGCATTGCGAAGAGTGAGTTGGTAGGTTGTGTGAGGAAGAGGAATGAGGGTGTGTTTCTGAGTATGACTGAGGAGGAGTGTGTGCCGGAGTATGCTGTGAGGAGGATAGAGAGTGGTGAGAAGAAGAGTGAGTGTGTGGACTGGGTCACACGGGTGAGTCCAAGGGTGTTTCAACGAATGAACGTGTCTGGTAGATTGTATATTGGGGTGAGAGCGTGTAGAGTGTTCGAGTTTTTGGATGTACGTAAGTGTGGCAAGTGTCATCGGTTCGGGCACTCTAGAAGTATGTGTGATGCGAAAGTGACGTGTGGATGGTGTGGGTGTGAGGGCCATCACGAGGTAGCGTGTGGCAGAAAGATGAAGAGGGAGGAGTTGGAGTGCGCCAACTGTAAAAGATATGGCTTTAAGGAGGTGAGGCACTCGGTGAACTGGAAGGGGTGTCCAGTGTACCAAATGGAGAAGCGAAGACTGGAGAGGAATACCCAGTATGAATAAGATCAAGATTGGACAACTCAACCTGGATCGTGTGGCGGCTACAGCCGAGCTAAGGGAGCAGTTTGTGAGTGTGGTTGCGTTGCAGGAGCCTTGGTTGAGAGCGGACGGAAAGGTGGCGGGTTTTGGAATGAGTGCCAGAGTGATTGTGGGGAGTGGAGTGAATGAGAGATCCTGGGGGGCTGTTGTGTTGGATCCCAGTGTGGAGGTGCTGAAGATTGGCTCTCTGTGTACGGAACACTGTGTGGTGGTACAGTTGGTATCGAGAGCCGCAGTAGTTTACCTGGTGAGTATGTACTTCCAGCCATCGGAGGAGATCGGAGCGTACTTGGAGAGGTTGAGGATGATTGGTAGAGTGTTGGGGGAAAGGATGTGATTGTGTGTGCTGATGTAAATGCGAGGAATCCCAGGTGGGGTGGTGAGGTGTTGAATGACAGAGGTGTGGCTAAGCAAGACTGGGTGAATGATGGCCTGGTACCAACATTTAGCAGCTCTAGAGGATCCAGTTTCATTGATGTGACTGTGGTATCGCCAAGTATGTATGGGAGAGTAAATGGGTGGAGGGTGCATGATAGCTGGACTTCGAGTGTGCATAGGGTGATTGTGTTTGAAGTGTGGAGAGAAAGGCGAGGGAGAATAGAGTGTGTGAGTGCTGAGAGAGCAAGGTTTCGACTGAGGAAGGCTGACTGGGAGAAGTTCAGAGAGTGTCTGAGAGAGAGGGTAAATGAGGTAGCATGTTTCAGAGTGTCGAGTAGGAGTAATGCAGTGAGAATGGCTAGGAGAGTGGAAGGATGGGTGCTTAGTTGTGCTAGGAAGGCAATACCGAGGGGTGTGAGAAGAATGAAAGGAGTGTGTTGGTGGTCGGAGGAGTTGAATGAATGTAGGGTGAGAGTGGCGAGACTGAGAAGGGAATGGCAGAGAGAGAGTGACTGTTGTACAAGATGGGAGTTGGTAAGGCTGCACCGGAGAGAGTGATGGGTATGATTGGTGAGAATGAGGGAGTGATTGACTGGGAGGAGAGTGCGAGTAGGTTGTTGAATGGGCTTGTGTTGGATGACTGTGACGAGGGGGAGAGTGAGATGTTGCATTCTCGTGTGAGAAGGGGGAATGAAAGGTTCCGTCCGGTGTATGGTGAAAGATGGATGGTGAGTGAAAGAGATGTGAGAGAGGTTGTGTGGGAGGGGAAGAATGGGAAGGCTCCTGGAATGGATGGAGGTGTTGAGAGGAGTGCTGCCGAGGTTGTATAGCCTCTGTGTTAAGTACAGAGTCTTCCCCAACCGCTGGAAGAGGGGAGTCGTGAGGGCTCTGTTGAAGGCGGAGGACAAGGATCCAGCGAGTGTGAAGTCCTACAGGCCGATCTGCTTGCTACCCGTGATGGGCAAGGTGTTGGACCGACTGATTGTGCGAAAGTTGGAATGGTTGTTCTATGATGGTGTGCATGCGAGACAGTATGGGTTCATGAAAGGTACAGGTACGGAAGATGCGATGAATGAATTGAGATGAGTGAGAGTAAGTATGTTATGGGTGTGTTCCTGGATGGGAGTGGTGCTTTCGATAGAGTGTGGTGGCCCAGTGTGTTGAGGTGTCTGAGAGAAAGGAATGTGTGCAAGGAAGGGTATGAATTGATGAAGGATTACTTGTCGGGAAGAATGGTTGAGACGAATGTGGGTGTGGTGAGAAAGAGAGTGAACATGGGGTGTCCGCAAGGGTCGGCCTTTGGACCGCAGGTATGGAAGTTGGTGTTTGATGGATGTGTTAGAAGAATGAATGAAGGCGGCATCGACATGATTGCGTTTGCGGATGATGGTGTGGTGATTGTAAAGGGTGAGTCAAGGAGTGAGTTGGAGAGAAAGGCAAGTGTGGCTGTGGGTATGATTGTTGAATGGATGGATGAGTATAAGATGATGTTGTCGGCGGAGAAGACTGTGTGCATGATGCTGAAAGGTTGTTTTAAAAGGGATGCTAGAGTGTTTGTGGTTGAGAATGTGTTGAGGTGTGTGAAGAGTGTGAGGTACCTCGGAGTGTTGTGGGAAGAGCAAATGAGGGTTGGAAGGCATGTGAGTGTTGTGTGTGATAGGACTGTGGACTTGTTTGGTAGAGTGCTTGGGATGTATGCGAGTGTGAAAGGTATGAGGATGGGATGGATGAATGTGTTGTATCAGGGTTTGGTACTTGTGATTATATGTTGTGGAGCTGGTGCCTGGGGTGATAAGCTGACAGTGTGGACACGGAGAAGACTCAGGTGGGCCAGAGAAGAATCCTGCTCAAGATGACCAAGGCGTATAGAGCAGTATCCACGGACGCCTTGGAGGTGCTTGCCGGAAAGTGGCCTGTGGACTTGGAGGTCGAGAGAAGGTGGGCGGCCTACAAGTTGAGGAGCACTGGTAGAGTTGAGTGGAGAGGTAGAGTGATTGTCGGTATGAGAGTGAGAAGTGTGCTGAGGGATGTATGTTTGAGTGAATGGCAGAGGAGGTGGGATGAGTCAGTGAATGGAAGATGGACGAATGAGTGGTTTGCGAATGTGGGGGAGAGAATGAAGATGGTATGGATGAAGGTCGACCAGAGAGTGTGTCAGATGTTGAGTGGACATGGCTGCTTCAGAGGGAAATTGTTTGGCTTTGGCTTGTGTGAGAGTGCATGGTGTAATTGTGATATGGATGAGGAGGAGAGTGCGAGACATGTTATGTTTGAGTGCAAGTTGTATGAAAGAGAGAGAGGTGTGTTGTTTGATAGGTTGGGGGAGCAGGGAATGAGTGGGTGTTTGAGTGAGGTTGCATATGAATGGTTTTGTGAGTATGTGAACTGTGTGATAGGGAGAATGGAAGAGGCTGAGAGGCGAAGGGCGGGTGTGGTTCGATTGGGAGAGTGAGTGGTGAGTGAAAGGTGTGTGTGAGTTGAGTGTGGTTGGGAATGAATGAGTCCTGCGGAGCAAGAGGAGGGTACGGATCCCTCCCTCTCTATGGGGAACCGGGGTTAGTCCCCCCCCCCTGGTACCCTATGGATAGGGGAACCGTAGGAGAGAATGTTCTCCGGGTCTGTGACCATTCAAGACCAGATGGACTAAGTCCTAAAATGGTACTATGGGTTGGGTTGGTGGCTGGGGGCCCTTCAAGCTTCGCCGGTTACAGACATAGTGGCGTGTGTTAGATACTCTGGGTCAGTTTGCACAGGTTTCTGGTGACTGACTGTCTCGGAGTTGAAGCTAGAGAAATAGGTACTCCTTTCCCGGGGATGTGTCCGCAAGCTTGCGACATACGAGAGGAGGCGTATGTGCGGGGACATCCACACCTTTGTGTCGGCGGGAGGATGGATAGGTGAGAGATTGTTGGAGGCTTAAAATGCTGGGTACGTCTCTCATCGTTTCCTACCTCCTTCGACGTACACAATGTCCAATTTTGTAGACGATAGAGCACAAAAAGACAAATATATACACTAATAAATGTGAACGACTTGTTGGTTGTGAAATAATAACAGTTGTCAGCACTTGCGGTTTCGCCATCAAGTCTCTGTCATAAGTGGACTTAGAGAGCAAGAAGTTCGCTAAAAATGTTCCCTACTTCATGTCTTAGATAATATTACAAAGAATTCCTATTCTTATTTAGCTCTACAGCCCTGGACGGGCCTTGGCTTCCTTCACAATGACACTCCAAGTAGCCCTATCGGTTGCTTTCTCTCTCCATCCTGACTCACCCAGCCTTCTCAGGTCCTCCTCTACCTCATCCAACTATCTTCTTCGTGGTTGGCTGACTTGTTCCTATGTCCTTACCATGTAACATTTTGTTTGACATTCTATCTACATTCATCTGGCATCCTTTCAATACGACGGGCTTTGATGAAATGTGTCACTTTCATATAAAGCTATTCATTTTTTCTTAGCATCTACGAGCGAGAGTTGGTATCGAAAATTGGGCGATAAATCCTTTTTAGTATCTTACGTTCTAATACGTTCAATTCATTTACCACTTGTGATGTGAGCATCCATCTTTTGGCTCCATATGTCAGAATTGGTCTAATTAAGGTCTTTAAGCTTCTTGACAAATATGGGATCATAAACAGTTATATGTTAGCCATTATCCTGTACATTATTATGAAAAAATAAGTTTTGAAAATTCCTGTTCTTAAAATTTCAAGGTGGCACAATCTCTTAAATAATTAATATTGCTATTAGATGATTCAGAATATTATGTCTGGAACATAATCTATGTTTTCTGGTGTTTCAATCTTCATCCAAATTAATAACAAATTTGAGAAGTCTTCTAACTAGAAACCTGACTTCATGTATGTAAAATTATTTTTTTAGAAGTATTATGTTGATAAGAAATACTATTTTTAAAGATTAGTCGTTGTTGAACATTAATATGTGCAATTCATTGTTTTTAATTCTATGTATATTTATTAAGTATAGTTATTTGGCCTAATTAATTATGGTCAAATGAGGAGAAAAAATTTTCTATTTTGTAATTAGAATTTTTATTTATTAAATGTCTATTATATATCTGACTTGTTATTTATTCATGTCACTACACAAGAGGTCCAACCAATTGACCTGATTCATTTTTTTTAGAAAAAAGAAAAGGCATCAACTCTATCCTGGCTAAAAAAGGGTGGTAACCTATAGATCCCAAAATTCTTAGTTAGTAATAATGGATGTTAAAATTGAAATAAATAAATAATGTATTATTTTTTATTTTTAATGCTTTTCCATCTTCATCTGCAGCTGACATTACGTCTTGCATTTTCCAAGTAACCCTGCTGATAAACACTTTATTCACAGTTTTGACTTCGATAGAAACGTGATTTTTCATGCCTAAAGAAGATTGCTTACAAGAATTACTTTGGTATCAAAATTTCCTGCGGTTGACCTAGTTTTGGAAGCCTTTCAATAAACTTTTGCATGAATTTTTAGGGTACAAACAGATGATATCTACACTCAATTGGTGGGAGTACTACAAAAATACCACTGTTTCTCTGCATCATGTCCCTAAAAATCACTGAACCCAATAGATTTCCTTTGTCAACTCAAAATTTGTAATAATTGGCTCATGAAGTGAAGGAAAAATTCAACTCTTTCAAGTAAACTTTGTTTTAGCACTTTCCTCCGAAGGAAAGTAGCTATTGAGGTTGCACTCATGACAGAATTTTTGAAAAATGTCTTCAAATCTTTATCGGTCCTACCTAGTAGACACCGAAAATGACTCCCGTTAAAATTTGTATATATATATATATATATATATATATATATATATATATATATATATATATGTGTGTGTGTGTGTGTGTGTGTCTGTTAACACGATAGCGGCCAGAGTTTTTGTTTTTTCGTCACGGATCTTGCTATATAGCATTCAATTAGCAAACGATTGAACGAGTTCGTTAACCACCAAAATCGGTCCACCGGAAGAGGGGGTTTACCCTGAACCCAAAACACTAATTTGACCAGGCCAGCAGTAATATTTTTTATATTTCAACAAAACTTGAGATATAAAAATGAACTAAATCGGTTCATAAGGAGGGGGGGTTTACTCCAGACCCACAATACCAATTTGCCACTACCAGCCGTGATTTTTGGTATATTTTGACGAAACTCGGTATTCGTAGTGGTAATCTACAGGTAAATATGTGTTGTAAAAATAAACTAAATCGGTTCATTAGGAGGGGGGGGTTTACTCCGGACCCAAATAACTAATATACTCATACCGGTCGTAATTTCTGCTGTATTGTAACGAAACGCGGTATACGTCGTGGGTAACTCATGAGAAAGAAGTGTTGTAAAAATGAGCTGAATCGGTCAATCGGAAAGGGGGGTTTACTTAGTAATATATTTCAATAGAAAAGCCCGCCACACGTAGGTTCACAAAGCCGCCGCAAGGAGTGATTTCTACCACTAGAGGGACTGTATCCTGTTCCTGCGTTAGATCAAAATACGATAATATATGGTTTTTGTATTTATTACGTAGTGTAGTAGGTACAATGTGTAAATATAACTCTGGAAGTAAATTAATAATTGATCAGTTACTCATTACAAAATTAAAAGAGAACTATTCATGTTTTTATTTTATTTATGTAGGATATTTTAAGCAAATTGTTCTGAAAAGCAGTCTACACTACCCAAATTCTGAGGAAAGTGCATAGTTATGCAGCTCCTGCGTGACAAACTTTTTCCAGAATGAAAACCACATTATACCTAAGGGTAGAACAAATCCTGGTTTCTCTCATGGGAAAATATGGTTTCATCAAGGTAAAGAGCAAACAAATGAAATAAAAAATGTTCAAATATTCTTTTCATGAATTGTAGTGTTTGTAGAATGTGCCAATAAAGAAGAACACAACAATAATTGAATTGAGAGAGGGTGGTACCAAAAGAAAAAAAAAAGTGTTCATAAATGTCTGTTCTCAATGGAAGATATTATAATATAATTATTCTTTACAACATATAATTAATATAATTACGTCACAAAGTACTACAGTCTAATTCACAACTATTCTATAACAAAAAATCAAGAAAAAATATAAATTACATCAATTTATGTAAATCACTCAAATTATTATATACACAGTCAAATGAAGTAATAAAATAATATTGATGACTTGGAAGAATTTTGAGGAATGATTCAACAGGAGCAGGCTGGAAGTTTCTGCATGTAAAAAACAAAAAGAATTATTACATCTTAAAAAGTTTCAAAACAAAAAAAAAAAAAATGTTTGATATATCTAGTTGAAAGAACCTCATTCCTTTGTGCTCAGCAAGATAGAACTCTATCTTATTTAATACTCAGCTTTATACAAAGCCGGAGGCCCGGTGGCCTTGAGGTTTAAGGTGTGAGCAATTAACACGCCATGCCAAGGGTCGTGGGTTTGACTCCCACTAGGGGTGGTGGCTTTTCTTTGGAAAAAAAGAAAAGGCATCAGCCCTATCCTGGCTAGAAAAGGGTGGTAACCTATAGATAACCCGTCCTAAAATTCTTTGTTAATAATTAATCGCTGTTAAAATTTAAATAATAATAATCTATATTTTACTCTTTCACTCAAAATTTAAATAATTAAGTAACTTTGTTTAGTCTGCTTTAAAGTTGATTCATGCTAGACCGTGTCCTGGCCGGGCTGAGTCACAGCCTGGACACAGTGTAACATGAACGAGTCCATTGAAAATGCTGGTGGGATTGTGTCCCGGCCCATGTCAAAGTAATTTTCCTCATATTTATTTTTACGAGTTTAGACTAGGGAGCAGAAACTTCTTTTAATATCAATGATGTGAAGGAACAGGGCACCATGAACAAGTGTTAAAAGCAACATTGGTTTCAATGTCTTGGAGTGAATATTTTAGGTTAGAAGAAAAGGAAGGTTATGTGAGCCATCCTATAATTCACAATGACGGGCTGAAGCAGATCCAAGAAAATTCACACATAGAATAGACGCAGATCTTGGCATAAACCATGAACACACAATTGTGGTTGGTTGGCTGGTGAAGGTTCATCATAGTAAGTAGGATTAAAAACAGGTTAAACACCTCCACATTGTATACACAATTGACTGTTTAAATTTAAGGCATTTAAAGGTACTTAAACAGAAGTAAATTGAAAAAATATCTAGGTCATTAGCCCTTAGGCTGCCAAGGACTATTATAAGTGCTCCGGGTGCTACAGACTATTATATCAGTCCGAAGGGAGCAGTTCCCCGGGTGCTACGGACTGTTATATCAGTCCAGAGGGAGCAGTGCCCCGGGTGCTACAGACTATTATATCAGTCCGGAGGGAGCAGGGTGCTACAGACTATTATATTAGTCCGGCTTCTTTTGCGGTTGGCTGCTACGAGCTATTATATCAGTCCTTTTACTATTGCCATCTGCAGGCTGTTTATAGAAGCTGCACTGTCCTTCAAAGCCGATGGGGGGCATAGGATTTCACTTTTGTCACTTTAGCTTCCAACTACTTAGCCTACTTGTACAGGTATACCTGTAACCTCCCCTTTTTTACTGCCAAAAACCGCTGGTTTTCTTTACTTGGAATTTACTCTGCATATTTCTCTAGCATATTTTGAGCTTTTCAAGTGAACAATTGTTTGTGTAAATATTTCTAAGAAAATGTATTCTGGACAAGAATTGTTAGAACTTTTGACGGTGTGAGCGAAAGTGACGCAGAGTTTTCTTGGGATGACAATGAGGGTTCTGATAATGTATCCCAAAATGTTTCTGTTGGAGAAACACCAGGAACAACTGGAATGCAAAGTACAAGGGAAGAGAGAATCTTCTGACGAAACATCGTGTGAGGAAAGTATTCTGCACAAGGGGCACTCCAGGCGCTAGGCTATCCCACACCACAATGCCATCTAGCCCTACAACTAATAAGCAGCCTAAAGGTTAATGAGAAAAGAAAATAAGCGTGTCACTTCGGATTTTGTAATAATAGGCTTACAGCTACTTTTTTTAAAGAAATTTTGGCATGGGGCATCAAATGGGCCTCGCTTCACGATTCTCATTTTTGTTTCAGGTACGTAAAAACAATTGAGTTGAAAATTGATTGGATTGTTTATCATTCATTCAGGCTAAGATATATAAATTTTGGAGTATTGGTTATGATTAAGTCTGTTTATGATCAGGAGAGGCCAAACTTAAGACAGAAAACAATTTAATCTAAAGTGAAAACTTCCCAGCGATAAGGTTATAAAAGAGGGAATATGTCTCTATGTGAATACAGGCCACAGCCCTTTCCTCTTTCTCTTTAAACTGAATCATCTATCCGAACAGGCTATAATTTCAGAAAAATAAGACCTATATTGATAAACAAAACCAAGATTGTTTCAGAAAGTATTGTAGTTAACATGTTCTAAACCCGACAAAATAGAATTCTGATGGTTACTGAAAATTAACCTTACGTAATATAATATTAAAAAAAAAAAAAAATATTGAAAACAGGATTTTCCTTATACCTACGGTTTTTAAATTAGGTTATTCCCTCATCCGGCAAGGGGCACGGTCACGGGATGGCTGGTTAAGAGGAAGCCCACTGCAATAGGAAAAGTACAAATATTAAAGTTAGATTTAATATCTGGTGCTAATGACCTAGGTAGAAGAAGCACCTTAATAAAAAAAAAAAGAAATAAAAAAAAAAATAAAGTTTGAAAATAAATAAACTTCTAAAAAATATAATAATAATTTGTAGTGCTAAAAATGAAATATTAAGTAGAAATGGTGCTAATGACCATAGCAGTAGACGCACCAAAAATAAAAAATAAATAAAAACAATAAAAAATTAAGTAGTAATTACTGTATGTAATTCCCTTTTGAGATAGAAAAAGGCCGAAATTTCTAACAAGACATTTTCCTCAAATGAAGTTGCTATAATAAATTTCTTAACACCAACATATTGTTACTTCAGTATTTAACTTACTTTTTAAAGAAATAAATATTAGTTAGTAGCCTTATTAAATCTTACTGAGAAGGAGTTACAAGTTGGACACAATAGTTGAATAAAGAATTATTTTGAAAACTTATTTTTGATTAGTCTTTTTGGCTCAAATTATTAAAAAAAAAAATAAAAAAAAATAAAAAAATAAAAAAAAAATGAAAAAAAAAAAATAGATATATTCAATATTAGTTCTTGAGTGCCTGTCATTTACTGTTTTCAGATCTTCTGGAAAGGACTGTGCAGCAGTGGTGATAGCATTTGTCAGCCAGTAGAGTCAGGGTGACTTCTAATGATTAAGCAGTCAGGTTGCTCTTATAGCTGGTATACATCCTTTCCAGGGTTCCAATTGGACGATCTTTTAGTGATGTGTCCAATGTTTTAGGAGCCAATCAAATTCTCTTAATTCCTTTGAAAAACAGGGGTCCAAATTTTAACTTTGTCTCCTTCCGTTTTCAGTATAGAAGTTCTTGGTTTGATATACAATTTTGATGGCTTGCCTAAATATCCATTTTGAGTGCTGTTTTCTCTGGCCAGTATCTCATTTTGTTTTGTTTTTTTCACATTCTATGAAGTGCTTCGCAGGAAAGAAATGTCCTGCGTTTGCTGATGCAATTTTTGTAACAGGTCTTAGGCATGATTGATATATTCTTGATGTCTCCTAAACAGCAGCCTGTTTATATGTTTGTACAATATATTTTTTCCCGCAAGAGCAATAAGATTATATACCAGGTTTTCTTAATTCCAATCCATCATTTAATTATACTTTTTTTGTGTGGCTGTGTAATTTATCTCTTAGCCTGGGAGTGAAAAATATTTTAGAAGTATTCAATTTAATACAGCGGAGTCTCAGTGGCCGTGACTGCTAAGGTGCGAGTACTGCGTCCCTGAGGTCGTAGATTTTATTTCCTCTAGTGGCTTTTCTTTGGAAAAAAAGAAAATCCCTCATTCCTAACCTGAGTAGAAAAGAAAGGATATAGATAACCCATTCTAAAATGTTGTGTCAATTATAAGTGAACTTTAAAATTTAAATAAATATATAATACAGCACTACAAACTACGTAAGACCTTGATAAGAGAATTTTTGAAATAAAGGACCATTTTTTTTTTTTGCTTTCTAAAATGCATAAATTAAGATAGTGTAATTCGAGAGATTAAGAAGATCGGCTCGGGACCTTTTTTTTGATGTGAGGCAGGGCCTAAGAGAAAATTCCACCTGTAGCTACTCTAGAGAACAGTGTGCTGTATTTGTTTATTTTCTCAAAGGTCAGGACATGTTTATTTGTTTCAAATGTCAGGAATCTATATCCACCTTTACTTATCACCTCGACGGCTAACTATCTAATCTTCATGAGGAATCTATGGTACAACATCAAGATCTTGGAAGAACAGTTGAAGATTAATGTGGCCATAAACCCTACAGTCATGAAAATAATGAGGATAGGGAAGAAGCCAAGAAGAGTTATGCTGGATAGAAGATAAAATCTTTGAAAAAATGGAAAAATCGCCTTGGTACACACCACAAAACGGTTATATTGATCAGGATGTAACTGAGCAGATCGAAAGTGGAGGTAGAATGTTTGAAGCAAAACATAAAGGCTTCACAAATATTTGGGAGGTGGATAAGTTGAAAGGACTTGAATGGAATAAAACAAGGCAACTAGTTGAATACTGAGCAACCAGAGGGCAGAATAGACTTCCACCTCACTCTGTATAAAGTGGTTCTAAGAGGACCAGTCACCCCTCCCTCCCTTCACTTGGAGGGGATGATGATGTGATCATCTTGATAAAAGTGAGTGCCTACGAAAGAGCAGATTTTTGGGTAAGCTTTTCTAGGTACTGAAAACTTTTGATACATTGAGGTAAGGTAAAAACAACTTTACAAACTGTTTTCAATTTCCAGAATAAAAAAAAAAAACTTGTGAAGATTTCATTGCTATCTTCCAGCAAATTGAATTTATTCAAAGAAATATTTTCATTGTCAGTCATATGTATAAAACTGTATCAATAGAATTATTTCTTAAGGACGTTAATAAGTGCAGCCCAAGGAGAATGGGATTTCAGAAGTGATATTGGTCATATATACAGGAAACTGATGGCACTGCTCTGAATAAATTCAATTAACAGGATAACCACATTACAGTATGTGAGGTTTTAAGATTTTAGGTTTTTGGAGGGGGAGACCATTGGTGCTAAATAATACAATCTTTGTAATAATCACCTTAAATTATTTAGGAGCTGGGAAGAATCATTTATTTCTTGCCACAAGGGTAAAAAGTTTCACTTCTTTTAAAGGAACCCATTCCACATTAACTCATTCGGGACTGTAGACTGATAAATCAGTTCGAAGCGCGTCGATCCCCGTGGCCTGTACACTGATATATCAGTTCGCTCTTTTCAGTGTAAGAGGACAGTGGCCTGATTTATTAGTTCTGTCCCTAGCTCCATCTACTGGTAGATGAGACATGTTCTAGTACTTTTCCTTGCCACTAGAGTTCATGGAAATGCATTATATACACTTGAACGGACGTGTAAAGAAACAGAAACAGCTAAAAAGCATTCAGGCCCATGGGCACTCACGCCACTGGATTCTCAGGCTGCCAGGCTTGCTGATCTTGGGGCTCGCTGAGAAAATTCCTGGCTGCACCCTGGATGTCGGCGCTAATGGCCAAGAATTATGTCGATGCGCCGTAAAAAAAAAAGAAAAGTCAGACATAAATTTTACGTGGTTTTTCATTAGTCGCAATTTCTCTCTGATATAAATATCCTGAAATAACTATCCTAGTGTAAACCCACCCTAAGAAAATACGTCCTAGAAACAAATCTAAGGAAGATTTTGGTAGCCCAGGAATTTTCCCTTTTCTAGGAGCATCTACATTTTTTTTTAGCATTCTTTCAATTTTCTTCTTATTAACTTGATAATAGAAACCATGTTCCTTTTATGATTTTATCTTTTGACAGTGAAATGAAACATTATGTATAATTATTTTAACACAAAGATGAATCGAACTTTTGTAATTGAATGTAATTGTAGTCTTGTTCGCTCTGAATGACAGTTGGTCATTCAGACCAATCTAGCACACAAGGTTTTCTTTTGAAGGGTTTATTCAACCACGAGACATACAAGGTTTAATTAATTGCATTCAGTTCTACAGGAGCTGTGGAATTTATCAACAAAGGACTAAAGGAATTTATCAACAATGCCAATCACTTATTTTTTTTTTTTTTTTTTACCATTAGCACATGGTGGGGCAGGGACTTTTTCAGCAGCCCTTGCAATGATAAAACTCAACCTGCTGCAGGCCTCTCGAGCCTGTATGAGAATCCAAGGTTATCCCCAATGCCAATTATATACACAAATATTGTATGGGAAAAAATGATTCAGCTGGACTATTAACAATTTAATTTAAGGGCGTTCACTGCAGGTGCTCACAAATAAATAAATTAAAAAATAAAATAATTTAAACTAAAAGATAAATTAAAAATTGAATTAAGAAACATTAGTCAATATGTTGACTGCCTCAATATTCATTAAGTTTCCAATATTAAGTGAGTTGCTGGTCAGAGTCAAATGCAAGAATCGGCTCACTGAAAGAAACCGCAGCTCCATTAAGGATGTTTTGTAGATAGCCCAGCAAAAAATTGTTAAAGAAGCAGATGCAACATAAAAAAAAGAAAATTGAAATAGTGAGATGTCTAATTCATGATGAAGACTTCAGTCAATAATATATCCAGAGTGATTTACTCTCAGGTTCAAATTATAAAATTTTCCAAACTCTTTACATACATTTTTTGAAACGCGAATATTGTATACACATTAGAATAGGTTTAGTATTTATTTTTTAAAGATTTTTATCAACAATAGCGGTGGTGAAAATTCAACTATTACAAGGAGAACACAAATGCCCGTTTCATTATTTATCAATTAATTTTTATGGTATAGAAAGAAGAGTTGGATTTTGAGCAGGTCCCTTAGAGCACCTACATTACCTCTTTATTTTATTCGCACTGAATCATGTGCCTCACCTGTTGATTAAACTCTCATTTAGTTAAAATTTGTTATTTTATTTTATTCAAATGAACTTGTGTCCTACTTTTTGGATGCATCATGCTAAGGATGAGTCCTGTTTTTAATCAACAGGTTGCTGAAATCAAACAACGCTCACATGGCTAACATTTTTCACTGTACACATGAAATGCTGCAAGGTTATGTTGGTACCCTTTTGTAAACAAGTAATTTTTGGCATATTGTTTATTAAGAATATACGTAAAACATGTCATTCACAACATAATGCATAATGCAGTCTTTAGGCACTGATGACGAGACCATGACTTGAAAAATATGCATAAAAGTAAATATTACAAACAGTGAAGGATGACATATTCATTTCCTTTCACCAACTAGCTTCCAACATCTGTGTTTTCATTTTTATCAATTCTAGTTAAATAACCTTAAAAGTGGTTTTATCATAGTTCTGATGGCGAAATTGAAATAAAAAGGCTGTCACACAGGAGCTGCATAACTAAGCACTTTCCTCAGAATTGGATAGTGTCGAGTGCATTCCTGAATAATTTGCTTAAAATAACCTATATAGATAATTACAATAAAAACATTACACGAAGAAACATTCGCAAGAATAGATCTGCGAAAATCAGAATAACCAAGCTGCTTAAATCACTAGGTGTATCGAAGGACATTCAGAATTCCTCTACACCAGAACCTAGTTCTTCTGATCGAAAACATACTCGGGGGAACGATTTCAATCACTAATATTCAAAATTTAATCAACATATGCTTTATTTCAAAATATATTTTAACAAATCTTTCGGTTATTATTTACATCATGGCAAATAATTCAAAATTACATATTCTCCAGTGGAACTGCAACGGTTTCTATAAACAATACGAGTACTTAAAATTACTACTAAATGAAAAACAACCCCATGTTTTTTGTCTACAAGAAACACATCTACAACCTTCCACGAAAACAAACCTTAAAGAGTCGCAAATATTTCGAAAAGATCGAGCAAACGCTTCGTCATCCTGGAGAGGTGTCGCTGTTTTAATTAAAAAACCCATCTTAGGAAAAGAAATACAAATTAAAACCCATCTGGAGGCAATCGCTGTTCAAATACATACTCCAGACCCAGTCACGATATGTAACATTTATACAGCCCCAAACCAAGATTTCTCTTCTAATGACTTACATCATATAATGAATCAGCTTCCGAAGCCAGTGGTGTTCGTTGGCGATTTTAACGGACATAGTCAGATTTGGGGATCAAAGCTAAATGATTACCATCACAGAGGAAAGAAAATTGAAAAATTCCTAGAAAATGAACCATCTCTTACCCTAATGAATAATGGATCGCCTACTCATTTAGACAACAAGAACGGATCGTTTTCAGCAATTGATATTTCTTTCATTGACTCTCGGCTCGCATTAAAAACGGAATGGACGGTAGAAAAGCATCTGTTTGGGAGTGACCATTTCCCAATTTCGATGTTCATAGATATAGATAGAGACTTGCAAAATTATGTTTCTACAAAGTGGAAAATCGAAACAGCAAATTGGGAACACTTTCGAAACATAATTGAAGTAGAGTTAGATCGAAGCATGCCAATTGTTTTGGATAGTCCTGTACAGGAAAAAGTAGACTACTTTACAAATCTATTAATTTCTGCAGGAGAACTATCAGTTGATAAAACGACTCCTTCACAGGGAAAATGCCGAGTCCCTTGGTGGAACGAATCGTGCAAAATTGCTATTAAGGAAAAAAAGAGAGCTCTAAATAAATATAGAAAAACAAAAAACCTCGAAGATTTTTTGGCCTTCAAAAAGTTTAGATCAGTAGCTAAAAGAGTGATAAAGGAAAGCAAGAGAACTTCGTGGAGAGATTATGTCTCATCAATTAATTCTAGTAGCTCGATGAAAGAAATGTGGAGTAAACTCAAGAAGACACAGGGCATTAGAAACAAAGATCCTCTGCCAGGAATTCTTGTGGAAGGGAATTACATCACGGACAAATTAATAATAGCTAACAAGATCGCCGAGAACCTTTCGAAAATATCGCTGAACGAAAATTATCATCAAAATTTCTTATTGCATAAAAATGAAGAAGAAGCCCGTGATATTCCAATAGAATCAGACAATTCAGGAGATTTCAACTGTCCACTAACACTGCTGGAGATGAGACGAGCCTTATCTTCTTGTAAAAACAAATCTTCACCTGGTCCTGATCTAATACCGTACATATTTTTAAAGAATTTACCCCCTACTGGAGAAACTTTCCTTTTATCAGTTTATAACCAAATTTGGCTGCAAAACACATTCCCAGAATCTTGGAAAAAGGCATCTGTTGTTCCAATTTTCAAAATGAAAGGACAGCTCGATCTTAACAATCTAAGGCCGATATCACTTATTTCTTGTCTGTCGAAAGTTTTAGAAAAAATCGTAAATAACAGATTAGTATTTCGCCTCAATAAATTTAACTTGATCAGCTCCTTTCAAAGTGGCTTCAGGAAATTTCACTCAACTATTGATCAGATGGTAATGCTTGAACATCATATCCAAACAGCCTTTTCAAAAAATTCACATCTAATAGAGATATTTTTCAATATTCATAAAGCATACGACAAAATGTGGAAACATAAAGTGATCAAACAACTAGTAAACTGGGGTTTGAAGGGAAGATTAGTTCAATTCATAAAAGCTTTTCTGGAACATCGGACGTTTCAAGTTTTAGTGTCCGGAAAATACTCAAACACATTTCCTTTAGAAAATGGGACTCCCCAAGGATCAGTTTTAAGTACTACGCTATTCCAAGTTGCAATAAATGATATCACCTCGACTCTGAGACCTGGCGTCCTGTGCTCCTTGTATGCAGACGACTTCGCTATCTATATGAGCAGTGATTCTCTAGAATTCATAAAAATGAAGCTACAAGGTACGATTAATAACTTGGAAAAATGGAGTGATACTTTGGGATTCACATTTTCTGATGAAAAGACAAAGTCTATACATTTCTGCAGAAAAATAAATTGTAAAATGAACCCTGGTTTTACAATGTCCAACAAACACTTATCGTATGTCGATAATTTCAATTTTTTAGGCCTCCAAATTGACAAGAAGCTGAATTGGATCTGTCACATCAAAGAAATTCGGAATAAATGTACAAATAGAATCAATTTCTTAAAAACTCTAGCAAGTACTCGATGGGGTTGTGACAGGAACACTCTGCTGTACATTTATAGGGCTTTAATCAGATCTGTCTTGGACTACGCCTCTCAAGTATACAGTTCTGCTAGTCCTTCTGCCTTGAAAATGCTTGGCAGCATACACAGTGCCGGCATTAGGCTAGCTTTGGCTGCATTTCGTACATCGCCCGTAGAGAGTATGCATATAGACAGTGGTGAACCTCCTCTATCTGTAAGAAGAACGATTTTGTCGTTATCGTATTATGTAGCAGTAACAGGAGTCAGTAATCATCTTGTCCAACAAAATATACTGACTAATAATAATAATCAGTTGAACAACCTCACACCTTCGAATACGTTCAAAAGTTGAGTTGAGAAATACTTACGCCAAGAAAATCTATTACTCCCTGAAATATGTAAGATAGAGGCAGCAAATCTACCTCCTTGGTGGATTCCCAAGATTTCCAGCAATATTTCCTTGTCACGTCACCAAAAAGACTCTACACCTGCTAATGTGTACAAAACCTTGTTTTTAGAAGAGATCAATAAATTCTCAGACCACTTCAAGCTGTTCACAGATGCATCAAAAATAGATCAAGTAGGATGTGCTGTCGTGTCTTCTTCATTCACAAAACGATTCAGACTACACAAAACTAATTCAGTGTTTTCTAGTGAACTCTATGCTATCTTACAAGCCTTAAAAATCGTAAAAGAATCGAAAGAGAAGAAGAATTTGATCATCACCGATTCACTAAGTTCAATAAAGGCAATCATCGCAGGAGATACCACTCATGGATTTCTACAGAAGGTTCAAGAATTATGCTTTCAGTGCAGTCACCAGGAAATATCGTTTATGTGGGTTCCATCACATTGCGAGATTACACTTAACGAACTAGCAGACCAACAAGCTAATTACGCACGGACAGAGACAGAAACAACCATAATTAATGAAGCAACAAAAGAAGATGTCAAGAGTCATTTGAAAAATGTCGTAAGATCAAAATGGAACCTCACATGGTTCGGAACCCAACGTACCCAAATCGCAAGAATCAAAAAGACTACAGAGACTTGGACAACAGCTCATCGACATTCGAGACAAGAAGAGACCGTTCTGACAAGACTGAGAATAGGACACACTGCACTGACCCACAGCTACCTACTTAGCAACCTCTATCACCCGACGTGCACCACATGTGAGACACAAAACACTATAGAACATATACTAATACACTGCCACAAATACGACCACATCAGACTAACTCTCAAGATACCCGAGAAACTGCAAGACGTTTTACAAGACGACGAACTGACAATTCGAAAAACTCCTCACGTTTCTTAAAACAATCAACATTTACAAAGACATTTGACTTTTAACTGACCGCACTGCCAATGACCCAGCAGGGTAGAGGCAGTATAATAAAATAAAATAAAATAAAATAAAAACATTAATAGTTGTGCTCTTTTGCTTTTATGAGCAGCTGTTTCAATTATTAATTTTGTAATTAATTTCTTTCCAGAGTTTTGTGTATGCGGGGTACTACACTACTATCTAAATACACAAAGCTTCACATTTCATCTATTGATCTTGATGAGTTTTGCGAACCTACGTTTGGCGGAAGAATTCAATTCAAACATAGTACAAAGTAACACCCCCCCTCCCCTTCCAATAGACCGATTTAGTTCATTTTCACAACACTTCTTTCTTAATAGATACCCAGGACGTATAAAGAGTTTCGTTACAATACAACAGAAATTACGACCAGTATAAGGAAATTAGTAATTTCTGTCCGAAGTAAACCCCCCTTTTAGTCGACCGATTTAGTTTATTTTTACAACACATTTCTCTCTTCAGTTGAACACAACGAATACCGAGTTTTGTTGAAATATAACAAGAATTACGACCTATTGGCAAATAACTACTTTGGCTCAGGAGTAAACCCCCCTCCGGATGGACCGATTTTGTTGGTTAACGAACTCTACCAATCGCTTGATGGGGGAATACTACATACCAAGTTTCGTGGCGAAAAAACAAAAACTCTAGCCTGTATCGTGTTAACGGACACACACACACACACATATATATATATATATATATATATATATAAATTTTGACTGGGGTCATTTTTGGTGTCTACTAGGTAGGATCGATAAAGATTCGAATAAATTTTTCAAAAATCCGTCATGAGTGCAACCTCAATAGCTACTTTCCTTCGGATGAAAATGCTAAAAGCATACCTCGAAGCCTATAAACATAATACCATAAATATTAAGATTTTTTTAAAACGAATTTCACAAAAATATAAGAGTTTCCCGCCACACCCGCTAACACTCTTTCAAGTGGGTGTCGGAATAAGTTATTGTAACTGTACATGCTACAGTGCACGTCAGTCCTGAGTGCCAATAAGTGAGTTGTATCGGCAATGCCTTCGTACAAACCTTGTCATTCGGCTTATGGGTCATTCCATGTCAAATCAACACAAAAAACAAACATTTTCAACCTCACTATCTCAGAAATTGATGAAATTTGGTGAGGAGGTAGCCTTTGTATAGACTAAGAAAAATACCAAATATTATTGAAAAATATTAACTGATTTGGAAATTACAGCTATGTAAAATTTTAAAAATTGTCAAAAAATGCCGTTACCTGAAATGTTTGAATTGCTATTGTGGGTCTTACATTTAAGCTAGAGAGCTGGGAGGGGTGTTATTTCAAAGCTCTTTGTACAAACTTTCTTATGACATGCAACACCATATATGTTATGAGGAAAAAAAATTTCTCAAATTCAAAAACAAAATTTTATTTGTCTATATCTCAAAATGCGTATTTTTAAAAATTTTCAAAATTTTATATGTTTTTCTAACATGTGGGCACATGGCAGTCCTAAAGACTAAGCTCTTTATAGCTTCTTCTTACAGATCATGTGCTAGACTAATGCAGGACTTGCAACTCCATCCACGTTTAGTACGAGCTGGAACGCCTAGTCCTGCTACATTTAGGCCCTCCAGGTTGGGGGAACAAGCACACTGACACACACACAGTACACAAGGTTCAGCACACTACATACACCCTACATATACAGACAAAGGACATCTACACTACACACCCTAGGAGCACCTTTCCTAGGAGGACATACACCCAAGCCAAGGTGGAGAGTGCTCGAGCCAGGGCTGGATGGCAGTAGGTGTATAAATATTTCTGTCCTTATCGACCTCCTTGGGGCACCAGGCGACCCCCCATTGTAATGTAGCCCGCTGCAGGGAGAGGGGGTAGTACCTGTAGTGTAATTTACCACCCCCATACTCGTGGGAATCATATGGATTCTAACCAACAAAATAAAAACAAACCCTTAGGGGAAATCTTGCTCAACGAGGATTCTTGCGAATCACTCGAGAGCAAAACATCTGAAACCAGCCAGTCGGTCATAGAGCTGATGGCAAGCTTAGATTTAGTGATGAGCAACACAAAGGAGCATGAGGTGGAAACATCCGCTCCAGATGTTGCAGGTACTAGTGGAGTGATGCAGATGCCTAGTAGCATCCCCTCCAAAGAAGCCATTTCGGAAAATAAACTTCCTAAGGATGTGTGGGACAAAATGACTCACCGCCAAAGGAGGAATTATGCGAAGAGGGTGAAGAAGGAGACAAGGGAGTTGTCCGCTAACCCAAAGGAAACAGCCAAGAGGCCAAGAGAGGCCACTGGCAATACTGACTCACCCAACCAGGGAAACATCAAAAGACCCAGGATCTCCAACAGCCAGGGCAGAATACAATATAGCCTGGCGGCCTGCCACAGCAAGGTTGCCATAATAAAGGAGGCCTACCCTGAGGAACTTTTAACCTCAAAAGAAGCCAACCTGATTCTGATGAGTATACAGGATGGGCTGATGGAGAGGAGCGACAGCGAAGCGCACCTAAACTTCTGCGGAAGGGTGTTGAAAGAGGGCGCACTAATTGTAAGCTGCGAGGATGAGGCAACTAACAAATGGCTCACCTCCTGGATAGAGAAGTGCACGCCATGGGAAGGTTCGGCGCTCAAGACGTGCGAACCAAAAGAGCTGGAATTCTTCCAGAAAATTGCTGCATTTTTCCCTGCGCCCTGCAGAGAGACCCCCCTCTTTCTGGAGATGGTGCAAAAACAAAATGTAGGTATTAAAACGTCAAAATGGAAGATCCTAGGCCAAAAGGATTATCCCACTGGACGATTTGTTGTGGCTTCTATCCCGAACTCACAATTCCTGACCCTCCAGGAGAGGAACCTTCGAATCCGCCATGGCTGCGACATTGTGGTAGCCAAGAGGGTGGATCACAGGAAACCACCCAAGGAGGATGAGCAGGTGGAGGGACCAGGAGGGAGCTCAACAGCCGTTGACCAACTGGGAGATGCGGGGGGGGCGCCTCCTGCCGGTCCGTCTGGCGATGGGCCTGTGGTACCCGTGTCCGGCCCCCGGAGCGTGGATGAGAATCCGGCTCTGGGGGGCGGGGGTGGGGCCGTGGGTGACCCCGTGGCACCCGCGCCTAGTCCCCTGAGTATGGATCCTGAGGATCCGGCTCGGGGGGGTGGGGGCGGGGCCGTGGGTGGTCTGGCGGGGTCGGTTGGGGGCGTGGCTCCCGTTGCTTCGCAGGGTGGCCGTGGTGGAGTCGGGGATTCCCCGGCTCTGGCACGGGACGCTGGTCGGCAACAACAATGATCTCCGTGCTGCAGATCAACCTACATCACTGCAGGACGGCAACCAGCTCGCTCCTCCAGTATGTGGTGAGTAAAAGCATTGATATCGTTTTAATCCAGGAACCCTGGATACATAAAAAGCAGATTGCAGGCCTTAAGGCGGCTGGATTTCAGCTGCTCAGTCACCCGTGTGATGATGCGCGGGCCTGCATTCTGCTTAACAATAAACTTGACAGTTTTCCTTTATGGTCTCTCTGTTCTAGGGACTCTGCAGCAGTGAGAATACCTTTTGGGACGGGGATCATCCTTGGCTCCATCTATCTCCCAGGTGACGAGCCGACGGTGACCCCCGGATTGGAAACCATGGTGCAATACCTTAAATGTCACCATCTTGGTGGCATCATAGGTATGGACGCCAATGCACATAACCTGATATGGGGGAGCTCCAACACTAACAGCAGAGGTGAGACATTGCTTGATTACTTTCTTGTTAATAATATAGAAATTAATAACATAGGTAATAAGCCCACTTTTGAGAATGCTATTAGACAAGAAGTCCTTGACATAACAATAACTATTGATGACAAAAATCTCCTCAACGCCCATAACTGGCATGTTGTAGATGAATTTACAGGCTCTGACCATAAGTATATTAGGTTTGACCTAGAGTACCAAAAACCAGTACTGCTCAGTTATAGAAACCCCAAGGGGACAGACTGGCAAGGCTATACGGTCTCTCTGGGTGAAAAACTACAGTGTTGTCCAAGCCACGCAAGTCATCCCCTTGAAGTTGAGCTTCTTAACTGTGAACTCACAAAGGCCATTACCACGGCCTTTGAGGAAAACTGTAAACTCACCACCAAGAGAACGCCTAGAGCTGTTCCATGGTGGAATTCCACACTAGACGCAATGAGGAAGAGAACTAGGAAACTCTTCAACAAAGCAAAGAGAACTGGTTCGTGGGACCTATACAAAAGGTCCCTAACAGAATATAACAATACTCTCAGGAAAACCAAAAGGGATACCTGGAGGAACTTCTGTGAAGAAATTAATGAGACCACCATGAGCTGTAGGTTAAGCAAAGTCATATCAAAGTCGAACTGCAACGGCATGATTGGCGATATGACAGGTCCAAATGGAAGGACAACGAAGGAAAGAGAGTCCCTTCGGCTCCTTCTGGATACTCACTTCCCAAATAACGAGGAAGGCCTAACACACAGTCAACTCACTACAGAGATTAGACAACCCTTGAGAGCCCCAGACTGGACTCTAGCTAAAGAACTGGTAACAGCGGAATCAGTGAGATGGGCCATTAGGTCCTTTCATCCCTACAAGTCACCAGGAATGGACAATATTTACCCTTGCCTTTTACAAAAAGGCCTCGGCAGTTTGCTCTCTAGGATTGTTAGCCTACTGAGAGGAAGTCTTGCTTATGGTTACATACCAACGAGTTGGAGAGAAGTACGGGTTGTGTTTATACCAAAGCAAGGTAAGAACCACCATGATCACCCTAAAGCCTATAGACCAATATGCCTGACATCTTTCCTAATGAAGACACTAGAGAAGTTGGTGGACAGGCACATAAGGGATAATATACTTAGGCATGTACCACTAGAAACAACGCAGTATGCCTATCAATCTGGCAAATCATGCGAAAGCGCGCTGCACTGTCTAATACAGAAAGTAGAAGAGTCTATCAACAACAAGGAAATTGCTCTTGGAGCATTTCTAGACATTGAGGGAGCTTTTGATAATACCCCACTAATCACAATAGCAGAAGCTATGGGGAGTTTTAACATCGATCCTAGCACAACCAGATGGACACTGGCAATGCTGAGGGAAAGAACAATTTGTGCCTTCCTGGGGAAGGCTAACATACGTGTCAAGGCTACAAGGGGATGTCCACAAGGAGGGGTTTTATCACCGCTGCTGTGGTGCCTGGTAGTCAATTCCATTATCAAGGAGCTAAATAATGCAGGCTTCTATACACAGGGCTATGCAGATGACCTTGCCATTCTAATTAGAGGCACTGTGCCCACGGTGATAACGGACCTTATGAATGAAGCACTTAAACGAGTCACAAGGTGGTGCTCCAGGTCAGGACTCAGCATTAATGCACGTAAAACGGTCATAGTCCCTTTTACAAAAAAGCGACGACTGGTATACGGCACCCTAAGAATTCAGGAGAACATTATTCCCCTGAGCAATTCGGTGAAGTACTTAGGGGTACTATTGGACAAGAAACTAACTTGGAAAATACACCTGGAACATGTAAGGAACAAGGCCACGTTTGCTCTGTGGACATGCAAGAGGCTGTGTGGTAGAACCTGGGGTCTCAAACCACACATTGCCAGATGGCTATACTTGAACGTAATCAGGCCAATTGTTGCCTATGGTGCATTAGTTTGGTGGCACCGGCTGGACACCGAACATATGAAAGCCATGGTAAATAAAATACAAAGACAAGGATGCCTCCTTATAGGTGGAGCGATGAGATCAACGCCCACTCTCGCCCTGGAGGCACTCCTGGATATACCACCGTTACATTTGCATGTAGCAAGAATGGCCATGACCACAGCTCTTAGGCTGACCTCACAAAATGTGATTAGAGCACCTCAGACGCAGGGAGGACATTCAAGAATCTTTAGGATTATTGAAAGTATCCCGGAGTTGTGTATTCCGTCGGATGCAATCATCCCTGAATATGGTTTCAAAAGAAGCTTCAGAGTCAACACGGGAGTGGAGCGGAAATCTCTGGTGCCCACACCGATGAACATACCCAATGGATTCAACGTCTACACAGATGGATCAAAGACCTCAGAGGGGACTGGCTCAGGAATATGGTACAGGGGGTGCCAAGGGGGGGGCACCCACATCGCCTTAGGAAGAGAGCCATCGGTTTTCCAGGCTGAGGTATATGCAATCCTTGCTGCCGCAATCCAATTGAGAGGAACACAACACAGCCGGAAAAGGATTAATATTCTAACGGATAGCCTGGCTGCTTGTAAAGCCTTAAGCAACCCAATGACTAAATCTAAACTGGTCAGGGAATGTAGGATGGAACTAAATGAATTGGCCAAGAACAGAAACTGTGTTGAGATCCACTGGATACCTGGGCACAGTGGAATCCCTGGCAATGAAAGAGCGGACCTACTTGCAGGAAGAGGTGCCGCTACTGTACCAATTGGCCCTGCTCCCTTTTGTGGGGCACCACCATCGTTATTCAAACGGATAACTTACCAATGGCTGCGTGGGAAGCAGCAAAACCTTTGGGAGAACCAGACTTTGAGGCACACCAAATGCTTTATTCAAAAGCCCTCTGGAGAACCCTGGAAGGAGCTGAAGCTCCTAAACAGAATGGAACTCAGAGAAGCAATTGGAATAATTACGGGACACTGTAAACTGAATAAGCACCTTTATAGGATGAAGCTGGTCAACTCCCCCACCTGTAGATGGTGTGGAGCAGAAGAAGAGACGCCGTTACACCTCATCCGTGACTGTGAACGGTTGGATCATATACGGTTCAGGTACTTTGGTGACACGAAGGATACCAATCTTGAACCAGGTGAAATATCCATTAGGAGACTTCTGGACTACTGGAAGGTAATACTCTGAGGGGAGACAACGACGGGCAAGCACAATAGGTCGATTGGCCGCGGTGCGCTCCCACTGAGGAGGTCAGCCCGGAAATATTGTATTGTATTGTAAGTGTATTTGAGAACTTGTTCCTAAAGTTTTATGATGGGATTCCAATGGGATCACCATTTATTAATTTTTTTGTTTTTTTAAGACGCTAATATTTTGGACGATATACAAAACAAAATCATATATGTATACATGTCATATTGCAATACAACTTCAAATCTCTTTAAAATGTTTGCACATAATCATTTTTTTATTAAATAAAATTGGTTGATTAATTAGAAATAATAATTATAATAGTGAAAGCATTTTTATTAAAAAATAAAATAAATCAGTACTGAATTAAACTTATATTATCATTAAATTTTCTAATAACAATTCTTAAACAAAATTGTACTTGCCTTTATTAACAAAACTACTTTAAGAAGATGACAAGTCAAATTTAATTATCTATGTCACCCAAGAAGAGTATGTAGAAACTGGGAAATTTCTAAGTGATAGTTTAGAAAAGGCATTAACAATGTCATGATTTCTTACCAGATGAAACTGTTTAAAAATCAAAGTAATGTATTTTTCTTTTGATCATAGCTCTGAAACTGTGTCTACTTTAAAATAATTAGAAAAACTAGTAATAAAGGATGTAAGAGGTTACATATGGCACTAAATGGTGGTTGGCATATGTTTTGTATAAAAATGAAGCTTGAGTTAAGGCCGCCTTCTTGTACCCTGATGGACCATATTTTTCATTTCCATGAAACCCTAATGTTTTTGGGATGCCAGTTAATTATAATGGACGCTCAAAATTTAAATAAATAATGATATATTGTATAAATTTAATCCCGTTATACCAACTGGAAGAGGTTACACACAGAAAATGATACTCAAACATCAAATGAAGCTTTCCAGGATAAGACATAAGCTATTCCGCATTACTTTTCATCTCCTTAAAGTAGTTTTGTTGATGAAGGCAAGTAAAATTTTGTTTAAGGTTTGTTATTAGACAATGTTTATTTATTTAAATTTTAACATCCATTATTATTAACTGAGAATTTTCAGATAGGTTATCAACAGGTTACCACCCTTTTCTAGCCAGAATAGGGCTGATGCCTTTTCTTTTTTCTAAAGAAAAGCCACCACCCCATGGTGGGTATCGAACCCAGGACCCTTGGCTCAGAGTGTTAAATGCTCAGACCTTGACACTCATCGCCACCAGGCCTTCCATTAAATCATTAGAAAATGTAATGATAATATAAGTTTAATTTAGTACTGATTTATTCTATTTTTAAATAAAAGTGCTTTTACTAATATCATTCTGATTCTGATTTATCAATAAATTTTATTTAATAAAAAAAGATTATGTGTAAACATTTTAAAGAGATTTGAAGTTGTATTGCAATATGACATGTATACATATATGATTTTGTTTTGTATATCGTCCAAAATATTAGCGTTTTAAAAAAACAAAAAAATTAATAAATAGTGATCCCATTATAAAACTTTAGGAACAAGTTCTCAAATACACTTAGAAAAACATATAAAATTTTGAAAATTTTTAAAAATACGCATTTTGAGATATAGACAAATAAAATTTTGTTTTTGAATTTGAGAAATTTTTTTTCCTCGTAACATATATGGTGTTGCATGTCATAAGAAAGTTCGTACAAAGAGCTTTAAAATAACACCCCTCCCAGCTCTCTAGCTTAAATATAAGAGCCACAATAGCAATTCAAACATTTCAGGTAACAGCATTTTTTGACAATTTTTGAAATTTTACATAGCTGTAATTTCCAAATCAGTTCATATTTTTCAATAATATTTGGCATTTTTCTTAGTCTATACAAAGGCTACCTCCTCATTAAATTTCATTTAAATCTGAGATGGTAAAGAAAAATCACTGTGTTGATTTGACACGGAATGACCCTTATCAAGCCGGTTATGTGGTGGTTATTTACTCTTTTCCTAAAATGTTCCTCAATGTTCCTTCTTTTCGTTAATTAAACCACATTCTTATTTTTTTTTAAAAAACATTATTCAGGGTTTTGTATTATAGTTTTTTTTTTTTTTAATTTACAACTTCATTTCCATTTTAATGATGTGGATGTTTTGTTTAATTTTTCTTTTCATTATATTTATTTACTTCGTAAAATGTTATCAAAATTATGTTCATATTTTATAGCATACTAACCCTTTCGGTACCAAGCGAGAAGTACGGTGAAGGGTTGTCCTGTGCGGGATACTCGCACCCAGCCTCGGGTTATGGGATACTTTTGCCATTCACACTCATAGTGACTTTGAGCGAACTCCTGACCAAAGTAAAACTCATCTTTTATAATTCAGATTTTTTTTTGATGACTATCATTATTAATTTTTAATTACATATAATGTTTTTTACTATTATTATTAATTAATTATTTTTAATTGATTTTGAGTTTGAATTATTTTGAAGTTGAATAACTTTATTTAAATGAAAGTTATAAAAAAGTTGTATTATATAAGTAAAAAAAAAGTTTTTCTGATTACTATTTGTACTATATGTTATGAATAATAAATAAGTGAAATATATACTCAATAACTCAAAAAACATGCTGTTGGGGATGGATAGAGGTATAAAAACTTACAGCAATTTGACAAGGGTCGAGAAGATGATTGGGATGACAGGGTAACGAGATGTAAAACGCCTGAGTAGCTCACAAGTCAAAAAACTTGATTCAAATACCCTCTAGTGACAGGCTGTAATACCAGAAGTACCACACAATACGCTAGATGGCTCTAAAGTCGAGAAATGAGAAGAGAAAGACGTTAAAAAATATGAGGAGCTGGACATACATATGTGGGCCCCATCTTTCCTCCACCTTGTACATAAGCCAAAGGTACACAGGGTCCAGCTGCTCTCGACTGCTGGAGCAGTCAATGGTAGAGAAAGGGTTAAGCCAACACTGTTCTTTTTATAATCAGTCTGCTGACTTATCTCCACAATACTGGATTCATTTAGTCTATGACCCATTTCAATGTGGCCAGCTAGTGAGGTGGAAGGTTCTCCTCCTCAAAATAAGGCTATTACAAGTTTGTAGATAATGCGTCCTAAAATTAATTGTCAAATAAATGAACGTTGAAATTTGAATTTAAATAAATAATAGAGCTTTCTGAGCAGAAATCGGAGGCTGAATGAGTAATATATGCTGCTGTAAGTATTCAGTATATTATTGTGCCTAAATCTCACTTATCTTCAAAATGTCATGAGAGTAGGTGTATTCCAAAAATATTGAGTAAACTTATTTCAAGCTTTCCAAATGACACTAGGGATAAGAAGTTATGGAAACGTGCTGAGATGACGCAGTTCAGACATTTTTATATAAAAAATGATGCAGTTTTACTGACTTTCTTGACCGAACCTCGACAATCTCCACCTTCAAAACTCCATTTATGGTTTCTGCATTCTTCGTTTGTAGGAACAATCATTACTCCACATATTAGTCAGACTATGATCGGAAAAAAAAAAAAAAAAACAGTCCCGTAACAGGCCACAAGGGCCCAGAAGGACAAATACTGTACAGGTATGCACCAAGCACCGGATTTTTTGCTTTACAGGTACCCATTAAATTAGCTCAAAGCTGGGCGGACCTAGGGTTGGTATGGGACCCTGAATCCAACTCTTGAACAACAACACTAGAAGATAAAATCTTTAGTGTGCGCCTGAATTTTTTTTTTTTTTTTTTTTTTTTAACGGCGCATCAACTATTTGGCTATTAGTGCCGGGCTATCTACAGGTTGCCACCCTTTTATAATGCCAACAGCACGTTGTCGGTCACCCATTCAGGTACTGGCCATGCCCGACGTTGCTTAACATCGGTTATCTACGGGAACCGGTGTATTCAACGTGGCTATGGCAGTTGGCAACGCGCCTGAATTTTGAACTCAGGTCTCCAGATTATTAGTTGAGTGCTTTACCATTGAGCTAATCCCGCTCATCTAGACTATGATCGAATAATGAATTTAACACAAATAAGTCACTGACGCCAATGGCCAATGTCATGTTGAATCCACTGGTTCCCGGATCACCGGTGTTAAGCAATGTTGTGTGTGTCCAGTACCCGAATAAGTGACCGACCACAAGCTGCTGGCATTATAAAAGGGTGGCGAACTGTAAATAGCCCGATAGTTGATATGGCATTAAAAACACACACATAAAAAAAAAAAAAAAAAAAAAAGTCACCGATATTTTAAAACAACAAAGAAGTCGTAATTCTTGTTGGAAGCATGTTTTGTCAAACATGTTATTATTAATGTCCACAGAAAATACTACCAATTTTGATATTTCACTTACCTATAAAAAAATAAAAAGCAAGTCTGTTCTTGTAATTGTGAAAAATAAAAAAAATCATGTTTACTTCATTGATTAAATGAGAGATTTGATCCCTCTTTTTAATAATAAGAGGAAGTAAAATGGTGGACATCATTCTAGAAGAAAAACAAAAAATAGCTTCCATAAAATAAAAAAAAAACAGTACATATCAGTAAAATATACAAAAACAACAAAACAAATATAGTTCACATTAAAACTACGAACAGATTTGAAGCTAAAATAGTTCAAAATTGCCAAATTAATGAGAACTAAGAGCCAGGAATATGGGAACCTAGAAAACTTGTTATTTAATGAACGTTATATATGGTAAATTGATAAAACTTGTATTACGGTTTAATTAAATAAATAATCTAGTAGTTTTTTTTTGCTTTCAGTTTTTATACCTTTCTCTCAGTTATTAATGATAGCTATAATATATCCTTCTTCCAGCGAGTTCTTACTCCATCAATTCTATTTTTCAGGATCGTTTCTTCAGTTTTGCCATGACATTGAATGTGGTTACTCACTTAATTATTAAAACTGAATCTTAGCAAGGATCCCTAAAAAGCAATAGCTACAGAATACATTAAAAAAAAAAAAAGAAAGTAAAATCCTTCACACCAGCATATCCCTCCTTCTCCCCTCCCGACTTCTAGATATCTTATTTTTTTCCTAGTGCATGGATCTCAAACGCCATGAGCACAGGGCTGCTGATTGTTGTTATTTTTGAACATTCTTGGTGAAGGAGGAACTTATTTCCAGAGAGCTCATAGCTGAAAAAATCCATACTGCCCGTGGGTAGATTCAAACAATGTCTCTATAATGGTAGTCCGATGCACTAGCAATTAAGACACATCAATACCACAAATATCAAACTTGAATAAATAACCGATGGATCACTTAATGAAATAAGAAAAAAAGGGGCTCAACAAATAAACGAACAAAATTTCCAAGAGATTTAACTTCAGCATTTTCATGCTTTTTGGGAGCATTATCCAGCAATGCAATAAGGCACAAGCTACTTTTCAGAAGACTAAGGACTGGAAAAAGATCTAATGATGATCAAGACATAACTATCTGCATACTAAGAGGATGCCAACGTGCCATGCAAAACCTGTTCAAATGAGCAATCTTTAAATCATTTTTTGTTTATGGTCTTAATCTCTTCACTAATGCAACCATGCAAAATAATTAAGAATGAAAACAAAATGGTTTCCATGCTTAGGGACACCAAATATATACTATATTGAAAAAAGTGTATAAACAATTACTTACTAATATAATTACTGTATTTAAAGAAGCTAGACTCCAGATTGGAGAAGCTAATCTTTAATGAGCAGCTTTATCAGTTTTTCTAATTATAAATCAGGTCCAATTTTTTTATTAACACCTACTGATCATAATGGTTTGTTCCTATCAACAAAACTTGATATGAATTGTGATTAAAGCCTGTTCAGTTAAATGGAATAGTTCAAATCTGCACGAAATTCTGCGGGAATTATGCCGTATGGGTCCGCCATTTGCATTACTATTTAAAGGAACAATACGCTACGTGAAACTCAATAAAAACTGATTATGCCTCGTTTAGGACTAGGGAAGTCCATGGAGATAGGCAAGGGAGATAGTTTTTAATATTTATCAATACTTAGCCGCAGCTAAGGCTGAAAGCTATAGAGGGAAAAGGTCGTGGCCTCACGGTAGAAAATTGGTCGTAAAAATTCTCTCAGTCATAACCTTATTCCTATGAAATTTAAAACGTTTTCAGCCTTAGCTTTGGCTAAGTATTGATAAATATTAAAAAATATCTCCCTTATCTAATCTCTCATAGCGTTCCCTAGTCTTAAACGAGACATAATTAGTTTTTATAGTGATTTGCGTTAAATGTTTGATCATTAAAAGGCTTTGCAAATGGCGGAACCAAAGGGAAAGTGCAAGGAGATACTCCCGCTGACGTTAGGGCATGCGCAATTATACTCCTGGGGTTGTCTGAACAAGCTATGACTAATGAGGAAAATAAAATGTACATCAGTAAAAACTGTCCATTAGGAAGGGGGTTTACTTAGGAATTAATTATTACTCAATTGTAATTTTTGCTTTCTTGCAACAAAACTCAATCTAAATTGAGTTCAACTAAAGATAAAGATGTTTGTTAATAATTTGCAAAATCGGCCCACTAGGAGTTGGCATTTATTCTGGAACAGAGTTTGCTGTTTGGCTTGCTCTTATTTGAAACTTTCATAATTAATGAATCTTCACTAGGTACAATCTTCTTATTCGCTAAGACTGAAACTCAACTTCAGAAGGCTTTCAGGAGAAATGCAAAACATATTTTGATAAAAAAAAAACAAAAGTAATGATACGGAGGAAAATAAAAAAATAAACAGCAAAATTCGATAACATAAAAAACAAACTACTGCATTCTAAAATTACAGGGGGGAAAAAAGAATGTTCACTCACTTTTGATGTTTCGACAAGTTTGTCGTCGAGCGGAAGGGGTCACACTGCCACCGGTGGAGCTGCTGGGCTCTCATTCTTTTTCCTCCCCCTGCAATTTTCAGAAGAAAGAGTTAAAATGTTCAACGTGAATTTTTGGTTTTCGTCAAATACAGTGATCAATGTCAACTAAGAGCTTCAGATTTCAAATTATTGAACACGTTACTCTCCATGAAACATAGAAAAAACACAATCAGAATCAACAACAAAAATAAAGATTTAACCTGTAAATAATGAATCTATTCATTAGCCAAATGATTAAATTTCAATAAGAAAAAGTTCGGGCGCTAATGGCTTTGTTGTTGAAGCGCCATAAAAAAAAAAAATAAGAAAAAGTTGTCATCTGACAAACCTTAATACTTGAAATTGACTTGCTAGTCTACAAATGTGTCTGCAAGAAACAAGATATGTGTATATTGAACTTAGCGTGACATCAATCATATCTAAACAACTAAAGGATTCTTTTTCACTCAACAGTTCATAAGTTTGTCGATAACTTAATATTATACAGAAAGAAAACATTTTGTAATATAACTCAACATAGAAATTCTGAAATTATTTTTATTTTATACAACCATTCAACACTCATCAGTGAAAAGTATAAACTTCTTGAATAAATAATGCTTCTTCTTTTTTTAATAACTATTCCTGTTAGATATACAACATAACAGGACAACAAAGTAATGAAACACTAAAAATGGATAGGGTCAAGTATAATGTTCAATATTGAACTCCAGTTTTTATCTATTAATGGCTTCAGAATTGAAGTTTCATAAAGGAGAATTGTCAGAAATGATTTCTAAAATATTTCTATACTCATTTATTGTACAGAATGGGCCAAATATAGATTTGAAAACAATAATGTATAAAATGTATCTATTCATGAGCAACGTAAATTTAATCGAGCGCATTAATTTGTAATTTTGAAAGACTTATTATTAAGTCAGTAATTATATTAAAACGATTTGAATGGAATACAATTTAATTTTTTGGTCAATAATGAAATAAAACAAACAGCTGAAAAGAAAATGTAATATATTTAATTTATTTACATTTTCATTTAAAATATTTACTTGTTTAAATTTTATTTAAATATATAGCAACTTCAAAAAAAAAAAAAAAAAAAAATCAATAATTTAATAAATAAAACTAGTACAAATAACAAATATCACTAGTAGTCTGGTTACCATCCAGGAGTTGTATTCGCTAATCTCCTCATTCGCCTGGTGTTCCTGTCTTGATCCCTTATCTTCTTTTCCATTTCAGCATCAGTAAGCGTCTCTAGGAATGGACACCATTGATCCGCTTCGGATTGTGGCCTGAATGGAACTTCCACAGTTGGAAGAGGCGATTCGCTAAAAGCGTACGTCTTTTGGTGCCAGCTTAATTGTCCACGAATAGAGTAAGCAATAGCAGTAACAAATTCGCCACCAAGTCCAAGTTCGGCACACAATTTCATTGCAAATTGTTCAGGACTGTTCTCTTTTTCGCTCATATCCCATTCGACTTGATCAACCAGAGAAGTATTCCCGACGTGTATGTTCAATTTAACAATTACTCTTTGATCAGATTGATCTTCGAGGATATTGTCTGTTGGAAAACCCTCTATTTGTTGACGAATAGCCTGAGCTATTGCAGGCACAAAGCAAAGAGGATTTAAGTCGAGATCATCACATAAAATTTCAGCAAACTGCTCTGGGGTGATAAGACTTTCATTTTTGTTCCATGTAAATGTATCGCGAAGTTTCTGACCTTCGATCTCCATATCTAATCGAATAGGAACTAAAACTTCCATTTGAGAAGCATTTTCCATTATTGAAGCAGGATCAGTGTCATCGAAACATAAAGGAAAACTTCTAACTTTTTTGTTGACCACTCTGTTTCTATTTATGGGAGTAGCTTGTGGTACCGCATCCAAATGAGAGCTGTTAGGAAGTGAGGGAACCCATGGCATGGCTTTCTTGGGTTTTGATGAAGATGTAATTGGTGTTTCTGAAGAATGTACTGAAACAGCTTTGTATTTTTCATCATTGCCATCTATAATATCTTCTACTTCTGAAGCCCTCAATAAAGATATACTAGAGGCCAAACAATGAGAACTTAAACCCAATTCAATCAATCTCTTTCTTTCTTCATTTCCTAATGTCCTTCTGTACATTCCAGGGTATCTTTTGTACAAGGACCCCCTAAACATACGTAAATAATTACCGACTTCGGAGCCGATGCAGTAATACTCTCCATTCTCTTCAACTTGAAAGCTTATAGGTTTATCTCCGTAAGTACGTATAGACATGATGAACAATTACAGCCGGATCCAGTGATAATTTATGTGAAACAGAATTTATGCAAACTACAAACACATACACAAACATAAACCAAACCTAAACAACCTCCGAAACCTCTCAACCGCTTAACCACTTTGCTAATCAATGTTTAAATAGGCAAATTCAGTAGAATCACAAGAAAAACTTTCTAATAAAATGAAACAATATTTTTTATTTCTCAGAATTCAAAAATTAATTTTTTTAAAATTAATTTTTCAATAATTCTTCTAATACTACAATGCACTCTATGTAGCAATTCTTTAACCTCCGTCGGGTTACAATGTTGTAATTTTATGATTTCCTGTGATGTTGGGTATGGAATGAACTCTGGAATTAATGTCCTTTTTGTGTTTAGGGATATCTTTTTTTTTTAAATTTTGCATGTCGTGTAAACATTTTTAGTTCATTTATATTTAATGATCGAAGTGCATTCCTTATGAATTTAGGTATTTTCAATAGAGTGAATCTCAAGGTATGTATATTTCTTTTATGTTTTTCTTATATATGGCTCTGATTATTACTCCAATGATGGTATTATTTTATTAATAGGAGTGTGAGGGTGGTGGGATGTACTCTGAGTGGGCTTCTCTGACAAATGTTGTCAGAAATGAATCTGGTGACAGGGAAAGTGTTTTGGCCAAGTTTCCGACTGACACAGGAAAAGAAGTTGCATTATCAGTTGTCAAGCAACTCAATTCGAATATAGGCATCACACAAGCTCCAGGCCCTAGCCCTTTAGCCACTGATAGAGACGTGCTTTGGTGCATGGAGGTAATGTCAAAATAATTAGAATCTAAGCATGATCCAATCTGAATATTGCTTTCCAAGACGAGAAAGTGTAACCTTAGCCATAAGTTTGGTTGCGAATCCACTGTTTGCATTTTCTCTAAAAGAGTATTCTATAAAATATTTGAATCATTTGTTTCTCTTAATGTGGTAGAGATCATCAAGATTCTGATTTATGTTATAGTACAAACAGAAAATTGATATCTTGGTTATTTTTTTGATGAAAGGAAATGTTTTAAAACACCATTTCATATAAACAGCACCTCAACCAATGTTTTATTTAAATATGTCCGTGCCAAGGGTCGTGGGTTCTTTGGAAAAAATGAAATGCATCAGCCCTATCCTGGCTAGAAAAGGGTGGTGACCTATAGATAACCCGTCCTAAAATTGTGAGTTAATTATAATGGACATTAAAATTTAAATAAATAATTTATATAGCATTTCATCTTTAAACCATTTTCTACTTAAATCAAGCAGTCCTATATCTTTGCTATATTGTAGTTTAGGCATTGTCAACATTCTATTCACCAATGTGAGTGCTTGATTTTGGTTGAAAATAACTTATAGCCGAAAAGTTATGTAAATGAAGAATTGAAACTAAAAGCTTGTTTGAATTGCTGACCATATGAAATGGTGTTTTAATCAGTTTTGACTTCAGAATTTTTAATGTGAAAAATACTAATACTAAATATTTTCTTTTTAACCCTGTCGTCTGGGCATGACCTTAGATGCCCAGGAGCAGAGACCACTAGATATCACAAAAAGCTGTCACAGTCGTGGCTTTCAGTCCCGAAGAGAAGAATGGCCTTGGCACTATCAGTCCACTGGACATGCAGGCCTGTTATAAAAAAAAATGGCTGTCAGTCTCAAATGGGTTAATATGACTTTAAATTGATCACCATTAGAAGAAAAAGAAAGTAATGATACCTACTGAAGTTACTTGTACAGAGTACATTATGGTAACTTTTGTATTAGTCAAATGAACGTAAATAAATTTAAAATTGTTTTTTAAATTCTCTCATCATATTCTTATCTTCTTCCATAATTTTTCTCGAGCAATTTTTTTTTTGTATAAAAATAGCCAACCATTGGAGACAAATCCTGGAAGGAGAAAGGCATAATAACAATATTAGCATCTCTTAAATGGACAATTTTAGCATTAGAATGAAGATTTAGGGTTAGATGGTAACTCATTTATTTTTGGAATAACGTTATGGTTAAGTCATTGTTATTAACAGGCATTTTCTTATAGGTTATTTGTTATGGACTTAGTCTACCTTTAGTGGAGCATGATGTTATTCGTGACTGTGTAAATATTTATTGTGATTGGTTGAGTGTTCTGCAACCAACTCCCAATGTCAGTGTTCCAAAACCTCTTCTTGATGATCCAAATCTTTATTCGAGAAAAATTATTGCTCATCTCCATAATCTCTTCATCCCTAGAAAAGGGGAAGGTATGCAATTGTTTTATTTAAAAAGGAATGTACTCTCTTTGCTTTTTAATGAAGCATGCATTAACAACGCATGAAAATATCATAGATGAATACTGATGTTATTTTCTTTGAATTTATTTTTTACAGTATAATTTAAATCAAAATTCTTCCAACGATTTTAGTCTGAATAGCACTTAGGAAACATTGAAATAAGCATTTAAACTTTGCAGTGCTAAGGAAAAATAAGGATTTTGGAAAAGTTTTAGTTCGCTAAACAGTGAAAATGGTAAATGTTTAGTACTTCTAACAACTGTCTGTTATTATAACAGATTATTTTTATAATTGTATAACATTATGATTAGTTACCATCTGCTCAGAAGAATTATATCCATTATTTAAAGTCCAAAACCAACTAGTTATTAGCTATCATCTTGATTTTTACTCATTTTTTATACATTGATATTTTGACGAGGAACATCAATTAAAACCACTTTCCATGCAATATTATGTTTATCTGTTTTGTGGAATAAATTACAAATTTGTTTTTGACTTCACCTAAATGCCAAATTTTAAGATAAGTTTGCTTCCTTCTGGAGCAAGAAAGCATCGGAATCCGCCTAGAATCGAATGTGCGAGGTGGCTTCCTTCTAATGCCTAAGGACATATCCTCGGGATGACGGTACTGGGGTTGCTAGCGTTGCTTTGTATGACCCGAGCCATTTGCTTGTCGGTAACATGTTTGTGCTCAAAGGTTCCTCAGTCCGAGCGGGTCCTTGCATGAAGATGGGTATTTGCTGTCTTATATTGTATAGCCATAAGTTTTCATATCATCGAATAAGAAAATGTACACCAAATTGTTCAAATTTATTGAATTTTTATTTATTGAGCATAGTTTTTTTTTAACTGCAGTCTCTATCAAATGAATAAAATGGTCGGAATCCAGCTTTGTCATGCATGTGAAATTTGGGTTCTCCTGTTCTTATCTCACGCCTTGTAGCAGTTTGTTTCCTTATTCTGATCGACTTTGATATATATTTTTGGACCACCAACATGGCTTACGTTTTTTTTTTTAAATGACAATCTTCAAGAATTTGAAAAAGTTCTGGTGCAAGTCTATTATTTCTTAAGGGGATTAGTTTTTAGAGGACAAAATAGATATTGGCGAATAAATAAATATGATTTGAGAAAAAAAAATTTGCCTATAAATTCTGTATTTTGTTGTTGATTTTCAATGAAGAAATGATTTAAAATATAGTTTATCATATCATTGATGCTTTCTATTTACCAAAAGCAGTTCTATTATAGACACAATTCTTCAAAAAATTAAACATTTATGGCTGTTTCTTTGTACACTTGATGTATTTAAAATGAGCGCCATGTAGGAGCAGCATATTCAAGCACTTTCCTGAACAACATGATTAATTTACACCACATTACTAAGGACTATATTTAAACGAGCCCATAAAATAAATTGAATACATTTATTTTTCGTTATACATAGCTGATTCAATTATTAACACACGTTTTATTACAAGTAAGCCATGGCTCCTAATGTATCTATTTTGCATATTTTCATGACAGATGTTTCTCATTTGTCATATACAATGTATAAATTAATGCCAGGAAGAGCAAATTAATAATTTGGTTCTGGGGTAAACCCCCTCTTCTATTGGAGTGATTTGCTTGTATTCATAGTAGTTCTCCTTAGCTCTGCATATTACATTGCGAGTCTTACAGAAAAAAAAAGTCTTTCTAGTCTTTTGTTACAGAAAAAAAAATCGGTTGTTGATTTTCAATGAATATTTAAAATAATGTTTATGATCATGCTATTGATACCTTCTATTGAAAAAATAAAATATTTATTTTATCTTAACATAATAGTAATGGATGAATTGATCGGTTGATAAGAATGACATAACGTCAACTTAGTATCTTTTGTTTACAACAATGTTTTTTTTTTTTTATTTTTTATTTTTAAAGGCAATTCAACAACAACAATGTTTGTTCACAACTTCCTGTCTGATGGTGGCTCACCCAGTTTTAATTTCTTGAACTCAATATTTCTCAAAATGTCATATTTATTTCAACTAGCTGTTCTCCGGCATGCGATGCTACACCATTGTGGATTTGTGTAGAAACAAACATACCAACAGCTAATAGATAATTTTGACTTAGCCTATGGCACTCCCCGCATCAAGATCTACCTGTGTACCAAGTTACGTGAAAATCGGTCAAAAGGTGTGAATTTGTATAAGGAACAAACATACAGACAGACAGCAGATAGACGTTTTTGACCTAGCCTATGACACTCCTGAGACCTACCTGTGTGCCAAGTTTGATCAAAATCGGTCAAACAGTGTGGATTTGTAAAAGGAACACACAGACAGATAAAAAGACAGACACGTGATTTATATATATATATATATATATATATATATATATAGACTAGCCTATCACTCCCCATATCAAGACCTACTTGTGTCTCAAGTTTGATCAAAACGGTGTGGATTTGTATAAGGAACAAACAGACAGAAAAACAGATAAACAGACAGACACATGATTTTTATATATTTAGATTTATGGGCTTCATCAATAACTAAATTTAGCAGTTTCACAAAAGTTTTATATTCAAGCTATATTATATCCAAATAATAATACTTATGTATTTTTTTACATATCTATTTCTATTGTCATTAGTACCAACATAATATTAGTATGAAAATAAATAAATACATCTATCCATAAATATAATATAAATTCTATAATTTACTTTAAATTAGCATATCATTAGTATTATTACATTTTATTATTTTAATGAATGTATTTGTATCTTTTAATATTTCGTGGTGTGATTAAAATGGAGTTGATACTACCGCTTTATATTTTAGGGTTGTAACTCCAGTTAGTGTGATTAAAGAGGAGCTACAACTACCCCTGTCGTAGTTTTATCTCGGTTTTCCCGGACAGATAGTTACAACTTTATTTTTGGCATGACTCCACTTTTGTCAGCTATTCTTTAATATCAGGATTATTAATATATTTATAATTACTATGGATTATTACTTTTTATAATTTAATTTATGGAAGAAAAAACTATTCCAAGGGAAATCATTAAGTTGTATAAGTACAATAATCTTCAGTTTGTGTTTCGATTTCTTCACAAATTTTATTTAATTTTCTTAATTAATTTTTAATTTTCTGGAGATCAAATTACTGGAAGAGGAACAGTATTTGCAGTTGAGGAGTTGTTATTTATTTTGTCTCCGCAAGTTCGTAAGCCAATAACTTTTTCACAATTAGTCTCATGTTGCTAATAGCACATGAGGCTTGAGAGAATGTGTGACTAGTCGTTGATATGGCAGACATGCTCAGTTGTCGCTGTTTCCTGGTAATTTCAAAAATGTGGATTGGGATACTCCTACTGAACGATTTTCTGGCAATTTATTAAAAACCCTGGGGTTTGTGCTTCTCTAATTATTGAATGCAATTTCACTCGTAGACTTTTATGAATGAAAAACAGTCATGTTCAACTGATGGCTGACCATATGCGGCTACAGCTTTCTTATCACTCCAAGGACAATTTTCTTTTTCTGCATTCAATTTATTCTCCTTGAAATGATAATAAGCGTCCGGCCTATGAATAAGCCATCAATTGCTTACATGAAATACAATTTGTTTTATTGATTTTTCACCCCACAATGTATTTCTTATATTTCTTGTTTTCTTCGATTTTCTTATGCTTCTTCAATTATTTATTTTTCTTTAGCTGTATAAGTGGTTATTCACAATCCTTATTGAATCCTTCAGGGAGGAACGTCCGAGCGATTCGTAGTCGCATTTTAAATTCCATCTTTTAAAGACATTTTAGAGAAATGAAGGCATGGAACATCTTGCAATTTTCATTTTCATATTTTGGAGCATTTTCATCTTTTGGGGAGTACTTCAATCCCTGCAATGTGAGAATCAATTCTTCCCAAGTACTCGTAATCTGTTTGTTTTTGAAAATAAATGTTGGTATTTTCCATTTCACCAAGAAACAGGTTTTCTGCCACCAAGCTCACAAACTAATCTCTGTCAAAAGATTTATTCTCAACTATCCTTTTATCTTAAGGTGATACTGCTCAATTTATTTTAACCCATTAGCACCGTGCCTTACCAGATGGTAACGCCAATATCTAAGCAATGATAGAAAAATTACATTATATATTCTAAGTTCATAAAAATTAATTTATTTGTATTAAGAATTTAAAAAATAAATAAATAAACTTTGGCGCTAATGGGTTAAGAATAGATATGTGTCTAGCAGGGAGTGTACTAATGAAAACAGAGTAAATTAACAGTTTGAGGAAAGTGGTTGATACATTCCCACTTGAAAGGTAGCCACTACTACATGGTAGCTGTGTCTACCATAGCTGTAGCTTCGATTTTTCCGACTACCACTCCATTCAGGGTAGTTGTAACTACGGATTGGCAGACTTTGTTTAATCACATGAATTTGAGTTAAAGCTAACACTCTACACCGTAGTGCCTACTATGTAGACACTTCGTTTTAATCACACCACCCATTATATTCACTTATTTTGCATGTTAAGTCTATACTAATCACTTCATGCTTTTTATGTTTTGGCTATTGCATTGCACTACTCTTCTCATTTCCATTCTTTTTTCAAGTCTGGCCTTTCATATATTCGGATTTGGGTTTGTATATTGTATTAAGACTATTTATATATTGTATGCTGTCGTTAAAAAAATATTAATATCTAAAATTATTGTTTAATTCATTAGGTGCTGATACGATACGAAGGCAGGCTGTTCTCTGCCACAGGGTCTTGAGGACATTACAATTGGTTGCTCAGACATCGACTGTTATGTCCCATGAGACATGGGAAGCGCTTCTCATTTTTATGTTGGCAATAAATGAGACCCTTTTGGCTACTCCTACAATCAAAGGTATTTAATGAAATTATTATAAATTTGTGATTTTATGAGCTTAGTATTAGAGGACTCAACAGTAGTTACTCTGTTTATCAGTGCCATTCGTGATTCCTAAGAGCTATCACTTAGATATATGCACGATATTCTACTTTCTTTGAATACAATAAGCCATCTCTAAGATACGACGTTTTGACAGTCAAAACAAGCATTAGAAAAAATAAAAAAAAAAAGTAATCAAGGCCACTGTACTTTTTCTCCAAAGAAGTACTTTTTTTTTTTTTCTTTTTCCCCCGAGAAAAACTCAAAAAAGTAAAAGAAATTATGAAAAGGCAGTCTTTCAAAAGGCACATATAAAAATCGTTGAAAGTATATGTTTTGCCCCCACCCCCTCCACTAACCCTCTCACTTCCACTCCAACCTCCTTTTATCTCCTGCCTCCCTAATAGGAGTGAGTATGCCTGCGATATTGTGTGGAATAATGAAATAATAGGTCCCCATTTTTTGATCCCTCGAATTAAGGCAAAGTCATTCTTGGAGGAAGTCCTCTTCACTGATATTGGGAAGCTGGTTCAAACTTGATGGTTGTCCAGCCATTAAAGGGAGGTTTACCATCCCTAACCATCCAAAATTGGTTAGACACTAGCTATCGATGGCATTGGATGGAACATGGTGGGCAGGTATCTTGCCCTGCTCGATCTTCAGACCTCACGCCCTTGGATTTCATCACGTGGGGTCACATTAAAGATTTAGTGCTCAGGGAGCCCATTAGGTCAAGGGAGCGCCTTATCCATCGCATCAGATGGGCTAGGGAACATCTTACAGCAGAGCAAAGCACAAATGCCATCCAGTCTGCCAATTTGTGATTATTTCTTCTACCTGATGGCTAGAGACCAAACCTTTGAACAGTTTTTAAATTGATTATTAGGAATTATTAGAAGAATAAATTGTTACCTTATAATTATGTATCCAGTTTTAAATTTAAAAGGTTTTAAAAATTGAAAATTATAAATATATATATACAGGGTGTCCCGTAAATGTCTAGTCATATTGTGAGAGGTGATAGAGGACCCTTAGGGGAACAAAAAATTTTCTGTGACGATTTTCCGAATTCTCGCCCACAAGGGAGAAAACGTCCTTTTATTGTTTTATCGAGACAAACGCGGTTTTTAGAAGAATAGTCATTGTAGCTCTATCCCAGGTGGTTCTTCTAGAAAGGAAGTGAAACTAATCAAAAGCTGAGTAAATTTACTATAAGACTAGTTGGAACTAAACGTAAAAATTAATGAATGTAAGTATGTATATCTTACCAAAAGAAAGCTATTCTAAATTTCCTGACATTTTCTTGATATTTCTTTCCAGCGTTACTCCTCAATGGGCAGGATCTGAGATTTCCGGGTTTCAGAAAAACTTCCTCATTTAACCAGCTTTCCATTCATGTACACAATGAACCATTTACCTAGATAACGCATTTGAACAGGACTATGTACATCTTATTTATGAGGGATAGGATATTTAATTACCACAATAAACATGCATGGGCTCACGAGAATCCCAGTGAGTTTCACAAGCGTAACCATCAGTATCAAATCAAGGTAAAGCATTTGTTTTCTAAATATAAATGCCTGTAAAAATGTGTTCAAATGCGTTATCTAGGTAAAAATAATAATTTTTTAGGTTAATGTATGGTTGGGGTTCCTTAATGGCCGCCTCCTGGACCCAGTATTAGTTACCTGAATTAATAAAATCAAAATAAATGTGTATTTTATTTATTTACTGTTTTATGAATTTTTTTTATATTCGTGGAAGTATTTCTTTTTATTGTTTTACGTAAATATTTACTTAATAATTATGTAAACATTTCTAAAAATAAATATTTATCTTCAGCTTTTTGAATAAACTGAAGAAAAAAATATAATTTTCTTTTCACAGATTCATGTTTTTTTTTAAACTTTTGTTCTTAAATCGTTCACATACTTCAATAACACAGGGTTGTGATACATGAATGGAAAGCTGGTTAAATGAGGAAGTTTTTCTGAAACCCGGAAATCTCAGATTCTGCCCATTGAGGAGTAACGCTGGAAAGAAATATCAAGAAAATGTTAGGAAATTTAGAATAACTTTCTTTTGGTAAGATATACATACTTACCATTCATTTTTACGTTTAATCCCAACTAGTCTTATAGTAAATTTACTCAGCTTTCGATTGGTTTCACTTCCTTTCTAGTAGAACCACCTGGGACGGAGCTACAACGACTATTCTTCTAAAAACCACGTTTGTCTCGATAAAACAATAAAACGACGTTTTCTCCCTTATGGGCGAGAATTCGGAAAATCATCATAGAACATTTTTTGTTCCCCTAAGGGTCCTCTATCACCTCTGACAATATGACTAGACATTTACGGGACACCCTGTATATATATATATATATATTGGTGTTTTGGTTTGGGCAAGAAAAATAAAGTTTAATTATATTTAAAAGTTATTATAGAAAAAGTTGAATTGAAATGTTTTTATTGTATTACATTATATCTCAGGGTTCATTTAATATTACCATACTCACCACATACGGATTTATGAATAAAACTATTTGAATAATTAAATTCATTTGATAAATTTCCTGAAAGAAAAGCATGAGAAATATTAAATTAAAACCACTTCTAACCATCTGTCCTTTTATGTGTTGAGACCATATTAAATACCAGGATAAAGGTTCATAGTAAATGAAATAGAGTTGGAAACAAATGGCTTATATTGAAATAAAAAATATATGTTATGATTTGGCATGGCTGTGATATAAAATTAAATATAAAAAAGAAAAAGTGCTTGACTCACATAATTGTATCAATGTTTGGGCATTAAAGAAAAATTAGCACATAATTAAAAATTAAACTTATATACTAAAATATAAATATTGGCCATTATTGAATTTTTGCTAGCTTTTGAATTTAATTGAGTATTGGCAGTTATTGAGTTATACTCAGCTTATGATGCGGATTGTGTTCTGGAAGCAAAGAGGCAGACTGGTAGTAGTTGAGGAGAATGATGGTCGGCTGCTAGATCGTAGAGTGGTGTCTGGCCATCAAGTGAAGATGAAGTGAGAGCTTGGTTTCGGCTGACCAGCTGGTTCTGCAGAGAGATCGTGTGCCCTACGTCTCTGGTGCTCGAATGAGATCGAGTGGTGGGGGGAGGCCCTTTTTATAGGCGTTACTCCCACCATGCCAAGGGCGTTTGGCTTCAGCGATCGCCACCTGGATGTTCAAAGGGCATTTTTGGAAGCACCTCTATTCTTATCTTCCTGGGAAACTTGTATCTCTCTATGCCTTATCGCTCCTAGCCGAGACTTTGGAATCTTCTTTTATTTCACACTGCCTTTAAAAAAATAAATACTGCCAAGCTAAGCACTGCCAATTGCTATCCCTTTTATTACTCTTTTATTTATTTAATTGGTTGACAATAGATAATATTTGTGATGGACTTATGGAATATAACTTAGCCTTTATTTTGAATAGGAATGCTACTCTTTGCTATGCCAGAAACTGACTCTTTCTAGAGCACCCCCTTTTAGATCATTACATTTCGGGTGGGCTGCGGTGTAAAAAAAAATAAAAACTGTTACTATTAGCATGTTTTAATTTTTTTTTCTTTTTCTTTTTTTTTTTTTTTTTAATTTAATTTTGTCTAATAATTTTGTTTTCCGGCTCAGGGTAGCATTACTATTCAAATACTGGATACTATTAACTGGTTTCATTTTAAAAGTTTAAATTTGTTTTCTTAATATGCTCTAAATTAATTTATAAATATTCTAAAAAATCTAAAGAATTATAAATTATGTCTAATAACAAAAAAAGTTGCATACAATAATATCATTTACATTTACAACATGTGTTGTATGGCTGTATACATCTTATTTCAATACAAAGTCACTTAAATTTTTAAAAAATTGTCTATTTATTTATATATATATATATATATATATATATATATATATATATATATATATATATATATTGTAATCTTCTTTCTTTAATTTTTACCCTTAATCCAATATTTTATAATTTTAATTTCACATTAACAATATAATATAATTAAAAATATCCACTATGACAAAAAAAATAAGTATAGCTCAAAGCTGAGCTTCCTGGGCTCATTCAAATATTAAGTTTTATTTATTTTATTTTTTTAAATTTTTTTTTTATGTACAACAGGAAATTAAATTGAAATTTCCAGACTTATATAAAGAATCATTTCAAAAAACAAGTAATACTTTTTACATTCAATGTTTACTGTGTCCATCTTCAGTATGAAAAATGTCTTCAAAGTTTTCTTTTATTTTTGTCCTTATTCAATTATTTCACCCTATGCATTTGACACAACTCTAACGATTGTTCAAGAAAGTTTGTTCCCTCACTAGCCCACTTTAAAAAATTGAAATTTTAATGTAATAAAATAATTTGTCAAAAGTCTATCAGTCCTTGTCGGTGTCAACTTGTTTGTCAGTCACTCCTTCTTTCTACATTTCATTTAAAAACTTCTCCTTCCTTCTCATTATTAAATATTAAACTCCTTCCACATCAATAATATTATTCAATTCCTTACTCTTGAATAATATTACTCAACAAATTATTATTAATAAGTTTCCCCCCTTTATTATAATATAATATAATATTTCCCATTACGTAGATAAGGTGCTCCGGCCTCTTCATGGGTCCGTGAGCCTTTAATACACAAACAAGTTTTTGGAATGAGCCCGTTGGTCTAGATTATGATGGCTGTTATCCTTGCGGAATCAAACTCATACAGGTCTTTCAGCTCTGGCCAACTCCTGATACTTGCGCAGTTTCTCGGCATATGATTTCCGGATATTCTCATCATTGGGGACTGCGAAATCAATAATATTGGCTGTCTTACTTCCCTTTTCAATGATAAGAATGTCCGGTTTATTGTGATGGACAGTACGGTCTGATAACATTGCTTCGTCCCAATACATTTTAATTTATTTTATAATTAAATAAGTATTATTATTATTATATGTCTTAATTTTTCTTTGTTTTGTTTTTATAGTTATTTTATTATGACAGTGTAATTGTTTCTTTTTGAATTCTGTTTACAGTAGAAAGTTTTCTACTCCCTTTCTTGCTTCCACACCACCATAATCCCACTACATTCACAATTTATTTAAATAGAGTTTATGTGAATGTGATTTTTTTTTCCCTAATTCATTCATTCATCTTTTTTTTTCAGATGACGTTGGAGATCAGCTGTGTGAGAGAGTGCTAAGTGTTCTATTTGAAGTTTGGCTCCTTGCTTGCGCTAAATGCTTTCCATCCCCTCCTTTGTGGCGTACACTCCGAGAAATGGCTGTATCATGGCGTCATCGGACTCCACTTATAGTTCAGTGGTCTCGGCTAAATCTAGCTTTAACACATAGAATAATTGGATTCATGTGTCCTCCAGACTTTCCCAGAAACAGTTCAAGTAAGGCAATACATTCATTTTTTTAAGTCTTATACTCATTTCTGAAGTAAAGGAACCTTAGTATTGTTGGAAAGGATTTTAAATAGTGATACAATTCCTTATTATGAATATATCACAGCTGTTGTTGGAAACAATCCACATATTGGGAGGTGATTAAAAATCTTCCAAATTGACCGTTTTAAAATATCAGTAGAAGACTGGGTTTGCCTATCGGTACAATGTATAGGTTCCCCATGGAAGGGTTTACTCTGGACACAAATTATTAGTTTGCTTATGCTAAACTTATTAGTTTGCTATTGCTAAAACTCACTCAAAAAGATGCTACACCAATGAGGAACATGTGTTTAAAAAACAAAAAGGGCTCGTTAGATGTTGAGTTTACTCTGTATTACGTTCAAATTGAATTAAGCCACCAAACTGAGGATCTTGGTGGTTCTGGACACCACCAAGACCATTGTAGTACACGCCTAAATAGCATTGGTATGGTTGTTGTATCTATAAAAAGGAGGCCCGGTAGCCTTGAGTGTTAAGGCATGAGAACTTAACGCTCCGTCCCAAGGGTCATGGGTTTGATTCCCACTAGGGGTTGTGGTTTTTTTTTAGAAAAAAGAAAATGCATCAGCTCTATCCTGGCTAGAAAAGGGTGTCTACCAATAGATAACCCATCCTAAAATTATGAGTTAATTATAATAGACATTAAAATTTAAATAATAGTATCTATAAATGTGTGCATTTATTTTATTCATTATGAGCAATAAACAAAAATGTGAAGTTTTTGAAATTTTATTAAGTAGTATAGTTCCTTGCACATACAACTCTCCGGATGAGAATTGATTAATAAAATAATAATTGTTTCATCTGTTCATTAAAGGTCAAAACTATTCTTATCTATTTTGTATTTAAACAAATTAATCAGAAATGCTGGGCACACTTCCCATCTTCTGAGGAATGTGCTTAGTTATGCAGCTCCTGCATGACAGCCTTTGTTTCCATTATCAGCTGCCTTAAGGTTGGTCCACATCTATTTTGAAACGTAGCTTTGTGGCCAATCTAGTTCCTCAGGATTTTAGGCAGTTAATTACAACTATATCTGTGATGTGATCCCTTATCAGCAATGCAAGTACATATAGAGTGTATCAAAGACTGCAATTCTACAATTTAGGTGATCGAATGATGGAATAATTGGTCATAACTTATTTTTTTTTTACTCAATTTTGTGGCTTAATTATTTCTCCTTTATGTACAGGATATATTGGCTCACTATTCAATCATTTGAAAATTGTGCTTTAAATTGTGATTACAAGTAGTATACTTTTTCTAAGATATTCTTTCTATCTGTATATAGTAGCTTTATCTGTTTATCTTATTGGGTCTAATTTTTTTATTTGTTTTTGCAGGCGATCTTGAATATCATGTTCCAGGAGAGCTTAGTAACGATGCAGTAGCCCAGGCATGGTTCAGGTTTCTCCATACCCTCGGCTCTCCTGTAGATCTGACACGTCCCCAAGTAATCTCTCAGACTCCCAAGTTCCTCCAGTATGCCATGGTTTCAGACACAGACCCGTCCTCACACCCCTGCCTTGCTGCTCTGCCTACTAACTTCCTTATTGCCATTAAAGGGATTTCGATGCTTGTTGACGCATTCCTAGGTAAAAAAATAATTTAATTATATATACAGTGGAGTCTCACTTTTATGAAACTCACTTATACAAAACATTCACTTAAACAAATAATTTCTCATTCATTTATAACATTTTTCTGCTGTTCTTATGAGTCAATCGCCTCCGTCACAAAACTCATAATTAATTAAATAATTTCTCATTCCCCGGCAAAACTCCATTTAATCCGGTGTAATGAATTTTTTACTTATGCGATATTCACTTATTCAAAAGATAATTTGTTCCCCTGGTGTAAATACTATTCAGTTATACGAAGAGACAACAGCTTTTCCACGAAATGTTTACAGACTTACCAGTGACTTACCCCCAACAGTCTCTCTATCACTCATCTCAGTTCTTCCTTGTCATTCTAGTAATCCACTCTATCTTGTGTCTGTCCGTGTTCTATTCACTCTATCTTGTGTGATTTCCTAATAAAACGACACGTTTCAGTGATATCTCCCCCTCCACTCACTCGTTTTTCAGTTCTCTATACAGTAGTTGTTCTAGTAGCTGTGTTCTATGGCGCATTCATCTTTTAAAATGACTAAAAAAAAAAAACAAAAAAAAAACTTTCTTTTGAAGATAAAATAAAAATACTAAAAGAAGTTGATGACAACCCCAACGAAACAAAAGTAGACATAGCTAAACGGTTGAAATTACCTTCATCAAGTCTTGTGACTATTATTGGTAAGAGGAAAGGAATCGAGGATAATTATGTGATATGAAACTTGAAAATATAATAATGTACATCGTTATTTAACAACAAAATATGTACAAACAATAAAATTGTGACTTTTTTAAAAATAATTGATTTTATTTCAAAATACCCACAAAACCTAATAATATTCAGTTACACAAAATATTCACTTATACGAAACATTTTCCATTCCCCTTCACATTCGTATAAGTGAGACTCCACTGTACTTGGTTTATATGTATTTTGAAGTTTTGTATTAAAAGTTTTTAATAAATTGGCCTCTTAGTAGTAATTTTTACCTTTACAGATGTAATCTGTTTTGGTGAAGGTAAGGCAGCAAAATAAAAAAATTGTGTTTTAAAAATAATTATAATTTCTATAAATACTGGACACTTATGGTATGTCTTATTAATAATTAAATAAAAAATAATAAATTAATCCCTTGCATGCAAAAAATATAGAATAAATAATCCTTGCATTGAATATTATTAATTTAAATAAATAATAAAAAATGTAAATTAAAATTATACATTCCGCATATGCACTTATATACAAATCTCAAAATAAACACCAGCATGTTCCTTGTGACACAAGCAAAAAAAACTTAACATAACTAATCTTAAGCTAGACTTGTGCAAGTCTCAACTTCCAATTCTTGATTCTTCTAATTCTTTTTTAAATGTCCCATAGCAAATAATAAAATATTCAGAGTTAATTAATCATATTCTGGTCACATGTACACAACTTCGCTGCAACAACCTTGGACTGCTCTAAGGGTCAACAGGTCCTTCCAGAAACTTCACAATAAGTTTGAATTAAATAAATTGACCCAGAAGTAAATAAATTCATAAAATACATTTTGGTCCAGTCTGACTTCTAGATAAAGTCTACATGGAGATCATGCTTTATCTCGGACATGCCTGTTAATGGTACAATAGCATTGTCTTCAGTTTTGAGTTTTGCTAGATTTAGATAATAATGTTTAATTGTTGAAGGTATAATGAGTGAACCCCTGGTGCTGCCAAGCTCGGAAGAAGAAATCAAGAAAGAAACTCCGACTCCACCACCTCATAGGCGGCCTGCAAAAAGCTTTAGTGTTACATCAGTTGCTCAGAAAGGTATACCAAAGGGCTAATCAATTAAAGCCTATTTGATGCTCTTAATTAAGTATTTTTGAGTAGTGTTTATTAATCGGCTTCAAAATGGCAATGTTTAAGCATGTAAAATAAAGAAGGCCATATGGAGAAAGAACATTTTTGAGAGGATGCAATAAGCAGTTGCATTTTGAAATAGGCAATATTCATTTTTGACTAGAGAATGTCTGTCACATACTCAAGAAACTGGCATATTTTTACTTATTGTGCAGAAGTCAAGCCAATATATGCTTCTAAATTATGAAAGCCTGGTGCAACAGAATAATGTAAAAAATATGTTCATGCATTATCTTTGAAATACAAAAAAATCGACCTATCTGGAAAAATAATACTCAATTGTTTTTATTTTTATTTATTTATTTTAAGCATTATTTAATTGGGGGCATATTGACTTCAATATCTTGTGTTCTAAGAATACATTTTGTACAAATACTCCCTTGTTGCTTTTTTTTTCTTCAAAAATAATTTTTCTATGTCCTCAATTCCTCCAAGTCTAGGTTTTCTGTATCAAATCTTAGTTTAAACATTCCTTCTCAACTACTCTTTCATCTTCATATGATGATAACATAATACTAAAACTGTTCACCTTTAAATAAAAAAAGATTGGGTGCCTATCTGTGACGGAAACAAAAGAGTATTATCTAAAACAAAGGGAATATACACTCTGGGAAATTTAAACATTTGATGACTAAAGGTAGTTACTGCTATTTGGTAGTTGTATGTAACCATAGTTGTAGCTTCAGTTTTTCCATGTTCCCCTCTATTTAGGATAGTTATAGCTAGGTAGTGTTGGCTCTGTTTAATCACATGGATTTAAGTTAATGCTAATACTACTCCATTGAGTATACTAAGGAGTATTAATAATCTTCTAAGGCACATTCTATTTCATTGTTAAAAACATTGTAAAAAAATAACAAGACTGTTTGGTGGGCCTGATATAATTTCAGAAAGGATGGATATATTAAACGTTTCAAACACCACCAAATTACTTAAAATGATTTGTAACTAACTTCTAAAAGTAGCTATGTTTCAGCTGCAGGCTCTTCAAAGAGTGCACTTATTGGTCTTGGAGGCCGAACAATGAGTACGTCTAGCTCAAGCGGAGCGCCACCAACAATGAGTAAGTTTTCAGTATTTTTTTTTTTTAGAAGTAAAATAGTCAAATATATCAACATAAATATATCAAAATATGGGTAAAAAATGTACTTCAAAATGTGAGTGGAACCTGATGACAGGCGTTGTTTTGGTTCACCAGTGAACAGCTGAGACCTTTTCACTACTGTTTGGTCCAGAACTTGAAAGAAGTAACCAAGAAGTTAGGTTTTCTATCCCAAAATACCAACACAAAACCATTAAACATAGATTTTTTCCTTCAAGATTTGAAATAATTAATTTTTGTTGTGAACAAATGCTTAAAGAAAATGTGACTACGATTAAAACTATTGCTCCATCAAATCATTAGTCAATTTAATCCTAACTTTTTATTGGTAGAACCGAAGTTTTGTGTCCTCAAAACCGATTTCTTTCAAATTTTGTACAATAACGTATTTTGATCCACTAAACATGAATCCGTTAAAAAAAAAGTTTCAACTAGGAAAGAAGTTATTAAGCACTAAAGTTCACTGTTATGCGAGTTTGAGAGCTAATGTAAACAACTAAATTTATCAACATGCGCATGGGCAGGTATGGAAAAGTGCGTAATAAAGAAGTCTAATTGAAATTTACCATCAATTATTTAAATTCACCAGCAGTTATTTATTCACAACCACTTTTTTAAATAATGAAACATTCTTCACATTTCTTGTTTCGTTCATGAAAAGTATTATATAACAGAAATCCCTTAATAATTAGCTAATGCCTTTATAATTATTAGTTCATTCTAATTCGCGCCTGCTGAACTTTGATTGTCAACATACTTTTATTTTATAAAAAACTAGCAATGAAGTTGCACGAATTTATTATTCTCGTCCACAATAGAGAAGAATTACTCAAATTTCTCTATAAACGTGCTCATAAATATGAAGAGCGCTTAAAGGCTTTTTTTGGTGCGATTGGGGATTTATATCCACCAAACATCACGTTCGAAGAAGAAGAAGGCTAAAAAGGATGTCTAGGAGGATAAGAAGAATGTCTAGGACGACTTTTAGGCATACATGCTATGCGTTTTCGCTCGCTCAAGAAGATATCAAAACCCTAGTCAATCCAACTCGCTAAAATTAATAGAATCTTCTTGAGCGAGCAAAAACGCATAGCATGCATGCCTAAAAGTTGTCCTAGACATTCTTCTTATCCTCCTAGACATCCTTCTTAGCTTTCTTCTTCTTCGGACGTCTGCCCATAAGCAACAGGTGACGACGGGTGAGGATTCCCTTAAAATTGACAATATTTTTGAATAAATGGTTTCTGAACATTTGAAATGAGATATCTTTGTTTCCCAATGTTACATATCTGCGCATGTTTAACAAATACACTGTTTACGCCTACTTTTATAACCTTCCTAACAGTGAACTTTAGTGCTTAATAACTTCTTTCCTAGTTGAAAGCGATTTTTTTTTTTTTTTAAGGTATTCGTGTTTAGTGCATTAAAATACGTTGTTGTGAAAAATGTTAAAGAAATCGGTTATGAGGACGCTAAACTTCAGTTTTACCTTTTTATTATTTAAACTTGTTTTATTTCAGCATCGATCAGTGGATCTTGGGAAGTTTCAACTTTATCCCAGCCTTTGGCTCCAGGAAGACCAAGGTGTAACAGTCTTTTGCACTTGTTTGGTGAGTGGCTTTTCGAAGCTGCTCAGGCTGGTACTGGTCTCTACGCAAATCCCAATCTTTCACGTAAGTCTCATCTTTTATAGCATTAAAAGCATTTCATTATTTGTTTTAATTTTAACATCCTTTTATTAATAACAGAGATTTTTAGGATGGCTTATCTATATGTTACCACCATTTTCTATCCAGGATAGTAGTGAGCCTTTTCTTTTATCAAGATAAAAGCCATCTGCCTCAGTGGGAATCAAATCCTCAATCCTGACACACAGAATGTTCAAAACTCACAGCTGCCAAGCCTCCAAATTTAATTGAAATCTTCTGTCTAAAAATTACCTTTTTTAAAAACTTTATATTTAATGTTCTCTTAAAATGAATATATAAAATCCAGATCACTACCTTGTAATTTTTTTTTTTTTTATGGGCTAAAATTCTTCCTTGACTAATCAAAAATGATATCCAAGAGTGTATTTGTGAAGAAATGTTTTTTTAAATGGGCCAAAAATATGATTTTCCAAGTGAAGTCCCGATGCCGAGTGAACGCGATGCTGGTTTGAATTTAATTTTTTGAGTGAGCTTTTCGATGGGTCCCTTTTTAATTGTTGTTTTTTCTTTCTTTTTTTGTCCTCCTTCAATTTAAAAAAGCACGAATAACTAAAAGTGAACTAATTTTGCTAAAACAAGCTGTTGGGAGTGTACAGAGCTATGTTTATAGTTAGTTTTTACTAACGTTAATTTGACGAGGGTTGAGAGGGCAACAAGTTGTAATTCACCGAATAGCTCACATGACCAAAAAACTTCATTCAGTAGTCCTCTAGTAACATGCCGAAATACCGGAAGTATGCTACAGTAACGCTAGGTAACTCTAAAGTCGAGAAATGTGAAGAAAAAGATGGTGAGAGATACGAGGAGCCCTCAACTGCTAGAGAAATCAATGATATGTGGGTCCATCGACTAGAACACAAATCAATGATACACAGGTCCCAAACTCTCTCGACTGGTGGAGAAGTCAATGGTAGAGAAAGGGAAAAAAGAAAGAAAAGCTTTATTTAATAAACAAATAAAGAGTGTTATCCAAGTCTATTGGGTTGCTATACACACAGCTTGCTTTATCGAAAATGTATTTAATTAATTTTACGTCCGTTAATTTATTTTAGACTATGGAGGGAAAGATAAAGAAATTTAGTAAGATTATATTTAAAAATTAATACAATGCCTATACAATATTTATATGAGAACTTATTATTATTATTTATGTATGAGAAATAATCTGGTAGTGTTGGATCCTATTTTATAATGAAGACTACTTGCAGACACAGGATGAGGACTGACTTGAAAATACATTTCAAGTCTACATAATCCCTCTTTTGTCACACAAACATACTTAATACCCCATAAAAACTCTTTTCTCTTACTCAAGAAAATTATTAATATGTGGCAGCTTTCAGATTTCAGGCCCCCCCCCCCCACAAACGTTTGACATGCTCAAAATATTCAAACATGAAAACACGGATATTTAATATATTTGGTTCGGAAGCTAATGTTGAATAACTTATTTGACAATTCTCCTTGACAAGATGATCATGAGCCTGGCTTCGAGTTGAGTCAAATGTCTACTGCTGCCGTTAAACTTGTTGGCCCAAGCATTGTTGAAGGGCAATCACATTGCGCGAGTTCACCATTCTAGTGTAAATTTTATTTTCACAATTCCCTTTTATTCTCTAAATTTTAATCACAAGTTTGAAATCACTAGATGCTGTCAGATTTAATTATCACAATAAAGGATGAGCCAGGAGGTTTGATATAGAGTATTTTTGGCAGGAGATTACTAAACCTATGAAAGATGTCAAGATTCACCTTTTCTTTGTATCCAAAACTTTGAATGGTTCAATTATTTTCATTTTCAATTTAAGTCTATATTTTATTATTCTATTAATGTAGGTATTATAATTAATCTATTAAAAAACGAAAATATTTGCTTTATTAAAATACTTGTTTTACCTGTCTTTTTAGCTTTTCCTTGGTCAGTTCATATATGTAAGTTATTTTCATATTTTTAAGCAATAGATTCTTTTTGGAAATTCTTTGAGCAATAGATTCATGTAAAATTATTTTGGGAAATCAACATTTACCCTAAAAAAAAATCAATTTTAAGTAGCTGATCTTCAGCTGACATTGTTTTAAGAGCTCCTGAAGAGGCGTCAATATGACATGAAACATCTAGAGCAAATAAAAGATTACTAAAGAATAGTGTATCTAGTAAATGAGTTCTGCCATATATAAATACATAACATAAATCACAAAGTCCCCTTCTTATAATAGAATGAGGACATAAACCTGAAGATGGCAGGGGTTGAAACCCCTCCCATCCAATCAGTTATTACAACTCCCATCAGCTGAAATATCTCCTCTCTGCTTGAATACTACTCATTAGCAGATTGATCTCTCATCTGCTGAAACTCCTCCAATCCTCTGAATTAGCTCCCATCAGCTGAAATATCTTGTATCAGCTTAAACAGTTTGGTCAAAAATGAGTGCAGGGGTCAAAATTTTGATCCGCTCATGTATGATGTTTTTGCGCAGTTAGGAAATTGCCCAAGAATGTTCCATGCTAAAATATCTATATATATATTTATAGAAGTAGGTGTTAGAAGGATCTTCATTTTTGTTTTTAGGTGTTTTTAATGAACTGCAGTATTTATATTATATTTTGGTGCTTTAGTACTTTCCAAAGAAATGTAGCTATTTAAATTAATTAAGAATAAATATTGTGTGTATACATTTATAATGTTAATAGTAGGTGATTGAATGTTACTTTGAATTAATGTACATGGTCGATGTTAGTTTTGTTATTGGCCTTTTTGCATGCTGTTGCTGTAGTTAAGCCACTGGCATTAGTATTATGCACTACTATAAATCTAGGAAGATAGTGTGGGCAGTAATGTAGTCTCGTTTATTTGTCCCTGTGCCTGTTTGGGGGGGGGGGGGGCAGGACAATCTCCTTTCTTCTCCTGCTGGTGCTGAGCCTTACATCCTCTCTTCTAGGTGTAGTCTAAGTTTGACTTCCTTCATAGTTCCTGCGAGTTAAACTTTTTTGATTTTCCTCCTAATAAATAAATAAAAGGATTTAATAGAGTCACTTTTTAATAAATGTATTTAAAAGCTTACTCTATTTGTATCTATTTATCAATTAATTTTTGAGGTATTTTATTCAGTAAAATTGTCAAAGTTGGTCATTATAACTATTTATTTTATTTCTCATAGACTAGTTCTATTCCTTTCCAGGGGAGGGTGTTGGGAGGAGAAGTGGTTCGATTGGGAGTAATCCAGCTGAGCCTGTTGAAGATACTAGTAAATACCAAGCCGGACGAGCTATGGCACTTGCAACCCTTTGTAGAATATTTTGTTCAAAGAAAACAGGAGAGGAAATACTCCCTGTGTACTATGCTAGATTCTATCTGGTGCTTCTTCATGGTCTCAAAATGAATGAGGTATAGTTAACTTAATCCTATAGTGTAGAATAAAACAGTATGTTTAGTACTACAAGTACAGTATGTTGAATTATACAACTGGATAGGTGTAAAACATAATTAACCTTAAAGATGCTGTTTTTGTTGAAAATAAATTAATGAGATTTGGAATTGTTGTCTCATATCAGTGCTGGGCTTGCTAAAAAAGTTTCTTTCTTCTCCATAAATGTTTATAGAGACCCCACACATACAGCCTGGTGCTAGTGGGCATTGCTGCACCATAAGAAGCATGTCCCCTAAGATCCCCTAACAGTCCAAAAGAGCCCAGAGGGGAAGATACTATAGAGGTATCGGATTCAAGACCATACGGCACACTAGGGAGATAGTGTGGTCAGTACTCTGCTCTGGCCGCCTTATTTCCCCCTTTGTAGTTACCCATTAATAGATTAATTAACCCTTTCTGGACGGTGGGCTTCTCTAGCAGCCAGCCCAAAGCCATGACTGACTGACGGTGGGCTTCTCCAGCAGCCAGCTCACTCTATATCGTATAAGGACGGCCGCTTATTTTCTTTTGTTGTATTTAGTTCTATACGTTTGTATTTTTGTATAAATTAGTATTATTTGTATTTTAAAAAGAGCAAATCGCCATCGTTGCAAAGCTCGAAAATTAAATTAAAAAAAAATAAGGACGGCGGGCTTCTCTAGTTCTTTTAGAATATTCGACAGATTTCTTAGTAGACGTGTTTGAGACTTCTCGGAAGATGATAAATCGCAGCCCAGCCCTTCCTCAGCTCCAGGAAGTAATATTGAAGAGCATTCTAGGATTTTGATGAAGACGATAGCGATGAAGCGTAAACAATGTAATTTGCTGAGGAAGCATCGCAGTTTCCAGGGATATAGGTTTTCTATCAGTAGTACAAAGGTGTTACGTGGAAAAGTTTCTGCACTAATGAAAGAATATATATATATTACTAATACGAGAACATAAATCTAAAAAAATACAAAAAAAAACAAGACAATTGTCTAGGGTGCGTGGAAGGTAGCTAGGCTAGTAGCCGTCAGGAGGGACAGCCAGGTATCGGGAGGGTCCCCTCACCAAGTACTCTCGGACATACCACTGCCGCTGTCTCTATAGGGTTAAAGGCGAGGTTGGCCTAATGTTGGTCAGGGAGGCCTGAATCCAACCAAAGAACGCAGACACTAGTCTCATATGGAATACAAAAACTTTAGTGCTTGCTCAGGATTTGAACTCAGGTCCGCCAGCATATTAGTCCAGTGCTCTACCACTGAGCTATCATTGCCCCCCCCCTAAGAAAAATTCTGAATTAGAATAATAATGTGTGTGTCATGAATTTTATTTTGTTTTTAGAGAAAGGAAGTTGAGGAGCCCCTAGCAAGCATATTATTGAACTGCTCAGATCTTCTTAGACTTGACCTTGATGGAATTCAGATCATGGTGCCGCATATATTGGAAGCGCTTGAAAGGGTTCTTCCTGATAAAGACCTTTTTCTCAAGTGAGCACTTTGATTAAACAATCTATGGATAAAGAGTCCTGTAGTTAGCAAGCTGGATTCTTACGATGGAGAGGCTTTTATTTACCAACACACTATAAGTTTTCATTGTGGCGTGTTTAAATAATGTTTGAATTATTTTAACAGGTTGAAAAGAAAAAAATAAATTAATTTTTAAAAAATTATACTTTTTACTTGAAGATTAAACCTATCATGTTTTCTTTTTGTTTTATCCTTTATCTATGCTCTGTGGATATTTTTCTTTAATGAAATATGTTGGACAGGAAGTGGTGCAGTTACTAGCTTCTTGATTGTTCTGTGCTATTACTCGACTATGCCAAAATTGAAATATTTTCTGTAATTTCTAAATAATTTATTGTTTTCAGATCACCTTCTGTATCAATGACTGACTTGAGGAGGGCATCCATCCATCTGCTCCTGTCGATGATTGCCTTACCCCTTCACTTTCCGGTGATTACACAATTATTGTTACCATACTTCCTCTTAGGATTGAACTGCGTGCATTGGATCTTTAAACACCAGTTTTGTCTAAAAGAAGCTTTTCAATTTCTAAGTTAAAGCTTAAACCTAAAATTACGACAAGAATAGTATTCATAAACATCAGTTGACTCAGTTTTAACTATCAAGGGAATATATTTGGAAGAAAAGATAGTAAAAATTAATAACAGACTTGACTCTTTTTTAATAAAGGTGTAGGGAAATAGTTTTTATTTGATATTCACATTAATAAAGATATTTGAATTATTTTCAGAACCTCGTGATAAAAGAACTGATTGGTGGTTCCAGTGATAAAACACCCTTGACATTCGGCATGCTGAAACCAAGGGTTATGAATTTGCTGATAAATGCTTTACAAGTAGAAACAGATCCTCACAACACACATTTGCTTTTAGGTTGTTAACAATCTTCTGAAATTAGACATCTAGTGAAGCGAGCAAGGGCATAGATTACATATCTTAATTGTTATTTAGGCGGGCTATTGGTGATGGTTCAGGACGCTGCTGCAATTGAAAAAATAAGAAATGAAGATTTTATGTTCCAGCAGCCGAATCTTTCCAATGTATCACAATGTGGAGGTAAATAGCTCTAAAATTAATTTTATGTGTGTTCTCCTTATCACAAAGTGTATTGTGTTAGGGAGTAAGAGATACGTGAAATCATAACTTGAATGTCATCATTCAAAAGCTTAATTCAATTTTACAAAACAGGTTTAGGCATAAATTTCAATATGATGTCCTTAGTAGGAGAAAATGGTGCTTAAAGTTAAAGGACATGTTGATTTTGTCTAATTGAAGAACAACTATTTATGAGTTAGTTTTTACAAAAAAACAGTCCCTTATCTGGCGGTCTCCGAGAAGAATGAGTGACAGATCTCGAAACTCGCAGGAGCTAGAACGGCTCGAAGGTTTCTAGACCACCTTCCCTTCCTACCTAGCCAAACATTGGTTTTGTGGTATTTCATTGAAAGGAAGTAAAAAAATGCATAAATGTTTCGTTTTAGAGGCAGGGACTTGTGTTTCTATTAAGAAAGTAAATGTTTTTAATAAGGTATTTGCGGTTGGAACGCCTGATTTTATCCAGTATAGTTCAAACATTCATCGTGAGTTTTAAAAGTAATTTTAATATGTACCATTTTAAATATTCAATATTAAAAATCGTACATAATATTATATCTTCAAATAATGAGGGTTTTCAAATACCACTCAGTGACCGCTTCTAACTGAATTCTCTAATCTGACTGCACCGTGGTCCCGATGACGCCGGATTAGGGAGAGTCTATTGTATCGCAATCCGTATTAAAATTCTCTAACCAATAAAGTATACATCTGCAAATACCGGCCCATCTACAGTGATTTGAAAACCTGTATTTGATTTCATAGCATATTATGCCATAATAATGCAGTAGCCCTCTAGAACATGAAACCGACGTCACTTGCTGCTAATAGACTAATCTAGGAGCCAAAAATCTTGCTTTTTTTGAAGGTTTTTTTAGACTCATATTTACTAATCAAAATTTCAAACTAAAAATATCTCACTCAAGGACAAAGAAAATTGTAATATCAAATTAGAATAACATTTGTTCCACGTCGTGAGTAAGAGTTTGTCAACTTCTCTTCCCTTACAGGCAAGCTCAACTTTTTGTGGACTTACTGTATATACTTGTGTAATATTGGGAGGGGAGGGGAAAAATTGGCTACTTATTCAATAATTGTTTAGATCCTATCAATCTTATACAATTACCTGTTTATATAATTCTCATTTTGTTCTATAAACATGATTCTAATCTCTAAAAAATTAATTAATCTAATCTAAAAAATTAAATTAACCCTTTAAATTCTGAGTGGGCGATGTATTTATTTAGCCAGAGTAGCTGCAAATCCACCCCACAATATGATTCTCCCCTGCTAAACACTAACATCCTTGTTTTTTGATCCCGGCTTTAGTCTGACACTGGCTGGGTTAAAAACGTTGTTAATTTTTTGTTATGACCTATTTTATGAGCTTTTTTTAGTACAATAAATAATTAGTAGGAATGATCATAAAAGCCATCTATTGTAGTCTGTCAGTAATATTAATTTCTCAAGAGATAATTAACACCAGTTAAAGGGTTAACATCTCTGAATTACTTGAATCATGGTTTGTTTACTGTACATCTATCATTTTGGGCATGATGCATTTAATTTAAAACCCCGTCAAAATATCACTCAGAAGCAAATACACCTGGAACCTTTTAAAACTCATTTATCGTGGGGGCCGACTATCAAATAGGAAAGTCCATGGGAAACTTTTAACACGGTTTTGAAGATACTTTGATAATTAATCTTTTATGCTTAAAGATGAAAATATTGGCAATGAAAAAAAAAAATAAAAAAATAAAATAACTCAAGACAATTTCTCCCTAACTTCCCAGGGTATCTCAAAAATAATTTTCGTAAATAGGAGGTGAACATTCGGAAGCTTGTTATTTTTTTATAAAAATGATATTTTCATAAAATTTTCATTGAACGTTAGAGAAAATTCCATCTACATTTCTCACTTTTTTCATTCTTTCCTTCTTTTTTTTTAGTGAAGCTTCTTTCCCTGTGACGTATTAATCCTCATTTCATCATTACAAAATCACATAGTGCCTGTATCAAACTTTATTGATTGGATTACATGTAGATTTGATGTCTGGGCATTTGGTCATTATAGATTCTTGATGCTCATAATTTTAGCAGAAAAGGTTAACTTCCGATTTAATTGAACGTCTTGGCAGGCCTTACACAATTTTGAGTAACTAAAATTACTAAAAAATTACTCTTAAGCTTTTCACAAATTTCCCCCTTTCTAGATTCTGCTACTAGCCTGTTTGTTCGTGCGACTTACTTGGTTTGTCATCGTCTAATCTCATCTTGGAAAAGTGACTTGAGCATCTCACTTGCAGCTCTTGAACTTCTTTCAGGCCTTGCTAATACTGGCATTAAAGGAATTGGTGAGTACTTTTAAGTCATCTTTAATTTATTTTCATAATTTTCTAAAAAAAAAAAAAAAAAAAAAACCAATCACTTATTTTAATAGTTCTTGCAATTCTAAATAATTTATTTATTTTTCATTGGAGCTTGTGATTATTTTTTTCTTTTAGCACTTTCCGAAGGAAGTAGGTTGTGAGATTGAACACTAGCTACTGCACATTGAATTTTTGAGAATGATACCCGTTAAAATTTAAAGATATATATGTGCGTGAGTCTGTCAGCATGACGGCAGCCACTACTTTTCTTTTTTCACAACAAAAATTGGTGTATATATTGAAATGATTTAATTTTAATATAAATTTTACGATAACTACAAAATAAATACGACCCAAGTTGGATTGGCAAAATGTAATGATATTTTTATATTATTTAATCACAAGTTATTTTTATTTTAAATCTCAGGATCGGTTGAAAGTAATATGGAATTAAAACCTTTACATAAAATTTAATTTTATGTACTCCGCTTCAGAGCCCTCGAGTTTGAAAACAAATTTTAATTGGCTCTGCGCTGGAGCCCCCATGTGCAGAGGGTTAATAAGCCTCTAACGGATAAAGATTTTGTTATATATTGCATCAAAACTCAGAGCATGTGCTCAACTAAAGAGAAAGATATGTTGTAAGAAAAAGTATTAGAAATCCATTAGCGACGGGGAATTACTCTGGAACCAGATTATTAATTTTCCAGTACCAACTGTTATGTTTTTGGGGGGTGAGGTTAGCTCAGTGGTAGAGCACTGGACTTATATGCTGGAGGACCTAAGTTCAAATCCCGAGCAAGCACTTAAGATTTTTTCTTCTAGTTTCTTAGTTCATGGGTTGAATTCGGCCTTCCTGACCGTCCCTAGGCCAACCCAGCCTTTAATTAATTTAATAATGGGTACCTTGGTGCTAATGACTCTAGCAGTCAAAGCAGCAAGGGGAAAATCAGGCGGCCGGAGCATAGTACTGACCACACTATCTCCCTAGTATGCCGTATGGTCGTGAATCAGATACCTCTACAGCGTCTGCCTCTAAGGGCCTTCGTGGCCCGTTACGGGACTGATTTTTTTTTTTATTAACTGTTATGTTTAGCTCCTTGAAACAAAACTTGAGTAAATATCATGCCCAACTAAAGAGAAACATGTATTATAAAAAAAAGAAGAAGTTGGTATTTATTCCCAAACAAAATTGTATTTATTTAAATTTTAAAATTCCACTTCTACATAATATAGATTTTGGGATAGTTTATCTACAAGTTATCACTATTAGAGAAGATAGGATAGGGTTGGTGCCTTTTCTATTTTTTTGAAATCCACCAACTCTAGTGCCCATGACATTAAGCCTGGAAAAAAATTAAATAAAAAATTAGTATTTGAATTATCTGTTTGTAACAAATATAAAATAATAAAACTATTTAAGCAACTCAATGAATTGGTCATTTATGACAGTGAGTTTGGAGTATCGTGGGAAATAGCGAGACAATCGCTGAAAGCCAGGGGAAAGGGAACCAAGGTGAGAGCTCGAAAAGGCAAGATGCATATACAATCTGGCTTTCTCTTTATACAAGATTAGCTTCAGAAATGTTGTTCGAATTATAGTATTGTACCTTGAATATGGCTCCATATCATTTTACATTTATGATGTTTGCTAAATTTCAGAGAAAGTCGAATGGGAGAGAGGAATGAAGTGGGTGTGTGACTACATCGTGTACCAAGCATGGCGGCCTCCACAGTCACATTCGAAGGATCTTCATTCATCAATAGTGGCTGCTTTCTCAACAGTCAGCACGTGGATTCTCGCTCAGCCTAGTCTCCTTCAAAATAGGGCCTGCCTTTACAACATTTTGGAAGTGATAGAACTTGGAATATCTGGTTCAAAATCTCAGGTGACTCTCTTGTTATTGATTTTAACATGTTAGGTGTGATAGTGCTCCTTGGCTCAGTTAATGTGGTCAACAGCATTCATTTAAGGCACAATTACCTAAGTTTCGTTTACCAGAACACATTGCTTTATAGCAAGAAAATGAATTCTATATAAATCAAATTGAACCTAAGAAGCTTGTGATATAATGTAGCTCTAATATTTACTTTGGTATCAATTTGAAAACATATTCTGGAATATTTATGAATGTAATTTAAATAAAACATTAAAAAATGTTTATGTTGAAATAATAATGAATTCTTCTTAAGTAGCAAATAACATAAAAAAAAGCAGTCCTGTAAGAGGCAATGAAGGCCTGGGGGGGAACAGATTATGTAGAGATATCTGATTCCTACTCTTTTCAAATTGCATGGTTGTTGGATTTAATAATCTTGTAGTTATGTATGAAGCAGTAACTAAGAAGACTGTCATCTGTTTTATTATGTTTTCTTTAGACCAGCTGTTTCATTTTGTAATTCAGTATGAATAAAAACTTCTTAGAGTAATGTTTGGTTTGGTTGTTGAGACATAAATTATAAAAGGTTATGGGCCCAGATTGCTCAATCTCCGTCATTCTTGTGTCTCAATAAGTTCAATCACGAGTTATGGTGTTATCAGAACATTGAAACTCAATCAAGTTTATTCATTTCGCGGTTTCTAATCCGTTTCACGGTTTTCCCTTCATCTGATCATTGTGCGATTACAGTAATCAGTTTTTCCTTCGAGCATTTAATTTGTGAAGAGTATCAAGCCGTTCAAAGGAGTTGAAGATTGGGCTCAGTGGAAAGATAAAGTGATGGACGTGATGGAGTACTTCAACGCGGTCGACATTATTGAAGGTAAGTCTTTTAAACCTGAACTTTCAGAAACACCATCGAAGGCTGAAAGAGAAAAACTAGAAACTTGGAACAAATCCGCAGCCCAAGCTAAAATGGTTTTATCTTAGTGTGTCAGTGACGAGCTCCATCAACGAATTTCGGGCCATCTATCTGCTAGGGAGGCTTGGGAAATTTTAACTAATGAATTTGGCAATAAAGCTGAAGACCAACTTTTTCGTCAATGTCTAGATTTCTTTTGCATTGGATGGACTGATAACAAAGACGCTCCCTCGATTTTAGCTCGTATTAAAAACCAACATCGGGATTTTTCTGCTGGCTTAAAGACTCGTAAAATCGAAACCGTCGAAAGTCTTTTAGAGCTTCTTTTTGTGTCAAAAGTCCTTCATATTCTCCCCAAACGGCTTGAAACCTTCAAATCGAGCTACCTACTTTTAAAGGCAAATGACAGCAAAACAATCGACGATATATCGTCCGCGCTCATTCTTCATGAGAGAAATGTCGCTCCTATATCTACATCAAATGTGTCAGGTGAAATTTTGGAGATACAAAACAACAACAAAAGCAAGTTGGTTCGGAAAACAAATAAGAATCATTTTAATCGTCCTAGAATGGAAACTCCTGCAGTTGGGGGGGGGGGGGGGGAAAGATCTGCTGACGTTATTTGCAAGTATTGCAATTTGAAAGGACATTCGTTGAAGCAATGTGCCCGCTGGAAAAACGATGGTCAACCACCATATCCTGCTCGCGCTAGTGGAACAGAAAGCACTAAAACTTCGTCCCCAACAGTCAACAAAACCGAAACCAAAACCAAGTTGGCGCTATTGTCTGTTAGTAGTGACGTCTGGGCAGTATCACAACTGGTGGATAGACAATGGTACGACCAAACATATTACCCACAATTTTAATTGGTTCACAAAATACAAGCCATTTTCTGGAAATTGCGTGGTAACCGCGGTGGACAACAAAAAACTTAAGAGCTCTCGGCAGCGGAGAAATCCAGATAACAGACTATTCTAATGGTCAGTTGAAAAGTTCGACTCTCACCGACGTGTGGTATGTCCCAAATATTTCTCGAAACCTCTTCTCAGTTCTGGCAGCTCACGATAGAAATCCTACCAGTAAATTCGAGTCGAATCAACACGAGTGCAAATTCACAGTCGATGGAAAAGTCGTTTTCACAGGAGCCAGAGAGGAGTATGGAACGTTGTATCGAGCATCGCTTCACCCAGTTCATCCTGAGGAGCCATGTGTCAACATAGTTGAAGGCACGGATACCTTGCAACTATTCCACGAGCGATGGGGTCACATGGATAAGCAATATGTACGAGCAAAGCTGCAGTCCGAACTAGGTATTGCGGTAAAACCAAGCAAAGAGCTCTGTGGGCCATGTCAATTTGGAAAGGCGCACCGGCAGCCATTTGTCACCAGAGTTCGATCATCCAGACCAGGTAAATTGATGTCAGGAGATGTATGTGGTCCTTTTGATAAATCATTCAACGGGCGCAGATATTTGATTGTTATCAAAGACCACTTGTCACATTTCCGTTTTTGTTTCGTCGCTCGGTAAAAATCAGCCGTGAAAGATGCTATACGAGAAGTATTGGCCAAGGCTCGAACAGTCGGCCATCAAGTGAAAGAATTCCTCAGTGACAATGGAGGAGAATTCGATAACAAAAAAGGTCGCGCTGTACTTCGCGAATTTGGAGTTACTCAAAGACTCACTGCTCCGTATACTCCTCAACAAAATGGTGCAGTAGAACGTGAAAATCGAACCATCGTGGAAATGGCACGAACGTTCAAGTATTCTAACCCAAACGTTGAGTTTCCTGTAGCCATCTGGGCTGAACTAGTTATCACTGCCGGCTATATTCTAAATCGATTAGGAAAATCATCAATCGTTGGCAAAAGTCCTTATGAAGTTTGGTTTGGTCAAAAGTCACGGATAAAACATTTGCGAATCATCAGTTCCAAGTGCTATGTTTATATTCCTGCGCAAAAGAGGAAGAAGATGGACTCAAAAGCAGTAGTTGGATATCTCGTTGGGTATGATGGCGATGAACAATACGGAATATATTGTAATGATATTTTACATTACATATTTAAAATTTTTAAATTCGAATAAACGTTAAAGGTATAAAAAAGGGGGGAAAAGACGAATACAAGGTTTGCGGAAAATAAAAAACAAATAAATTTTTTCGTATATTAACTTCATAAAAAATTAAAAGTTCTAAATTAAAAACTAACACAGAAAATCCGGAAAATCCAATAAAGCTCATTGATATGTTAGATTCATTGTGATAAACAATTATTATTTGTTATATTGGTCTAGCAGTCCATACAGGTAGCAGTGGATTACCGGTATGACGCTCCCGCCATGAGAGAGTTCAGTTCAGTCCGTGATGGCAGTCTGTTACAAGCGAGTCTGTGAAAAGGTAGCTCCAGGTTCACATGAGAGTCGGTTACAAGAGACAGTTATAGTTTGTTGTACAGTGGTTCAGTCTTTTTGAAAGCAGTGCAGGCTGTTGAGTTAAAAGGAAGCTGTTTTTGTAACGAGGATCCTGTTCTCTGAGGTTGGTTCCAGATTTGGCTTTTATATCAGGTAATGCTTGTTTGTCTAATTCGAAATTTAACTTATCTATGAGTTTTTTCTTATGTATAATGGTTTTTGTGTTACTTTACTAAAAATCGAACCCTAACCCTGAGATAAAGAGTTTCTAACATTTTTATTATAAAATATATATATTTTTTTTTATTTTTTAATATTATAACATTTTGGACGCAACCAACGTGTGGCTACATTATTAATTTATTATAACATTTTGGCGTCCAACTTGTTGGCTAAGTAAAGAAATAATAAATAAATTAAAATGTCGGAAAATAGTATTTTAAATATTTCGAATGGAAGCCAGAACGCGTCTGGTGATGACGTCATCCAATGCGAGGAAGTTGAACTCTCGGAAACGGCCGATGTTGCGATTGGCGAGTTCCTACAACCAATGGATAATACTAAGGAACCAATGGCTAATACTATGGGCGAGGTCCTGCAAATATTACTAAGCCAAATTAACGATATAAAAACGGAACAAGTCAGACAGATTAGCGATTTAAAAACATCATTCGATAACTTTGAAAAGAAAATATCTAAGAATATAGACATTAATATCGAGTTGCTAAAACAAGGAATAAATGGGCATGATACAAAATCAGAAAATTCTATTAATGATGTAGATCAAAAACAAAAAATAAACACAACAAATATTGCTGATATAAAAAATGACTGTTTTGAACATGAAGAAAACATTTCCGAAATAGTACAGTTATGCAATGATAAATGTGATGACATTCTTAATAAAAATAATGAGAAAAATTATAACAATTTAATTGAATATAATGATAATTTAAGTGAATTAATAAAAGATAATTTGAAATATGATTGTAGTATTATTGATCAAAAATTTGAAGAAAAGAAAATATTTGTTGAAACTAAAGATGATAGTGAGTATATTTGTTTAGTGAATGAAGATGGTAAAAGTAAAGAAATATTATTGAGTAGTTTGAATAATAAAAATGAGAAAATAAATCAAATAATTAAAAATAAAATAACTAATGATAATTTAAAAAATAAAATAAGTACAGACGTTATGAAAGACATTTTGAAACAAAATAACATTAAAAAATTAGTTGACGATTATATAATTAATCTTAAAATAATGAGTTATAATAATAATGGTAATAATCAAAATAATATAATGAATAAAAATGTTAACAACAATAATCTGAAAAATTTGGACATCAATTTTGGAAATAAAGTAAAATTTCTTTTTAAATATCAATGTCAAAATAGGATAGAAAAAATTGCAAAATTAAATCGGCCACCACGTAAGAGAATAAAACAAATCCTTAGGAATAATTTCGGACAGATGCAGAAAAAGATTTTAATGATAAATAGTGGATCCAGGACAATTTTTAAATGTAGTACTAGTTTAGAATTTATATCTGTTACAAAAATTAGTTTAGTATAAGATTTAATTAATAATAATAATATTTAAAAATTTGTCATAAATTTAATAATCATATTACTTTAGGATAAGATAGTTTTGGTAATGATAATGTTTAAAAATGAACAATGAAAAATTATAATTTAAATTGAGAAATGATAATGAATAAAAATTATGTAACAAAATAAGTTATTGAAAATTTGAATAAATAATAACAGGCTGACCAATAGATCTAATCTCGATAACCAAATTTAAATTTTGAATTCTATTTTTATTTTAATACCGAGCATAAATCATTTTTTTTTATTTATTATTTTTTTTTTTTGACAGAAGTGCAAATGTAATGATATTTTACATTACATATTTAAAATTTTTAAATTCGAATAAACGTTAAAGGTATAAAAAAGGGGGGAAAAGACGAATACAAGGTTTGCGGAAAATAAAAAACAAATAAATTTTTTCGTATATTAACTTCATAAAAAATTAAAAGTTCTAAATTAAAAACTAACACAGAAAATCCGGAAAATCCAATAAAGCTCATTGATATGTTAGATTCATTGTGATAAACAATTATTATTTGTTATATTGGTCTAGCAGTCCATACAGGTAGCAGTGGATACCGGTATGACGCTCCCGCCATGAGAGAGTTCAGTTCAGTCCGTGATGGCAGTCTGTTACAAGCGAGTCTGTGAAAAGGTAGCTCCAGGTTCACATGAGAGTCGGTTACAAGAGACAGTTATAGTTTGTTGTACAGTGGTTCAGTCTTTTTGAAAGCAGTGCAGGCTGTTGAGTTAAAAGGAAGCTGTTTTTGTAACGAGGATCCTGTTCTCTGAGGTTGGTTCCAGATTTGGCTTTTATATCAGGTAATGCTTGTTTGTCTAATTCGAAATTTAACTTATCTATGAGTTTTTTCTTATGTATAATGGTTTTTGTGTTACTTTACTAAAAATCGAACCCTAACCCTGAGATAAAGAGTTTCTAACATTTTTATTATAAAATATATATATATTTTTTTTTATTTTTTAATATTATAACATTTTGGACGCAACCAACGTGTGGCTACATTAATAATTTATTATAACAATATGTACCCGAGAAATGAGATATTGTGTTATCGAGAGACGTCATCTTCCAAGAGAAAATCGGTGATTGTGAAGAAAGTGTATCCTTACCTATAAAAATAGAGGACTCTACCACCCAAAAGGAGGAATCAGCCAAGTGTGAAAAATTAAGGGAAGAAATTACTAAGAAATCGGACGTTCTTCTATCAGAATCATCTTTATCTGAAGACGAAGAAGAGAATATAATTGAACCAGACACCCGAAGAAGTTCGCAAAAACGTCAAAAACCCTCCTACCTGAATGATTACGTCACAGTTACAGAAGTTTTTCTTGTGGAGGATGACCCTAAGACATTTGCTATAAAGCGATTCAGGTAAACCTGAAGGAGATTGTCCTCAACACCGATTTTCTTCAAACTTTGCACTATAACGTATTTTGATGCACTAAACACGAATCCGTTGAAAAAAATTGTTGCTCTCAATCAGGAAAGAAGTTATTTAAAAAAAAAGTTCACTGTTATGAAGGTTAGGGAAGACTGCCTTGGACGACTTTTGGGCCATAGAATTCTTTTCATTTCTGCGAGTTGGATTGACTAGGGGTTTTGATGTTTTCTTGAGCGAGCGGAAACGCATAGCACGTATGCCCAAAAGCGACAGTTTACGACCAAGTCAGCTACCATAAGGTGAGTCTAAATTTCAATTACACTTCGTCATTAAGGACTATTGCGCAGGCGCGTGTTTACATATAAGCTGTTTACCCCGTCTTTTATAACCTCCATAACAGTGAACTTTAGTGCTTAATAACTTCTTTCCTAGTTGCGAGCAACTTTTTTTTTCAACGGATTCGTGTTTAGTGCATCAAAATACGTTATAATGCAAATTTTGAAGAAAATTTGGTTGTTTGTAACCCGCTAACAGCACCTTTGGTCGTTTGTAACCCGCTAACAGTGAACTTTTTTTTTAAATAACTTCTTTCCTGGTTGAGAACAACAATTTTTTTCAACGGATTCGTGTTTAGTGCATCAAAATACGTTATAGTGCAAAGTTTGGAGAAAATCGGTGTTGAGGACAATCTCCTTCAGGTTTACCGCGATTCAATATGGCTGAGTGTAATCCAAACAAAATACCCATGGACAAATTAAGGAGTCGAGATCCAGGGAAAGCGCCTATCAATTTTCCCAACCGATCAGCTTTTGGTGCTTTGATATTTCCTTCGCCATCAGCATTTTGTTCCTAAAACCACTTGATTAAGGGAAAGTGTTGAATTTAATAATCTTGTAGTTATGTATGAAGCAGTAACTAAGAAGACTGTCATCTGTTTTATTATGTTTTCTTTAGATCAGCTGTTTCATTTTGTAATTCAGTATGAATAAAAACTTCTTAACACATTCGTTGCGGACCAGATAGATCTATCGGGTGCCTCCCCACTCGCTCCTACGGACCCGATAGATCTATCGGGTAAGCCAAGTACTTTTCCATTCACTTAAAAGTGTCTCGTAGAGGGGATTTCTCCTTTACCTGCCCAACCGACCGGCGGGAAGACCTCAGATATCGTTCTTCTTTCAGAGGGTATAAATCGTTTGTGTTTTCAAATTTAAATTTTTAGTCTCCAACCACTTTTTAAAATATTTCAAGGTATGTGCATTTTTATTCAGTGTTTATAATTTTTCGCAATTTTTGTGTTAATAAAACAAATATAACATGGTTATGTCAAAATTTGATCATACAAATTTCTCCCGTTTACGGGAAAAACGTGAATTTTAGACCCGCAATGAATGTGTTAAGAGTTATGTTTGGTTTGGTTGTTGAGACATAAATAATAAAAATGGTTAGCACTGTGCTCCAACCGCATAATTTTCACCTTTCAGATACCCATAGAAGGCTGGGAAGGTCTCAAATAACAAGAAATTGATTAAAAACAAATAAATCTTTAATGTTTTTATCTATTTATTTATTCCATTGTTGATTATTTATGGTTATTCCGGTGTTCTGAAAATTGATAGGAAATGATTCCCAAGAAATTAGAAAAATCAGCTTTGGAAAGGAAGGTCAAAAACATAAAAATTCATTATTTTGACCCTCATGAAGGTCTGTGAATATGAACGCCACCAGTAATGAAAGGGTTGCCCAGCTGACTGAAGAATCTTAAATTATTTTCTCATAACTATCTACTTTTAGTTCTTAAATCAATTATTCATTTTTTAAATATATGCAGACTTAAATATTGAGATTCTATACACAGGGCCAATTATAAGCCAATAGTTAAGGCTTTTTCATTTTGATTGAAATTATTTTCTTTTTAATGAGCATGAAATATGCTTTTCAAATCATTAAAATATCACGAAAAAGTCCCGAAATCGGCTTTCACCAAAGTAGTAGACACCCTGAAATTACACCTCAAGTATTCTAACTTTTAAACTATTATTGATAGAAAAAAAATTGTATAAGGTAAAAATGTATGGCATTTTACATACAAAACAAATATGTAAATAAATTGTTTAAATAATAATTTATTTATATCAAACACATTATTTGCAACTTTTCTTTACTCAATATCATTTTTGTTATGAAACAAAAGAATAGAAATACATTGCTGAATTCAATGAAAAAATGATATGTTTAATTCACATCTCGGAATTTGGCACATATCAGTATGATTGATACGCACACTGCAGAAGCAGCAGAGGCATGGTGCAGTACAACACAGTTATCTTACTTTTATTTAAAAAAAAACAACAACATATATATCAAACTCTATTGTACCTTGTATAAAACGGTGCATAATGAGCAATTAAGTTACATATACATACATGACATATTGCTGTCTGCAAAGTATTCAGCATAAGGGAACGTTTTATGATAAACGTTAATTTTGATATTATTATATTCTAATTACATTAGTATATTATAGGGAATATTCTATTTTTATTTCTATACATATATTGTAAACCAAAAGAAACAGATTTTTCACAGAAATGATATTCCTTGAAGAAGTGCCGAAAACAAAGTGATTTTTTGCCCCTCACACATGTAATAAGGTTTGCTACATAAATCACAAACAGGTTTTGCATTTGTATCAAATACAAATTGTACCAGATTTACAAATTCCGGAGGCCTTTCCCTCCTCGGGTTACTACTGAAGTTAGGATTCTTGCTGTTTTGTCTTCAAAAATTAATAATAATAATAAATATAATAATAAAACATTAAGGATGAAACTACAAAGAAGCAGATAACAATTTGTGTTCTAATTATATTCTGCATCAATTAAATTTGTTTAAAAATTTTGGTTGTAATTTAATTTGTTGTCTCTGCAGGGAAAAAGGCGAGATGAGCCTGTGAAAATGAAAGATGAGAAAGAATTAAAGCCAGTTTCAAAAAGAGTTCGAGATGCTGCTGAAGCTCTTCTCACTATAGTTCTTGAACACGTAAGGCTGAACATCCTGAAATTATTTATTCTTATAGGTGTAATATTATCTCTAGTTTATATCCTTTTGTTCATCTCTGTTCTCTATATTTTGCCTATATAATACAAACTGACAGCCTAAAATCTAAATGTGTATAATCCATGCCTTCATTTACGCAAAATTTGTTTACTAGATTGCACCTAAAATATGGTTTCCAATCACTCAAATGTAAAGTACTCAAGAAGAGTAGTCAACAAGCATCTGTACACCGCTCAATCGGGAGAGTGAATGGGTGAAGCTCGGCAGGGGGAGGACTTCAGGATTTTGATGTGTGTGTGAAGCTGGCGTCTCATTTCGTGGAAACTCAAAATTTTTTGAGAGTTCTGGCTTTATTTTGAATAGTTCTAGAGTTCTTGATAAGTTAAATTAATAGTTCCGGCCTTTAAAGCAAAAAAAAATGGCATAACAAATGATTTGCCAAGTTCACACAGCAAATCATTTTGTTTTTCGACAATTTCCGTATCAACAATCGTCAGAATTCAAAAAATCATACATTTGTAAGAGTTCTGAGGATAGTTCTACATTTTAGAAGAAAAAAAAAACGATTAAAAAAGAAAAACATTTACAGAAATTATCCCGATATATACACGGTTTGAGATCTAAAGCCAATCAATAACTAGTTGTTTTGATTATTCTAAACGAGTTCTAATATAGTTAAAGTCATGTACAATGATTTTCCGACCAGCTCTGATACAAGGATTAATCGGAAGTATTTAAAAAAAATTATTATACTTGTAAAATATGTTCATATTTGTAAAAATAAAAAATTCAACACCGCTCGAAATTTGACAGTTCTGATTATTCCAAAAGAGTTCTGATATAGTTAAAGACATGACTTATGATTTTCCCAAGAGTTCTGGTAAAAGAAATGATGAGAAGTACTTTTCAACAATTATTATACTTGAAAACTGCATGTGATAAATTTGAAATTGCAACCACGGCCTATAAAAAGGAGTTCTGATTATTCCAAAAGAGTTCTGATATAGTTAAAGACATGACTTATGATTTTCCAAAGAGTTCTGGTACAAGAAATGATGAGAAGTATTTTTGAACAATTATTATACTGGAAAATTGCATGTGGTAAATTTAAAATTGCAACCACGGCCTATAAGAAGGAGTTCTGATTATTCCAAAAGAGTTCTGATATAGTAACAGACATGACTTATGATTTTCCCAAGAGTTCTGGTACAAGAAGTGATAAGAAGTATTTTTCAACAATTATTATACTTGAAAACTGCTGGTGGTAAATTTGAAATTGAAACCACGGCCTATAAAAAGGAGTTCTGATTATTCCAAAAGAGTTCTGATATAGTTAAAGACATGACTTATGTTTTTCCAAAGAGTTCTGGTACAAGAAATGATGAGAAGTATTTTTGAACAATTATTATACTGGAAAATTGCATGTGGTAAATTTAAAATTGCAACCACGGCCTATAAGAAGGAGTTCTGATTATTCCAAAAGAGTTCTGATATAGTAACAGACATGACTTATGATTTTCCCAAGAGTTCTGGTACAAGAAGTGATAAGAAGTATTTTTCAACAATTATTATACTTGAAAACTGCTGGTGGTAAATTTGAAATTGAAACCACGGCCTATAAAAAGGAGTTCTGATTATTCCAAAAGAGTTCTGATATAGTTAAAGAAATGACTTATGATTTTCCCAAGAGTTCTGGTACAAGAAATGATGAGAAGTATTTTTCAACAATTATTATACTTGAAAACTGCATGTGATAAATTTGAAATTGCAACCACGGCCTATAAAAAGGAGTTCTGATTATTCCAAAAGAGTTCTGATATAGTTAAAGACATGACTTATGATTTTCCAAAGAGTTCTGGGACAAGAAATGATGAGAAGTATTTTTCAACAATTATTATACTTGAACACTGCTGGTGGTAAATTTGAAATTGCAACCACGGCCTATAAAAAGGAGTTCTGTTTATTCCAAAAGAGTTCTGATATAGTTAAAGACATGACTTATGATTTTCCAAAGAGTTCTGGGACAAGAAATGATGAGAAGTATTTTTCAACAATTATTATACTTGAACACTGCTGGTGGTAAATTTGAAATTGCAACCACGGCCTATAAAAAGGAGTTCTGATTATTCCAAAAGAGTTCTGATATAGATAAAGACATGACTTATGATTTTCCCAAGAGTTCTGGTACATGAAATGATGAGAAGTATTTTTCAACAATTATTATACTTAAACACTGCTGGTGGTAAATTTGAAATTGCAACCTCGGTCTATAAAAAGGAGTTCTGATTATTCCAAAAGAGTTCTGATGTAGTTAAAGACATGACTTATGATTTTCCAAAGAGTTCTGGTACAAGAAATGATGAGAAGTATTTTTCAATAGTTATTATATTCAAACACTGCTGGTGGTAAATTTGAAATTGCAACCTCGGTCTATAAAAAGGAGTTCTGATTATTCCAAAAGAGTTCTGATATAGTTAAAGACATGACTTATGATTTTCTAAAGAGTTCGGGTACAAGAAATGATGAGAAGTATTTTTCAATAGTTATTATATTCAAACACTGCTGGTGGTAAATTTGAAATTGCAACCTCGGTCTATAAAAAGGAGTTCTGATTATTCCAAAAGAGTTCTGATATAGTTAAAGACATGACTTATGATTTTCCAAAGAGTTCTGGGACAAGAAATGATGAGAAGTATTTTTCAACAATTATTATACTTGAACACTGCTGGTGGTTTTTATTTTATTTATTTTTTTTTTAACGGCGCATCTTCATCTAGGCCATTAGCGCCTGGAGAGCCACTGCTGGTGGTAAATTTGAAATTGCAACCACGGCCTATAAAAAGGAGTTCTGATTATTCCAAAAGAGTTCTGATATAGATAAAGACATGACTTATGATTTTCCCAAGAGTTCTGGTACATGAAATGATGAGAAGTATTTTTCAACAATTATTATACTTAAACACTGCTGGTGGTAAATTTGAAATTGCAACCTCGGTCTATAAAAAGGAGTTCTGATTATTCCAAAAGAGTTCTGATGTAGTTAAAGACATGACTTATGATTTTCCAAAGAGTTCTGGTACAAGAAATGATGAGAAGTATTTTTCAATAGTTATTATATTCAAACACTGCTGGTGGTAAATTTGAAATTGCAACCTCGGTCTATAAAAAGGAGTTCTGATTATTCCAAAAGAGTTCTGATATAGTTAAAGACATGACTTATGATTTTCTAAAGAGTTCGGGTACAAGAAATGATGAGAAGTATTTTTCAATAGTTATTATATTCAAACACTGCTGGTGGTAAATTTGAAATTGCAACCTCGGTCTATAAAAAGGAGTTCTGATTATTCCAAAAGAGTTCTGATATAGTTAAAGACATGACTTATGATTTTCCAAAGAGTTCTGGGACAAGAAATGATGAGAAGTATTTTTCAACAATTATTATACTTGAACACTGCTGGTGGTTTTTATTTTATTTATTTTTTTTTTAACGGCGCATCTTCATCTAGGCCATTAGCGCCTGGAGAGCCACTGCTGGTGGTAAATTTGAAATTGCAACCACGGCCTATAAAAAGGAGTTCTCATTATTCCAAAAGAGTTCTGATATAGTTAAAGACATGACTTATGATTTTCCAAAGAGTTCTGGTACATGAAATGATGAGAAGTATTTTTCAATAGTTATTATACTTAAACACTGCATGTGGTAAATTTGAAATTGCAACCACGGCCTATAAGAAGGAGTTCTGATTATTCCAAAAGAGTTCTGATATAGTTAAAGACATGACTTATGATTTTCCCAAGAGTTCTGGTACATGAAATGATGAGAAGTATTTTTGAACAATTATTATACTGGAAACTGCATGTGGTAAATTTAAAATTGAAACCACGGCCTATAAGAAGGAGTTATGATTATTCCAAAAGAGTTCTGATATAGTTAAAGACATGTCAAATTATTTTTGGTTGTTTTGGTCTGAGTAACGTCCCTGCCCCTCCCCCCCCCCCTAATAAAACGATTTCTTTAATTTTTACCCTGTATTTTTCTTTTTAGATTTTACAACTAATACAGACCTTTGATGCATTGCAACAAAAACCAGGGCTGGTATTGTCAAATTAGTGTTTGACTCCCCCCTCCCCGGTCGTATAAGGCTAACGAATTTGTTCAATCGTTTGCTAAGAGAACGCTGTATGTTATGTTTCGTGGCGGAACTAAAAAACTGTGGCTAGTATCATATTAAGGGAGACACAAACACACACACACAGACGACACACACACACACACACACACACACACACACACACATATATATATATATATATAGCGAGAGAGGAAATAGATTTTAACGAGGGTCATTTTCAGTGTCTACCTGGTAGAATCGATAAAAATGTATTGACCTTTTTTAATAAAATCTGACATGAGTGCTGCTCAATAGCTACTTTTTGTCGGAGGAAAGTTTTAGAAACAAATCGAAGCAAGACACCAGACTGACCTTGAGTGCTAGACAGAGGGGATGGTAGAGGGGGTGGCATTTCCTTACTCCGACTACTGGGAATCACAGACTACCTTCTTTCAGTCAGTTGTGAGATCTATAATCGCAGAGAGAGATATTTGCAGAGGTTCATTCACACACAGATATTTGCTGTAGCTCTTTGTATATTTTCTCTATATACTGATTTTCTACTTCCTTTTTTTTTTAATTCTTCTACTTTAAAAAAATAATAATACAATTATATTCTTTTTAAAATGTACAACCAGGAAAAGTTAATGGAAATATTAATAGATCCAGAATATAGAAGTTTAGATGCAAATGGAAAATGTTTTCCACCATCACACTCAATTTACTTAAAAATCAGTGAGAAAATGGAGGAGTTAAAATCTCATTTAAGTCCGAAACATATATATACCATACTGAATACAGATAGACGAGTTACAGTGCTCTGTTAAAAACATTTAATTTACAGAACAATATCGAAAATACCGTCCAAGATGAATCCGCCGAGTATGAAATGAGTATTTTGGAAAGTTCATCGAGAAATAAACAATTGAGTAATATAAATTTTCGGTTATTTATTTCCGAAAAAAATTGGGACGACATAAAGCCGGTAGTAAAACAATATACCACTCGTCGATACATGAAGTTAAAGCCAGGAGAATGGACTAATGTTTTTGCTTTAAAGATATGGGAACAAACGAAAATACCATGTGCTTTCACATTCAAGAATGCAACAGTATTCCCAAGGCATAATGCTCAATGTTTTGTGCGATTTTACGGCACATGTAAAGAATGCAAAGCAACATTACATGGTAAAATGCTAAAAAAACCGTACGATAAACAGGATGGAATATTTGATTGCTTCTTAACAGGCTTTAATAGTCAAATTATTCATAGAAAGAAAAGACAATTAAAAGGCTCTCTTCGTAAGAAAATTTCTGGCTTTTTAGTAGATACGAAAAAGCATGCGTCAGTTTGGCGTAATGAAAAAGCAAAAGAAATAATGGATTTTGGCGATAAAAATCCTCCTATTTTATATTCGTCGTCCGTCCTGCGCAAAGCCAAACAGCATGAAATTGATAATCGTTTGGATATTAATAGCAATGATGCAGTACTTAATTTACTAAAATTTAAATACACAATACTATCCGGATCGATACATGGAATAGGTTTGGATCCTTTCTACGTTATATACTGGTCTAAGGAGCAGATAATTATGCAGAAAATAATGAGTCGTAGTAAAGATGCCTATTTTACTATGGATGCTACAGGCAGTGTCGCAAAGAAATTAATATTACCTGACGGAAATCAATCTTCTCATATATTTCTTTATCAATGCATGATTGCTCAAAAAGATAAACGAGCCGTTCCGGTATTTCAAATGTTGTCTACCAAACACGACGCAGCACTCTTGACTTATTTCCTTCTAGAAATTCGTAGAGCCGGTGCTACGGTTCCTTCTGTAATGGTGACAGATTATAGTCGCGCATTGTTAGTGGCTCTAGCACGTGCATTTGCAGATTGTGCCGATTTAAAACATTATTTACAATGTTGTTACAATATTTCTGTACAAAAAATAAAAACAGTGATGCCTGCTTCGTATCTAAGATTAGATGTTAGCCACATTATTATTAGAATGGTGAGCAATTGGGAATGTTTGCGGAATTCGCCAAAGAAAGTACGGCAATTTTATCTTAGATGCATATCACAAGCATATAAGATGCAATCTTTAAACGTGTTACAAACTTTTTTATTTTCTTTAATCGTAGTAGCTTTAAGTGAAGACATCGGATACATGGATGACCAAACTCCGGTACCAGCCGAGACATGCTTGCAATCTCTTAATAATTGCATAAAATATGAGAATTTTCCTGAACCAAGCAATATTAATGAAGATGAATTATCATTAGGCGATTATGATTCCGAAGAAATTCCATCTTCTTGGCAAAATTGGAGTAATGACATATATTATAAAGCTCATAATATTGCGTTAAAATCGCAAAATGGTAATGTTGTCAATGCTTTTTATAATTCAGAAGCTGCAAAGAAAATAAAGGATTTAATAAACATTTTACCATTGTGGACCGGTCTTATGCGTCCTTATTTTAACAATGGTATGGAAATTGCGACATCTTCTTCGGTAGAATCAATCTTTGCGGAATATAAAACAAGAGTTTTTAAAGGTAGTCTTCCGATGAGAGTAGACAAATTTGTCATTAGCCATCTAAATTATCTCGATGGCAAATTACGATTAGATTTTGCAGAAAATATTTCCTCTGCTACTTTGGAACAAGAAAACAAAATATCTCCGAAGCAGGAACAAATAAGCATATGCACTTCGGATTTGTCTATTTCCAGTAATAACTTTAATGCAACATCCGATTGTGAAAATATTCGAGAAAATATCCATGATTTATATAAAAGTAGCTCAGATGGAAATAATCAAAATTCACAGGATGCTGTAAAGGCAGTTATATATGATGTATCGGATTCTTCTTCTAATGATGCTATAGATTCGCTAAACTATGAGGAAAACTGGATGGGGTTGACCAATAAAGGTTCTAAATCATGTAGCACTACTAAAAAAAAAACTTATTTAGACAAATGTCCCGAATGGGATAGTGTCAAATCGAATGTTTCAGTTTTCATCCCTATAATCAAAAACGGCAATTTATGTGAACCCGTTAAATTACAAGGAAAAACTATTATGGTTCACAATACGTGCGCTTTCGATTCTCTTTTACACATAACAGCGCATATGATAGGAATGAGCACCGAATATAAAAGTATCGCACAAAGTACCGATGATCATTTTTTACGATTGGCAGAAAGAATAATATCTCGCGGTAAAATAACACGGAACGATTATATAGAAAGAGCTTCTTCTCTAAATAGTACATCACTATTCGAGTCGACGAGGTATACTAGGACATTCACCAGATAAGATGCAATGTGTAACGCTGCCCACTTAGCAGAACATACATTTCTTTCTTTGCCTAGTCTAAAAAGAGTCCAAACCTGCAAAATGTGTGACTATTCAAAAAATATTAAATTTATATTATTAAGTATAAATGTCAACGTAATTTTGGATAAAGGATTGGAATATGTACAAAACGCTATAGACGAAACAATTTCCAAGCACATATGTGTCAAATGTAAAAACACATGTGATATAACAGAAACATACGGGCCACAAATAATAATAGATACAAGTATTCTGACGGATAATAATTACATTAATAATTCCGGATTTACAAAGAAAACCTACAATTTAAATAGTGTTGCAAAACATATTACCCTTAATAATAATAAATATATACTTCGAGGCGTAATAAATTATATTAATAGTATACGCCATTACACGTCATTATTATTTACAAACATAGCCTGGTACGAGTATGACGATTTAAAGCCAAAAAGAAAAGAAATATCACCTTTAAAATTTCAAATCACACCACACGTTTTAATATATTCTCAAATAAAATAAGTAATAAAACTTACCACACTATATACAATACTATATATATGTACATATATATATACACACATATATATATGTATAAATAATTACAATATGTTATTATTGTATTATATAATAGTTTAAATTTCATTAATTATTTTAAGTTATTCTCATTACAAATGATTATTTAAATTTCAACTCACCATACTATAATACAATTTCTATTATTATACTACAATGCATATATATATATATATAAATATATATATATATATATATATATATATATATATATATAAATAAAATAAAAAAAAAATAAATCAGTCCCGTAACAGGCCACAAGGGCCCAGAGGGGCAGATACTGTAGAGGTATCTGATTCTTGACCATACGGTACTTTATATTTCGTAATTATTTTAATTATTAACAAACTTCCTTGAAGTTATTTTAAAAAAAAGAAAAAAAAAAGAAAAAAGGACTATATTCTCGTCACGTCCACGCCGTTAGTTCCGGGTAACGCTAAGAATGAGAAAAATTTATTTATTAAATCTTCATCAACCTAAGTTGTTCATTATTAACACTATACAAGGGAAGTTGTACATTTTAGAAAAACATTTATTTTATAAGTTAAAAAAAATTACATTATTTAAAAGTTATTTAGAGTCTAAAAGATATTTAGACATACTTATAATAAGATATTCTAACATTAGGTATATGCACAGAAATATACATTTTGGAAGTAAAATAATTGTTTAAAAATACTTCTAACTCTTTTTCCGATCAGAACTCTTCAGGAAATCATTTTCCATGTCTTTTACTATATCAGAACTCTTTTGGAATAATCAGAACTCCTTCTTATAGGCCGTGGTTGCAATTTTAAATTTACCACATGCAATTTTCCAGTATAATAATTGTTCACAAATACTTCTCATCATTTCTTGTACCAGAACTCTTTGGAAAATCATAAGTCATGTCTTTAACTATATCAGAACTCTTTTGGAATAATCAGAACTCCTTTTTATAGGCCGTGGTTGCAATTTCAAATATACCACCAGCAGTGTTCAAGTATAATAATTGTTGAAAAATACTTCTCATCATTTCTTGTCCCAGAACTCTTTGGAAAATCATAAGTCATGTCTTTAACTATATCAGAACTCTTTTGGAATAATCAGAACTCCTTTTTATAGACCGAGGTTGCAATTTCAAATTTACCACCAGCAGTGTTTAAGTATAATAATTGTTGAAAAATACTTCTCATCATTTCATGTACCAGAACTCTTGGGAAAATCATAAGTCATGTCTTTAACTATATCAGAACTCTTTTGGAATAATCAGAACTCCTTCTTATAGGCCGTGGTGGCAATTTCAAATTTACCACATGCAGTTTTCCAGTAAAATAATTGTTGAAAAATACTTCTCATCATTTCTTATACCCGAACTCTTTAGAAAATCATAAGTCATGTCTTTAACTATATCAGAACTCTTTTGGAATAATCAGAACTCCTTTTTATAGGCCGTGGTTTCAATTTCAAATTTACCACCAGCAGTTTTCAAGTATAGTAATTGTTGAAAAATAGTTCTCATCACTTCATGTACCAGAACTCTTTGGAAAATCATAAGTCATGTCTTTAACTATATCAGAACTCTTTTGGAATAATCAGAACTCCTTTTTATAGACCGAGGTTGCAATTTCAAATTTACCACCAGCAGTGTTTAAGTATAATAATTGTTGAAAAATACTTCTCATCATTTCATGTACCAGAACTCTTTGGAAAATCATAAGTCATGTCTTTAACTATATCAGAACTCTTTTGGAATAATGAGAACTCCTTTTTATAGGCCGTGGTTTCAATTTCAAATTTACCACCAGCAGTTTTCAAGTATAGTAATTGTTGAAAAATAGTTCTCATCACTTCATGTACCAGAACTCTTTGGAAAATCATAAGTCATGTCTTTAACTATATCAGAACTCTTTTGGAATAATCAGAACTCCTTTTTATAGACCGAGGTTGCAATTTCAAATTTACCACCAGCAGTGTTTAAGTATAATAATTGTTGAAAAATACTTCTCATCATTTCATGTACCAGAACTCTTTGGAAAATCATAAGTCATGTCTTTAACTATATCAGAACTCTTTTGGAATAATGAGAACTCCTTTTTATAGGCCGTGGTTGCAATTTCAAATTTACCACCAGCAGTGTTCAAGTATAATAATTGATGAAAAATACTTCTCATCATTTCTTGTACCAGAACTCTTTAGAAAATCATAAGTCATGTCTTTAACTATATCAGAACTCTTTTGGAATAATCAGAACTCCTTTTTATAGACCGAGGTTGCAATTTCAAATTTACCACCAGCAGTGTTTAAGTATAATAACTATTGAAAAATACTTCTCATCATTTCATGTACCAGAACTCTTTGGAAAATCATAATTCATGTCTTTAACTATATCAGAACTCTTTTGGAATAATCAGAACTCCTTTTTATAGACCGAGGTTTCAATTTCAAATTTACCACCAGCAGTTTTCAAGTATAATAATTGTTGAAAAATAGTTCTCATCACTTCATGTACCAGAACTCTTTGGAAAATCATAAGTCATGTCTTTAACTATATCAGAACTCTTTTGGAATAATCAGAACTCCTTTTTATAGACCGAGGTTTCAATTTCAAATTTACCACCAGCAGTTTTCAAGTATAATAATTGTTGAAAAATACTTCTCATCACTTCTTGTACCAGAACTCTTTGGAAAATCATAAGTCATGTCTTTAACTATATCAGAACTCTTTTGGAATAATCAGAACTCCTTTTTATAGACCGAGGTTGCAATTTCAAATTTACCACCATCTGTGTTTAAGTATAATAATTGTTGAAAAATACTTCTCATCATTTCATGTACCAGAACTCTTTAGAAAATCATAAGTCATGTCTTTAACTATATCAGAACTCTTTTGGAATAATGAGAACTCCTTTTTATAGACCGAGGTTGCAATTTCAAATTTACCACCAGCAGTGTTTAAGTATAATAATTGTTGAAAAATACTTCTCATCATTTCATGTACCAGAACTCTTTGGAAAATCATAAGTCATGTCTTTAACTATATCAGAACTCTTTTGGAATAATGAGAACTCCTTTTTATAGGCCGTGGTTGCAATTTCAAATTTACCACCAGCAGTGTTCAAGTATAATAATTGTTGAAAAATACTTCTCATCATTTCTTGTACCAGAACTCTTTAGAAAATCATAAGTCATGTCTTTAACTATATCAGAACTCTTTTGGAATAATCAGAACTCCTTTTTATAGACCGAGGTTGCAATTTCAAATTTACCACCAGCAGTGTTTAAGTATAATAACTATTGAAAAATACTTCTCATCATTTCATGTACCAGAACTCTTTGGAAAATCATAAGTCATGTCTTTAACTATATCAGAACTCTTTTGGAATAATCAGAACTCCTTTTTATAGACCGAGGTTTCAATTTCAAATTTACCACCAGCAGTGTTCAAGTATAATAATTGTTGAAAAATACTTCTCATCATTTCTTGTACCAGAACTCTTTAGAAAATCATAAGTCATGTCTTTAACTATATCAGAACTCTTTTGGAATAATCAGAACTCCTTCTTATAGGCCGTGGTGGCAATTTCAAATTTACCACCAGCAGTTTTCAAGTATAATAATTGTTGAAAAATAGTTCTCATCACTTCATGTACCAGAACTCTTTGGAAAATCATAAGTCATGTCTTTAACTATATCAGAACTCTTTTGGAATAATCAGAACTCCTTTTTATAGACCGAGGTTTCAATTTCAAATTTACCACCAGCAGTTTTCAAGTATAATAATTGTTGAAAAATACTTCTCATCACTTCTTGTACCAGAACTCTTTGGAAAATCATAAGTCATGTCTTTAACTATATCAGAACTCTTTTGGAATAATCAGAACTCCTTTTTATAGACCGAGGTTGCAATTTCAAATTTACCACCATCTGTGTTTAAGTATAATAATTGTTGAAAAATACTTCTCATCATTTCATGTACCAGAACTCTTTAGAAAATCATAAGTCATGTCTTTAACTATATCAGAACTCTTTTGGAATAATGAGAACTCCTTTTTATAGGCCGTGGTTGCAATTTCAAATTTACCACCAGCAGTGTTCAAGTATAATAATTGTTGAAAAATACTTCTCATCATTTCTTGTCCCAGAACTCTTGGGAAAATCATAAATCATGTCTTTAACTATATCAGAACTCTTTTGGAATAATCAGAACTCCTTTTTATAGGCCGTGGTTTCAATTTCAAATTTACCACCAGCAGTTTTCAAGTATAATAATTGTTGAAAAATACTTCTTATCACTTCTTGTACCAGAACTCTTGGGAAAATCATAAGTCATGTCTGTAACTATATTAGAACTCTTTTGGAATAATCAGAACTCCTTCTTATAGGCCGTGGTTGCAATTTTAAATTTACCACATGCAATTTTCCAGTATAATAATTGTTCACAAATACTTCTCATCATTTCTTGTACCAGAACTCTTTGGAAAATCATAAATCATGTCTTTAACTATATCAGAACTCTTTTGGAATAATCAGAACTCCTTTTTATAGGCCGTGGTTGCAATTTCAAATTTATCACATGCAGTTTTCAAGTATAATAATTGTTGAAAAGTACTTCTCATAATTTCTTGTACCAGAACTCTTGGGAAAATCATAAGTCATGTCTTTAACTATATCAGAACTCTTTTGGAATAATCAGAACTCCTTTTTATAGGCCGTGGTTGCAATTTCAAATTTATCACATGCAGTTTTCAAGTATAATAATTGTTGAAAAGTACTTCTCATCATTTCTTTTACCAGAACTCTTGGGAAAATCATAAGTCATGTCTTTAACTATATCAGAACTCTTTTGGAATAATGAGAACTCCTTTTTATAGGCCGTGGTTGCAATTTCAAATTTACCACCAGCAGTGTTCAAGTATAATAATTGTTGAAAAATACTTCTCATCATTTCTTGTACCAGAACTCTTTAGAAAATCATAAGTCATGTCTTTAACTATATCAGAACTCTTTTGGAATAATCAGAACTCCTTTTTATAGACCGAGGTTGCAATTTCAAATTTACCACCAGCAGTGTTTAAGTATAATAACTATTGAAAAATACTTCTCATCATTTCATGTACCAGAACTCTTTGGAAAATCATAAGTCATGTCTTTAACTATATCAGAACTCTTTTGGAATAATCAGAACTCCTTTTTATAGACCGAGGTTTCAATTTCAAATTTACCACCAGCAGTGTTCAAGTATAATAATTGTTGAAAAATACTTCTCATCATTTCTTGTACCAGAACTCTTTAGAAAATCATAAGTCATGTCTTTAACTATATCAGAACTCTTTTGGAATAATCAGAACTCCTTCTTATAGGCCGTGGTGGCAATTTCAAATTTACCACCAGCAGTTTTCAAGTATAATAATTGTTGAAAAATAGTTCTCATCACTTCATGTACCAGAACTCTTTGGAAAATCATAAGTCATGTCTTTAACTATATCAGAACTCTTTTGGAATAATCAGAACTCCTTTTTATAGACCGAGGTTTCAATTTCAAATTTACCACCAGCAGTTTTCAAGTATAATAATTGTTGAAAAATACTTCTCATCACTTCTTGTACCAGAACTCTTTGGAAAATCATAAGTCATGTCTTTAACTATATCAGAACTCTTTTGGAATAATCAGAACTCCTTTTTATAGACCGAGGTTGCAATTTCAAATTTACCACCATCTGTGTTTAAGTATAATAATTGTTGAAAAATACTTCTCATCATTTCATGTACCAGAACTCTTTAGAAAATCATAAGTCATGTCTTTAACTATATCAGAACTCTTTTGGAATAATGAGAACTCCTTTTTATAGGCCGTGGTTGCAATTTCAAATTTACCACCAGCAGTGTTCAAGTATAATAATTGTTGAAAAATACTTCTCATCATTTCTTGTCCCAGAACTCTTGGGAAAATCATAAGTCATGTCTTTAACTATATCAGAACTCTTTTGGAATAATCAGAACTCCTTTTTATAGGCCGTGGTTTCAATTTCAAATTTACCACCAGCAGTTTTCAAGTATAATAATTGTTGAAAAATACTTCTTATCACTTCTTGTACCAGAACTCTTGGGAAAATCATAAGTCATGTCTGTAACTATATTAGAACTCTTTTGGAATAATCAGAACTCCTTCTTATAGGCCGTGGTTGCAATTTTAAATTTACCACATGCAATTTTCCAGTATAATAATTGTTCACAAATACTTCTCATCATTTCTTGTACCAGAACTCTTTGGAAAATCATAAGTCATGTCTTTAACTATATCAGAACTCTTTTGGAATAATCAGAACTCCTTTTTATAGGCCGTGGTTGCAATTTCAAATTTATCACATGCAGTTTTCAAGTATAATAATTGTTGAAAAGTACTTCTCATAATTTCTTGTACCAGAACTCTTGGGAAAATCATAAGTCATGTCTTTAACTATATCAGAACTCTTTTGGAATAATCAGAACTCCTTTTTATAGGCCGTGGTTGCAATTTCAAATTTATCACATGCAGTTTTCAAGTATAATAATTGTTGAAAAGTACTTCTCATCATTTCTTTTACCAGAACTCTTGGGAAAATCATAAGTCATGTCTTTAACTATATCAGAACTCTTTTGGAATAATCAGAACTGTCAAATTTCGAGCGGCGTTGAATTTTTTATTTTTACAAATATGAACATATTTTACAAGTATAATAATTTTTTTTAAATACTTCCGATTAATCCTTGTATCAGAGCTGGTCGGAAAATCATTGTACATGACTTTAACTATATTAGAACTCGTTTAGAATAATCAAAACAACTAGTTATTGATTGGCTTTAGATCTCAAACCGTGTATATATCGGGATAATTTCTGTAAATGTTTTTCTTTTTTAATCGTTTTTTTTTTTCTTCTAAAATGTAGAACTGTCCTCAGAACTCTTACAAATGTATGATTTTTTGAATTCTGACGATTGTTGATACGGAAATTGTCGAAAAACAAAATGATTTGCTGTGTGAACTTGGCAAATCATTTGTTATGCCATTTTTTTTGCTTTAAAGGCCGGAACTATTAATTTAACTTATCAAGAACTCTAGAACTATTCAAAATAAAGCCAGAACTCTCAAAAAATTTTGAGTTTCCACGAAATGAGACGCCAGCTTCACACACACGATTTTGATGGGTGGAAACGTTTGAATTTGGAAAGTATAACATCGTTAACAAGTGGGTCTTCGAGGAGGTAATAGGGAAGGTCCAGTGTGCCCCAGTGTCATGAATCTAGTCACAATCAGCAATTAAAAACTGCATAAAGATGATAAGTAAAGATAAAAATTTCTGTTCCAGAGGGAAAGATTTCTGTTGTCCCGTTCTTGCTATTCCACATATTACCATCAGCAAAAAAACAGACAAATATTTAAAGCTGTAAATGGAATACGAACTAACACCTTTCCCATTAGCCCTATTCAATGAGAGTGGGATGAGGAAATTGACTAAGTCAGAGCTGTACAAAATATTGAACACTGCGACCAAGGATGTGCGTGTCATATTTAAGTGAGTTGTATCATATCTGATGGAGGGCTACTCCTCCATAAAGTCATTTGGCAAAGAGGCGCCAAGATACCTTTAATCTGCGAGTGTTACATCCACTTTATCAAGAAGCAATACCACGGACAGAGATGTAATGTAGTCTTTGAGGTCTATTATCCATCAACTTCAAGCTCGAAAGTAGCAAAGCACCAGCGGTACTATTGACTCAATCTTTCCTAGACAATTTGACATTTGTGTTTCTATAATAGAAAATGCCGAATTGATCATTTTAGCCATTGCTTGCTTACCAACTGAAACAGCATTGTAACAGTGGATCATTGTATCTGAATGGGGTCCCTAAAGTTGACTCTGATGAAGATGAACAGGAGGATCCCCTGACTGTTTTCCTACAGGATCCTATTGAGAAGATATTGGAGAAAAGAAAGAAAAGAAGAAAACAAAGACAAGGATGAATGTCCTTCCTCCTCCTAGAGAGCAAGAATATTCCTACCTACTGTTGAAATGTTTTAAGTTAATTCGCCTTTCTACATCAATAAACTTTGTTTTCATTTAATGATTGTGATTTATTACACTATCCAAATGCTTTATAGACACTCATATCTATACCCCGGAGGTAAAAGACACCATGTCACATATTTGTCATTGTTCAGGAGAGTCAATTTTCCATAACTTTGAACTATTAAAATTTGTTTCTTTGTTACTCATAGAAACATTTTAAGGAAAACTTTTCACATTGTTATTGGTATTGATAGGTAATTAGAAGTATGGCTCATAATAAAACAAAACCAAGTCCTCAACATGGTGTCTTACCTCTCATGGTGACTGGACATAGCGTCCTATACAATTGCCTGGATCGAAAAGTCTACATTAAGAACATGGTGTTAAGTCAATTTAATAAAAAAATGGACATGGTGTCTTTTACCTCCGGGGTACAGATATATGCACACACATGGACTTGGCAAAACCATTCCAATATAATGGTCTAGATCTTCTTTAATTGAGCGTGAATAACCTGGTCAGCGGTCCCACAATTATATATTCTGTGCTATTCTCGCATCCAGTACTCAATAAGTTTACATAATGGAGTATATTTCAGATAATATGTTGACTGGAAATGGTAAGAAATTGAAAGATTCAATTGTTGACAGTTGTCGCAAAATTTCAGATTTCATGATGAACACAGAAATTGTTTTAACGTTTGAAGGAAAATACATAAAATAGCAAAGTAATATATATTATTTGAAGGGAATGTAATGCTCTACAGCCCTATGACCGGAATTTATTTTTTTGGGCGTATAGTTGAAGTTATTTGGACACAAAGGGCCAAAAATTTGTGACAAAAGTGTTTTCCCCAAAAATTACAGACTTTCAAGAGCAGATGTTTCGAAAAACTTGACTGAGTAGAACTTGTAGCAAAGGACCCCGCCCTTTCCTTAAGGAAAATGGCTTTCAGTCAAATTGAACGAAACTATGCTCGTTGGATAGAGGAAGTCTTTCTGAACAAAAGTCTACATGGGCACAAAACCCGAAAGTTGGAACTTTTGGGTATCCGAAGTTTTCCATTTTTGATTTTTGCAAAATCTTGAGACCTCTGGTTGGAAGGCTTCCCAAGCCTTTTGGCCAGGAAAAAAAATACGTATCAATTATTTTTTGAAGACCTTTCGAACGACACCACATTTGACACTCCTATCGCACCCCCCACTCACGGGGGTGGGGGGGGGGAAGAATTTTTTGTAATTATCGTCTAGCCATTATCATTTGAAGATCTTTTCGAAGGTAATACACTGAAACCTTGCCTCACACCCTTACTACTGGGCACTGGCAGTAGTAACTGTTAATAAAGTTCCAACTTTCGGGTTTTGTGCCCATGGGGACTTTTGTTCAAAAAGACTTCCTCTATCCAACGAGCATAGTTTCATTCAATTTGACCGGAAGCCATTTTCCATAAGGAATGGGCGGGGTCCTTTAATCAGCTTTCATTTTTTATATAATGGTCATGTCGCTAGGATGCATGGTTTCGGAGATATGAGTGAAACCCAAAAAATGGGACCTTTTAACCCCCCCCCCCCAACACAAAAGCTGGGGGCGGGAACTTTTAATATATTGTTATAATTTAAAATAAAAAGATTTTATTATTAATAAGTTATTTACGTTACGCCTCTACGTTGGGAGCCAAAATGTTATAATTTAAATAAAAAGAATGATTTAAAAATATTTTTAAATTAAAGAATTGCGCCACGTTGGTTTGCCAAAATTTATAATATTTAATTTTAAAAACTCTTATCTCAGGGGTCGGGTTCGAGTCCAGTAAAGTAGAACAGAGATAATTTTAAATAATAAAAAAAAAAAAATAATAATAAAAAACTCATGGATTAGCTACATCCAGGCGTATGGATAAACAAGCATTACCTGATATAAAGCCAGCTTCGTATTAACTGCATAGGACAGGATATTCTATGCTTTTAAATTTTAAATTTGTAATGTAAAATATCATTACAATATTCACCTCCAAACAAAGTTACGAAGTCAAAAATTGTGTTCCAAGAATTTTCAGCTAAGATTGTTTTTGAACATTCATTGCCTGGGCTGTCTTCCTACTAAATAGGTTTAGTTATTAATTTTGATAAGACCACATCAGTCTATAGAATGTCACATCAGAAAATAGTGCAAGATATTTCAAAAGTGTTTGTTTTCATCAAGTCTTTTTTTTTTTTTTTTTTTTTTTTTTTTAATTTTTGATGATTCAAAGCATGATTTCCCCCTGAAAAATTGATTGTTTTAGTAGATTTAGGTTAAAATGGGAATATATTTTCAGATGGATTCTTTTATATAAAAATGTCATTAATTTATTCTAGACTCTGAATAATAATTTATTTACAGTTTGTTTCTTTGTTTTTTTTCATTGCAGGCTGGATACTTTCCTACTCCATGTGGTCCTGAATCTGTTTCAAGTCTAGTGGATGAGTCTGTCCTTCTCAAGTACAGTAATGCCAACTCCACAGCTTCTTTCAAATACTTCATTCTATACAACAACATTCTCCTCTCACTACTTGATGACCCCCTTGGGAACCATCAAGGTAAGCTTCTTTATTATCAATTCAATATTGTCATAACCACATTACTTTAAAAGTGAACTTTAAACTTAAGTTTTAATATTCTAGAACCTTATTCCACTTAAAACCTTTATTTTAAACTTTTATTTTTTAAACTACTCTTAACATTAGTTATTATTAGGGACCGGATTTTTAGGATAAAATAAGAATCAAATTATGTTTTTACAACAGCCTTAATAGGTGTTTTTAGGTTTTTTTAGGTGATGAAAATGTTTTAATAGGTTCAGAAAATTGGTGTTTTTAGGTTTTTATTTAAGAATCAATTTTAGTTTTTTTTTAGGTGATAAAAATGTTTCAATAGATTCAAAAATTAGGTCTTTTCAGGTTTTTATTTAAAAATCCATTTTACGTTTTTTTGGGTGATAAAAATGTTTCAATAGGTTCAAAAAAATAATTTCAACGTATTATAATTTATGATAATAATTATAATACGTTGAAATTATAACGTATAATAATTTCGATTAATTTATAACTGCTGGGGTCTCCCATGGTCTAGTGGCTAGCGCCTTGAATTCCCATCCGGCGGCAGGAAAATTCCTCGCTGCACCCTGGATGTCGCTAATGGCCTAGATGTTGATGCACCGTTAAAAAAAAAAAAAAAAAAAAAAAAAAAAAAAAAAAAAAAAAAAAAAAAAAAAAAAAAAAAAATGGTTAAATTAATATGTACATAAATAGTGGCTTAAAAATAAACAACAACTAACAGTATTTTATAGAATAGTATATTCGCCAACGGCCATAGCCACATTGAATGCACCGGTTCCCGCAGATCACCGAAGTTAAGCAAAGTTGGGCGTGGTCAGTACCTGAATGGGTGACCGACCACGTGCTGTTGGCATTTTATAAAAGGGTGGTAACCTGTAGATAGCCCGGCGCTAAAAACTAAATAGTTGATGCACTGTTAAAAAAAAAAAAAAAAACTAAAAAAAAGTATATTCAGAAGGGGAAAAAAGATGAGCAAATAAAAATAAAACAGAAATATGACTTATTATTTTTAGAAAAAGAATAACAAGTCTAAATATTCAAAAAAATATTTATTTAAAAAACAAATTGAATGATATTTATATAAATAAAATCCATTTTAGAAATAAAGCAATGTTTGAAAAAAATACAAATAAATTAAATTATTTAATAAAACATAAATTAATAATTAAAAATAAATAAGAACATAATACAAAACAATTAAAACAAATGTCTATAGGACATTTTTAAGTTTCTCAACTAAGGAGTTCCAACTTCTAAAGAACATCAGGAAGACTTTCACTGCCTGGATCGACAGGACGAATCTCGTTGGTCTGGAGGAACATCGAAGCCTTAGAAATGGCAGCTGCTTCATTCATATCCAAAGTGACAACAGCTGTTTTTATGTTTTCCCTAGTGTGTTAAAATGGGTTCTGGTGGAAGCGAAACTCCAATTAAAATTTCCTTGGACGTCTGGACACTGGAAGATGCTTTTAAAAAAAATTGTTTGATCGAGGAAATGAGTTAATTGAATTGTATTTTCTATTTTAAAGATTAGGGCCGTCTAGGCCATTCCATCGGGTTTTAGATTATATCATCCAGAATAGGTTTTTTTAGGTTCTTTCAAATTTGCATGAACGATACTACAAGACGCGAATCATATAAAAAAACTGATCATTGTCATGTTTAGGAGAAAGGAAAAAAATAGGTGAAAACCTAAGAATCCGGTCCCTTGTTACTATTAATAACTTATTAAAGGATTTAGTAGAATGTTTGCTAGGGTGTGTAGTTGGCAGGAATTCGAAAAATGTACTAAGAGTTATATTTGAAGTAAGGACCAATATACTATAGAAATGAGAGATTGACAGTGTTGGGGGGTTCTTTAAAGAAATGTGATGATTATTCTATTTGTCAGAAGGTCCCATCAAGATTTATATATGCGTGCTCATTAAATAAAAATATTAATTTAAACCAAACATAGAACTCAAATAAATTATATTAAACAAAACAAAACAACTATTTATAAACATATTTACAAACTTATCAGAAAAATATGTACTTATACATAAATAGATCCTTGTGCCAAGCATTGAGAGTCTTGGAGATAATGGTGGAATAGAGTCCTTACCTATTGTCTCAATATTCACCCACGAATAGCTTGAGTTTGTCACTCGCGAACTGTACAGAACATCCTCACACGAATTCTCTAAGAAAAATTGTATTCGCTGTACTTTGTGGCTAGTCACAACACTCTTAATCGGTGGTTTTTATATTTAAATTGGTTTAGAGAAACCAACTCGAGAAGCCTACATCACACTCTAGAGTTTTTTCACTTCACTCTAATAATCAGTTAATTAAAACAGCTGGTTGCTAGGTAGGGCGATTCAAGTGAAGCTCCTTAGCGACTAAGATATTACTGTCTCTTGCTATTTACAACAGTAAATGTCTTCTTGATAATTGAGGCAGAAACTGAGAAGGCGTTTACTTACAAACAGTTCAAGATCGCCATTTTTTAGTCCAAAAATACCTTAAACGCTACCGAAGACAAAGTATCTTGGAAAAACTTTCATTGATCCTGTTTCAGGGAATATTTGCCCAATTTTCTAACAGAACTCATGAATTTTACTGTCCTATTTAATACACAGTGGTTTAATGAAATTAATTCGAGTTCTTCAAATTCCTATTTTTTTGTCTAAATAATGTTGAAACCATTGCTAATTATTATTTATCTGAGATACTTGCATTCAATTAAACATTAGTTTTATTTACCATATTTTTATTAATGATTAAAAAATGTTCATTAATTTTGGAAAATGTTCAAATGTTTATTGAAATTAAGTAACGTATCCTGTTTAGAACCACAGCCCATAGTGAATGTAATTCTCCGAGGTGGATTTGGGCGGCATTCGTGGGCCTTCCAGTTGCGGCAGCTTCCTCGCCACAGGTATACTTTTTAATCATCTTAGAAAAGATTTTCTCAAGACTATATAGTATTTATTATTGTTTGAGATATTACAGAACATGAAATGAAGCAAAATCTCAAATCCAATATCCAGTAAATTAAGAAATTAGTTTGGAGCTTTTGCAAAAATATACTTTTTTTTTCTTCTTTTTTTTTTACGGCGCATCAACAAATCTTGGCTATTAGCGCCGACATCCAGGGTGCAGCCAGGAATTTTCTGAGCGAGCCTTGAGATGAGAAAATTTCTGGGCTGGTGGTGATCGAACCCACCATCTCCCGCTTATGAATCTAGCGCGCTAGCCACTAGACCACGGGAGACCCCCCCCCCAAAAAACATATATATATATATATATACTTAAAACAAATCTAAAAAAAAATTAGAGTAGTAGGTTGAATTTCCAGAAGAGGTGGTGGCTTTTCTTTTGAGATAAGGTAAGACATCCAGATATCCAATCCTGGAAATCTGTGTTATTAATAAAAGGATGATAAAAATTAAAATAAAACTAATCTTCCTGTATTGTAAATAAATTTTAAGTAATGCTGGTACTGAATTGACCTGGCAATCACACTTAATAGTCTGAGAGCCAGCAACGCACTTTTCATGAAGTGTTTTATGCATCTTGAAATTTTGCTATAATGTACATCTTGGATATATAAGAAGGTATATATGTGTTTCCTGGGCATACCTTGGAACACCAGGTACTGCGCGTAGGGGTGCATAGGGGAAAGGTACAAAAAAATATTTCCCAAAAATACAGTTTTATTCAGAAGCCAACTATCTTTAATGTAAAATTAAGACAATTTTACAATGAATAAAAATATGGCAGACACTTTTAAGAGGCATAACACGTTAAAAAAAAAATAAAAAAATAATTGTTTTATTCTAATATTAAATGAGAGTTTTATTCGCGCTGCCATTAAAACCGGAACAGCTGTACAAGATCATGTGAGCAAGAACCAATGAGAGCACAGAAAACAAGCAACACCGCGGTCGTCTCATGCACTCTTACGGTTACGCGCAGTGTATTGTGCTGTATCATAGGCAACATTTATTTTCATGTTTCCTAATAATTAAACCCCACATAAGTGTCTGCCCTTTTGCAATTATTTTCAAAAATGTTTACTGAAGACGCTGTTTAAATCGCAGTGTGAATAAAGCACTTCATTTAATATTAAAAATAAAAACTATGTACTTAGTTTTTTTTTTTTATTATTATTATCATTTTAACCCCCTTAAAAGTGCCTGCTTTATTTATTATTAATTTGAAAATTGCCTTAATTTGCCATTTTTTCAATTATAATAGTTGGCTTCTGAATAAAACTATTTTTGGGCAATACTGTTTTGCACCTTTCCCCTATGCGCAGTACCTGGTGTTCCAAGGTATGTCCAGGAAACACATATTTACCTTCTTACCTACCCAAGAGGTACATTATAGCAAAATTTCAAGGTGCATAAAACACTTCATGAAAAGTGCGTTGTCCGACTATAACAACCATAACTTAGTGCTATTACTAGTAGCAAATTACTTAGATTCAGTGTAGATTAAAGGATCACTTACTTTTGTATTTTTTAAAAATAAAATCAAACCCTCCCAAATTATACCCTTTAAGGTTAAAAGTAATTTAGAATTTATGTTGATTTCACACAAAATCTAGGCGCATTTTCTCCAATGTATAAAAGAAAGATAAATCAAAATTGTGCAATTCTTTGGGACCATCGATTCCAAAATTTGTTAGTCACCTTTCCACTTTACCAAACATTATGCAAATTTAATAACAATTAAATGAAGCATTTTGGAGGCCCGGTGGCTGTGAGTGTTAAGGCATGAGCACTTAAGACTTCGTGCCAAAGGTCGTGGGTTCGAATCTCACTATGGGGTGGTGGCTTTTCTTTAGAAAAAAGAAAATGCATCAGCCCTATCCTGGCTAGAAATGGGTGGTAACCTATAGATAACCCGTCCGAAAATTCATAGACAATAATAATGGACGTTAAAATTTAAATAATAAATGAAGCATTGAATTAATCAAAAATATTTTTTCTTGCCTGGAAATGTGATCTGAATTGATTCCCAAAATTTATGAAATTGTTGTATTCTTAAATATGTTATGCTTTATGACTGTATTTACACTATGGCATAAACTGCTGGCAAAATTAGTCCAATAATTTTGATATACCATTAGAAATATTTAACAATATACTATTACGTTTGTTTCAATATGTTAATTACCTAAATTGTTATCTATCATGTGAGATGTACCGGGAATCTATCAAAATTTTCTTGATTTATACATTTTAGAGTATTATCTACTGTGTTTTCAATTTCCATTCTACCTTTGATCAGTATAGTAGTGCTTCCATAAAATAATTTTGTAAAATGGACAGCATTATTCCATACTGTAGAGGAACCTGTTGATTATTTACATTATTTGGGGCAAATGGATAACTTAACTAATAGTTATTGTGACGAACTATTTAGGTCAACAACAAGAGGGAGATGTCAATCAAGCCCAGGACGACCAGTGTGCATCAACCCTCCTCCGCCTCCATCTCATGGACCTAGAGCTTATTTCCCAGACTTTCGGGGAAGAATTCCCCATTGCATGGCGTGAGTAATTTAACTCTCTTACAATTCAGTTTTTTTTTATATTTTTCCCCCCTTTAATTTGGTCTGCAAATGAGGCTGAACAGAATGGATTTATCCACCACTCTAAAAAGAATATGCAATGAGTCCATCCATCAACTTCACAAGAGAAATAACTACTAAATGGTTTGAGATATCAACATTTTTTAAAGGAGCAAAGTTGTAGTCCTCGTCGAGATCTATAAAATGATACCCTCGGAAATGAGAAAATAACACTTCTAAGGGCTCAAATAAACCTTTGAAGGGAAGGGTTTCCTCTATACCCATATTTTGCATTATATTTTTAAAAATTACTTACAAAACAAGGAAGAACCGTGCAAACGGGGTTTCGATGCGTCAAGTAGTTTTCTGTAAAAATACGTTTTCATTTGCAGGTATTCCTCATCTGAAATTTAAAAAAAAAATTGAATTTATTTTAATAGTATTTTTGTTAAGTGAGGGGTAACTCGTTATTTGAGAAATCATCCGGCATTGCCAGTAAAATACAAATCGGCCACAAACAAAAGCATAGGAAAATTCTTTTCAAATGTCGAGCCTGCTGTTAAAAAGCTTAAACCGACCGATGATGAAACGCCCACAACGAAAACCAGCACTGTTCCGTCAACATCATTTGATAAAGAAAAAATAACTGATCCTTGGCCTATACCTGACCCAACCATTGAAACTAAACTCGTTATATTTTCCAAGTGCTGTTCACAAATCTATTTACTTTGCTCCACATCATCTTCAACCATAGCACGTACGATTGTTGAATATAATTTTGTAAATTATAACAGTGCTTTAAAAATGTGGTAGACTTTGTTTCTCTAATAGACGATTTGGCTGTTTCGCTATAACTTACCTATTTTTTGTATCACTGAGTTCTGTTGCTGCTTAATGTTGCCTATGAACATCCAGACATATCCATTTTGAATCTATTTTTATCCACTTAATTATATTTTGCTGAGGTGGATATGTCTAAAACTCTGAGCAGTTTTTGTATTTCTTCTGCTTTCTTATACTTTCAATAAAATTTTCCCTTAAATAATTTTTTTTAAAGTTAATTAAGTTAATTTTGGTCCATTTGGTCGGTTCTCTGAGTAGACCAGTATACAGGTTTTCTTCTCTACTACCATCCAGTTTTATGAGAATATATTCTGAAATCTATTTCATCAGTGTGGGTTTAATTTCCTCTGCACCCAGTGCTGTTGTTTCAATTCAAGCTCTGGCACCTTATTTCAAACAATTAATAATTTATTTTATACCGTTTAATTTCAAATATATTTTCAGTGAAAGGAGTATTCCTGATTTAGATGGAGAGTCTGATGTTATGTCTCGACTAGTGATGGACCGTGGTGAGGCAGAAGCTGCAATAGATGTTGAAACTTCAGCACCAGAAGAATGTGTGCCTCCTCACCTCTGCGATGAATTTCAAACGGCTCGACTGTTTTTGTCTCATTTTGGCTTTCTTCACAAGATTGTAACTATTAACTAAGTATTACATTATTTAATATATAATTAAATTATATTTTATGATTGGTAATTTGATTTTGAACCAATAGAATTTGTAGTGTAGATGGAGATAGTTAGCCGCTGTAGAGATACGAAGACAGGTATAGTTGGGATTCGGCTAGGGGAAAAACGTCAGACTTTCAAAAAGAAATCTGTATTTTGGACGTTTCGACTGCAACAATGGCAGCCTTCTTCAGCTAAAAAATATATACAACTTATAAGTAAAGAAAATGTACAAGTAGTAAGTAAAAGACAGGCAGAAATGAGCGGAGTATATATATCAATACAATAAATTTTAACCAATCTTATTTTTAAAAACAATGTAAATACGGTAGTTGGAAAGAAAACAGCATGTAGAACTTGTTAGTAAAAACAGTACAAAAAAAATTAAAACAGTAAAAACTACGCACATTTTTTATGTAGTGAAAAACAAAATCTATTTTATAAGTGAATACAATTTATAACAATTAATATATAGATACATACCACTAGAGAATGCCTAGGGGGGAGGGAGGAAGACCTCGAGGACAACTTAGGTAACCACGGTAGAAGTATGAACGACAGCAACTACACCGGTGGTCTTTATAGTTATGATAAAGGGGTGGGGGGGGGGGCGGCAAATCGGTGCAGATGAAAGAGGTACAATTGCTGGGTTGTAAAAGCGGGTTGTAAAGGAGGTTGTAAAAGGTGTTAAGAGCTTTGGGACACACAAGTAGAGAAATTGTCTGGAGCCTGGGAACAAAGATAAAAAAGGAGGTCAGGACAATTTATGGAAGACGGAGGAGTAAGCAGGGGAGATGTTTTGTTTGTCGGTTTTGTAATTAATGTTATTGGGGTTTAAGTTAATGTGGACGCATTCGGAAATCTGTTGCTTTTTGGTGTTTCGTGCTGTGGAAAGTATTTTAGTGTCGTCACAATGAAAACTTGAATAGAACTACCGAAATATTAACACTGAATTAATTCCCCCCCCCCCCCCCCAACCTCATAAACCGGCTTATAAAACAAATAAAATCCCAATCCTTCAATGCCACCTCCCCCAATACCTCCCCCGAATCCTCCCTCCAGATATTTCGTTCCCTGACATACACACCAGGACTCACGGAAAAACTCACAAAGACTTTAAAAAAAGCCCTCCCGTCACTAAACTTTGGGTTAAAAACCACTAACAAACTTACTACATTGTACACCAAACTCAATGATCCCTTCCCTATGACTACGCCACCCACGTTGTTTACCAAATACCCTGCCAAACCCCCTCCTGTAATGCTGTATACATAGGTGAAACCAAAAATTATATTCACTCCCGCATAACACAACACAAACGGACAATAAAAAACAAAGAAATCCACAAATCCGCCCTCGCAAAACACGCCATAACTAAAAAACACACTTTCAACTTTGACGACACTAAAATACTTTCCACAGCACGAAACACCAAAAAGCGACAGATTTCCGAATGCGTCCACATTAACTTAAACCCCAATAACATTAATTACAAAACCGACAAACAAAACATCTCCCCTGCTTACTCCTCCGTCTTCCATAAATTGTCCTGACCTCCTTTTTTATCTTTGTTCCCAGGCTCCAGACAATTTCTCTACTTGTGTGTCCCAAAGCTCTTAACACCTTTTACAACCTCCTTTACAACCCGCTTTTACAACCCAGCAATTGTACCTCTTTCATCTGCACCGATTTGCCGCCCCCCCCCCCACCCCTTTATCATAACTATAAAGACCACCGGTGTAGTTGCTGTCGTTCATACTTCTACCATGGTTACCTAAGTTGTCCTCGAGGTCTTCCTCCCTCCCCCCTAGGCATTCTCTAGTGGTATGTATCTATATATTAATTGTTATAAATTGTATTCACTTATAAAATAGATTTTGTTTTTCACTACATAAAAAATGTGCGTTGTTTTTACTGTTTTAATTTTTTTTGTACTGTTTTTACTAACAAGTTCTACATGCTGTTTTCTTTCCAACTACCGTATTTTCATTGTTTTTAAAAATAAGATTGGTTAAAATTTATTGTATTGATATATATACTCCGCTCATTTCTGCCTGTCTTTTACTTACTACTTGTACATTTTCTTTACTCATAAGTTGTATATATTTTTTAGCTGAAGAAGGCTGCCATTGTTGCAGTCGAAACGTCCAAAATACAGATTTCTTTTTGAAAGTCTGACGTTTTTCTCCTAGCCGAATCCCAACTATACCTGTCTTCGTATCAATAGAATTTGATTTTCCAATAGGAATCTGTGGTTACGAATCTTATTTTGATCTGGTGTAGGATGCAAAAAAAAATTACGCCAGGATTACAAATAACACAAAAAGGAAAGCTTTATACAATGCTTAAATGCTAAATTCACTTTTATTAAAATAATATAAAAAAAAATTATAATATTAAAATAATATAAAAAAAATAATTAAAATAAAATGAAAACAAAAATCTCAGAAACTTGATAATTCAATGGAATACGGAGGATATGTAATTAAAAAAATAATAAGGTAATAATAAGAGTATTACAACTTTTTTTTTTTTTTTTTCTACGGCGCATGGATATCTTGGCCATGTTTCCGTTTTGATTTTGCTTATGTGATTTTTCCGGTGGATGGGTTCAGCTGGCTAACGAACTTGACCTTTCAAATTAGACAAAAGATTTTTGTTCCAAATTTCATCAAAATTGGATCATTTTTTGAGCTAGCTAGAGGGCGTACATATATATATATATATATATATATATATATATATATATATATATATATATATATATATGTATATATATATATATTATATATATATATATATATATATATATATATATATATATATATATATTGTAATGATTAATTTTTACAATAAGAAATAAAGAAATTTTAATTAGTTTTATTATGTTAATTTAACTTAATCTCATGGATCAAGGTTCCGAGTGAATGACTGGTATTACATTTATCTCCAGACAATTCTGAGATACAAACAATATTAAATTACATGCAAACAATAATAAAATAATTGAAAACTACAACAAAAACAATTCCTACCTCTAAATCAATCCGCTTCCAACGAAATCTCAATATATTCGGTATTCCTTGGAGGAGAGCTCTGACTTCGGCCAACGCTAAGAACCAAAAGATAAGACTAGACTCCAACTCCTCCTTTCATGAATGCAGGGAATCGACGGACGCCTTCTCTCGATCGCTGCTAGGACGAGAATGGACTGACGCCATTCGAGCAAGCGGGAAACTTTGGCTTCTGTCTTTTTAACTTCCGCAGTTTGTTGGGTTATATATAAAGATAACAATTGTTTTTTGCCATACAAAATAATTAATTTATTGTTATCTGAATGTACATTTAATATGGATATATTGTACATCAGTATTGTCCAAAAATATTATTAATTTTGATCGTATATAATACAATGTTATTTGTACATATGGTTTGTGATTTGCGCGGGCTTTTCAAAATATCGATGGTTATTTGAATTTAAAAATATTTTCAAGAATGTAATATATCATTACAATATATATATATTTATATTATTTTTATTAGTTTCCCCTCTGCAGTAACCCTACAAAGAGGCCGTTTATTTTGTGCTACACGTTCCAATACATAATGTATATCACATGTATTTTATAAAATTTTGTCATCAAATGTTCTTAGATATATTACATTAATGATTTAACATTAAATAATTAATAATTAAATTTAAATAATTAGAAAATAAATATACATAAAATAAATATAATTTTATATATTTACATAATTTGTTTGTTTACATTTTTTATTATTTCAATTGTCTCTAGAGGCATCGATCGTCTTTAGAGTAAGGCATGCTCTCTTACAAAAATCTCTGAAGCTTGAATAGTGTTTATTAAACAGCTCTTTTTATGTAATGGGCCAGTTTTTTATATTCTTTTGAATTGTTTTTTCTCTCTTCTATGAGCAACTTACATTTGTATATAAGGTGCTGTGTTGTTTGTGGTGTTGTGTTGTCGCAAGGGCATGCCGAGCTGTTGGTTATATTTAGCTTGTGTAAGTATGTGTTTAAAGATCCGTGTCCAGTTAGTAATTGTGTCGTGTAGAAGTCACAACATGTATGTTTTCGTACCTAGTGGCTATGTATGTCAGGTATAAATGAAAAGAGTGTACGTCCATTTGTAGAGTTTCCCCATTGTGTTTGCCAGCGCTCTATCGTTTTGCGTGATAGAATGTGTTTCATGTGTGTCTTAGATATTTTGTTGTAAATATCTATAAAAGTATATATATATATATATATATATTTTGTATAAAAATGAATCGCTAAATGTGTTGGTAAGCGCAAATCTCGAGAACAACTGAACCGATTTCGCTAATTCTTTTTTTATAATATTCCTTGGAAGTTTTTTTTTTTTTTTACGGCGCATGGATATCAAAGATTTTTGTTACAAATTTCATCAAAATTGGATCATTTTTTGAGCTAGCTAGAGGGCGTACATATATATATATATATATTGTAATGATATATTACATTCTTGAAAATATTTTTAAATTCAAATAACCATCGATATTTTGAAAAGCCCGCGCAAATCACAAACCATATGTACAAATAACATTATATTATATACGATCAAAATTAATAATATTTTTGGACAATACTGATGTACAATATATCCATATTAAATTTACATCCAGATAACAATAAATTAATTATTTATTATTGCAAAAAACATAATTGTTATCTTTATATACAATCCGGCAAACTGCGGAAGTTGGAAAGAGGGAAGCCAAAGTTTCTCTCTCGAATGGCGTCTTTCTATTCTCAGCGTTGGTGGAAGGCGGACCTCTCCTCCAAGGAATACCAAGTGAATTGAGTTTTTGATGAAAGCAGATTGAGTTAGAGGTAAGAATTGTTTTTTTTTGTGGTTGATTATTTTATTATTATTTGTTGTGTAATTTAATATTGTGTGTATCTCAGAATTGTCTGAAGATAAATGTAATACCGTTAATTCACTCGGAACTTTGTCCCTGAGATTAAGTTAAATTAACATAATAAAACTAATTAAAATTTCCTTATTTCTTATTGTAAAAAATAATCATTACATTAAATGGCGCCCAACGTAGACGGCCGAGTGAATTAAAATTAAAAGCGGTAAATAAATATTGAAAATAAAACTTAAAAGTAATTTTTTTTTTTTTTTTTAAATAAAAATGTCTGACGTAAATATTGAACAATTTCAAAATAACGGTGAAGAAAATAATGTAGAATCACCGGAATACGTATTTTTTACGCCAGGAGAAATAAATATTATAGTCGAAACACGTGAAAACGAATTGCAGGAGGATGATGCAATAGCATTCAGAGAATCGACGGCGGGTTCCTTAGGAACAGAAAGTCTATCCAATGACCGTACTCCGGAAAGGGATAATGAGATGCATCCGTGGCACGTGGATCAACTCATGAGATTTTTAACAGACAAGTTCCAAGAGTTTAATGCTAAGAGTGATAAAAATTATGCAGAACTAAGTAAAAACCATAAAATATTAGAAAGTAAAATAGACGCGAATAGAATGGAACAAAATAAAAAATTGGACGATTTATGTAATACTTTAAATAATATGGGTAAAAATCGGAATGAAGAGACGATGGAGTTGGAAAAATCGAATGATGACTTTTTTAATAAAAATAATATAAGTGGTGAAGAGGTTATTGAGGTTAATGAAAATAATAACGAAAATTTAATTAAAAATACCGAAAATGACGATACACAATTCAATAAGGACGATTCAAGTGAATTAATAAAAGATAATTTCAATTATGATTGTAGTATTATTGATCAAAAATGTGAAGAAAATAAAATATTTGTTGAAACTAAAGATGAAAGTGAGTATGTTTGTTTAGTGAATGAAGATGATAAAATTAAAGAAATATTATTGAGTAATTTGAATAATAATAATGAAAAAATAAATCAAATAATTAAAAATAATATAACTAATGATAATTTAAAAAATAAAATAAGTACAGACGTTATGGATGAGAATTTGGGACAAAATAATATTAAAAAATTAGTTGATGATCATATAATTAGTTTAAAAATAATGAGTTATAATAATAATAATGGTAATAATCAAAATAATATAATGAATAAAAATGTTAACATAAATAATCATCTGAAAAATATGGACACCAAATTTGGTAATAAAGTAAAAATACTTTTTGAGTATCAATATCAAAATGGGATTGAAAAAATTGCAAAATTAAATCGGCCACCACGAAAGAGAATAAAACAAATCCTTAGGAATAATTCGGACAGATGCAAAAAAGATTTTAATGATAAATAGTGGATCCAGGACAATTTTTAAATGTAGTACTAGTTTAGAATTTTTATCTGTTACAAAAATTAGTTTGGTATAAGATTTAATTGATAATAATAATAATTAAAAATTAATATAAATGTTGAAAGCACATTAGTTAGGATAAGAAAATTTTGATATTATGTAAAATTAATAAATTTAATAATAATGTTTTTTGTATATTAAAATAAACTTATTTCAATAAAGATCATTAGTTTAGCCTAAAATAAATTTGATGATTATAAAAATAATTTAAAATAAGAATATTAATAAAATACTATATTCATATAATCAAAATAATTAAAAATTATGAGACGAAGTAAGCTATCAAAATTTAAAAATAATATAATACACTTGCTATTATTCTGAACTCTATATTCCGAAACTCCAAATTAAAAAAGTCAATTTTAAATTTATTTTTTATACCGGACTAAAAACATTTTTTTTTTTAAATTTTTTTTTTAGACAGGAGTGCAAATGTAATGATATATTACATTCTTGAAAATATTTTTAAATTCAAATAACCATCGATATTTTGAAAAGCCCGCGCAAATCACAAACCATATGTACAAATAACATTATATTATATACGATCAAAATTAATAATATTTTTGGACAATACTGATGTACAATATATCCATATTAAATTTACATCCAGATAACAATAAATTAATTATTTATTATTGCAAAAAACATAATTGTTATCTTTATATACAATCCGGCAAACTGCGGAAGTTGGAAAGAGGGAAGCCAAAGTTTCTCTCTCGAATGGCGTCTTTCTATTCTCAGCGTTGGTGGAAGGCGGACCTCTCCTCCAAGGAATACCAAGTGAATTGAGTTTTTGATGAAAGCAGATTGAGTTAGAGGTAAGAATTGTTTTTTTTTGTGGTTGATTATTTTATTATTATTTGTTGTGTAATTTAATATTGTGTGTATCTCAGAATTGTCTGAAGATAAATGTAATACCGTTAATTCACTCGGAACTTTGTCCCTGAGATTAAGTTAAATTAACATAATAAAACTAATTAAAATTTCCTTATTTCTTATTGTAAAAAATAATCATAACAATATATATATATATATATATATATATATATATATATATATATATATATATATATATATATATATATATATATATATATATATATATATATATATAAAATATATATATAAAATATATATATATATTATATATATAATATATATATATATAATATATATATATTATATAAAAATGAATCGCTAAATGTGTTGGTAAGCGCAAATCTCGAGAACAACTGAACCGATTTCGCTAATTCTTTTTTTATAATATTCCTTGAAGTTTTTTTTTTTTTTTTTCCTCAAATTTATTTATTTATTTAAAGGAATACAACAATCTGTTCCGGATACCAGATAAACTTTTTATTAAGTATTATTCTATGTTGTAACAATATTTAGCTCACAATTTTGCAATATAGGAAAAACAAAATGAAATAAAACCTATGCATAATTAATATAAAGAATAACACCATAAGATATGTTAACTCTAGTACAATACATAAAAAAATATGCTGCGAGATGGAAAATATGTTACAAACAAAATAAAATAAAATATGATACACAGTTAAACTTACAGATTACAAGTTATAAATATTTCAAGAATATGTGTTTCGGCCTTTTATGGACATATCTTTTTAATGAATTTTTATTATAATTTCCTAAATTCTTAATTAAATTATTTTTATTTAATTTGCATCTATAAAAAAAGAACTTTTTGGCCAGGTTACGAATAAAGGTTTTTAAGCTTATAATATTAGCTAGCGATTGAAGTTTATTAATTTTTGTATAAATCGGTTGGTTAGTTATTATTCGGAGGCATTTATTTTGAATTATTTGAATTTTTTTATAATTGTAATTCGAAGAGTAGCTCCAGACTGGACAAGCATAGGTGAATATTGGTCGAATGCATAGTTTGTAAATTATAGTTTTGTTCTGTTTTGAAAGTGTGGATTGTCTATTGAAGTATGGATACATAGTAAACATTGCCTTTATTGCTTTGTTACAAGTATGGTTTACATGATCGATGAACGTTAATCCTCTATCCAGATGTAATCCTAAATACTTTACACTGTCTCTGCTCGATAGTTCAGTACCGTTCGGCATTCTAATGGGTGAACAATCTCGCGGCCGTCTCTTAGTAAAAATTATGAACTCAGTTTTGTCTAAATTAATTTTTATTTTCCATTTCGAATAGTGCCTTGAGATTTTGGTGAGAGCCTCTGTAAGCCTGTTTCTAATTGTGTCTATCCTGTAAGAGGATGAAGAGAATGCTACGTCATCGGCATATAGATAGGTATGTACATTCTTGGTGTTGGGCAGATCATTTATATAGATATTATAGAGTATCGGTGAGAGTACTGAACCTTGAGGTAATCCAGCCACGGGGAATTTAGCTACAGATCTATTTAAAGAATTTTAGTGTTTTATAATTTTTATTTTTTGACATACTTTAATTGTCGACTTATTAAGTTATTAAAAAATTAAAGAATCAACTGTTAGGCGGTACGAAGTTTGCCGGGTCAGCTAGTATATATATATATATATATATATATATATATATATATATATATATATATATATATATATTGTTATAATATAAAAATTAAAATAAATTATATATAGCCACACGTTGATGTGCCAAAATGTTATAATATAAATTAAAAAGTTTTATTTTTAATAAGTTTATTTACGTTACGCCTCTACGTTAGGAGCCAATATAATAAAAATTTTACGGCGCTAATGGCCACGATTTGTCGATGCGCCGTAAAAAAATAAAAAAATAAAAAAATAATAAAATAAAAATTTTATAATATTTAATTTAGAAACTCTTTATCTCAGGGGTCGGGTTCGAGTCCAGTAAAGTAAAACAAAGATAATTTTAAATAATAAAAAACCAAAACAAAAGAAAAAAAAACTCGTAGACAAGTTACATCCAGGCATAGGAATAAACAAGCATTACCTGATATAAAGCCAGCTCGGTATTAACTGCATAGGACAGGATCTTCGTTACAACTGTATCTTCATTAATAGGTTGAGCCTAGGCTTCATGAAAACTGATGACTATCTGAGACTAGCTGTGTACTGAACTAGAGCTGCATCAGGAATGGCGTTGTTTCTTGGCGGGAGCGTTCTACCGGTCTCCAATGCTACCTGTATCGACTGCTAGACAAATATAACAAATAATATTTGCTTATCCCAGCAACGAATCCAACATATCAATGAGCTTTTTTGGATTTTCAGAATTTTCTGTGTTAGTTTTTTAATTTAAAACTTTTAATTTTTGATGAAAATTAATATAAGAAAAATTTATTTGTTTTTTATTTTCCGCAAACCTTGTATTCGTCTTTACCCGACTTTCTTACCTTTAACGGTTATTCGAATTTAGAACTTTTAATTTCTAATGTAAAGTATCATTACAATATATTGTAATGAATAATTATTATAAAATGATTGAAAAGATTTTAATTACTTGAGTAAGTTTTATTATATGAATTTGACTTGATCTCAGGGATTAAAGTTCCGAGTGAATGAATGATATAATATTTATTTTCAGACAATTCTGAGATACTACAAACATCAATATTAAAAACAATACAAATGACAATAAAAGAATTAACAATTACAAAAAAATAAATTTTACCTCTAAATCAATTTGCTTCAAACAAGGCCTCAACACACTGCGCTTCAGCAACTCCTTCCTCAATGCGACACGCCTTACCGCTAGGTCTCGTGCCTCTAAATTAATTTGCTTCCAATAAGGCTTCAATACACTGCGCTTCAGTAATTAATGGACTCAAGCTCCGCACGCGACCAACGCTGAGAATCAACTGACTTCTTCTCTCTATCGCTGCTGAGAATCAACTGACGCTTTGCTAGAGGGAAAACTTTGCCTCCTTGTTTCTTAACTTCCGCATTATGTTGGTTTATATATAAAGATAATAATTATGTTTTTCGTAACTTCAAATAATTAATTTATTACCATCTGAATGTACATTTAATATGGATATATTGTACACCAGTATTGTCCAAAAATATTATTAATTTTGATCGTATATAATACGATGTTAATTGTATATATGGTTTGTGATTTGTGCGGGCTTTTCAAAATATCGATGGTTATTTGAATTTAAAAATATTTTCATGAATGTAATATATCATTACAATATATATATATATATATATATATATATATATATATATATATTATTTTTACTTTATCCAATGTAAGAAAATAGTCGTCCATTAATTAATATTAATATAATTTTGCTAAGATTACATAAAAATGAACATTTCTCATTCATGTACAGGTGTTAATCTTGTATGATCTGATGTGAAGTGGCTGTGTGTTTTTAGCTTAGCTAAACCTTAATCTCAGTTTATGGATTCGTTTCAGGATGGAGGTAAATCTTCAGTAGTAGCTCTTGATTCTAAAAAGGAAGGCTTCATGAAGGATATAGAAACACTTGATAAAATGGAACCACGGACAAGTGACACGTGCCATGTTTTCTATGTCAGAGCCGGTCAGTCACATTATCAGGACATCTTGGCTAATGCTGTAAGAGGTTTTTCTACTTATAATTACCCATTTTCATTTTTTTACGTTTTGATTGGACCCTGTAGATTTAGGAATAAAAGCCTACTACAGCCTGTTCAGATAGACGGAAAAGTTCAATTCTGCATGCATGAAATTTTGAGGGAAATATTTTCGACGGTTCCCCCATTTGCAAATGCCCATTTCAAGGAACAACACATTATAAAAACTGATTATGTCTCGTTTAAGACTCTGGAAGGCTTTGAGGGGCCAAACAAAGGATATAGTGCTTAATATTTATCAATACTTAGCCAAATTTAAGGCTAAAACATATAAATCTCCTAGTGATAAGGTTATAACAGAGAGAATTTCTTGCACGGGGAATATAGGCCATGCCCTCTAACTAAACCATCCATTTGGACAGGCTATAGCTTAAATTGTTTTTAGCCTTAGCTTTAGCTAAGTACTGATAAATATTAAACACCATCTCCCATGCCTGACCTCTCAAAGCCTTTCCTGGTCCTAAACAAGACATAATCAGTTTTTATTGAGTTTAAAGTAGCCTGTTGTTCATTGTAATGGAAATAAAAATGGCGGAACTTCAAGAATATTTCCCTCAGAATTTCGCTAATGCGGGATTAGAATTATTCTATCTAACTGAACGGGCTATATTGACAGATCCATCTTTTTTATGCCTTTTATCATTTTGAAAGGTTCAAATAGGCATTTTTAATATTATTTTTCAAACTTCTTGCTATTATTGCAGGAAAGTAACATTGAAAGCAAATTTAAATAACTAATCCAATGAAATCTCCAAGAAAAGCAAAAAGGTAGATGCTTTAATGACTACAAGTCTCTGAAAATTGACATAAGCCTACTACAAGCATAAGAGACCAAAACTCTCTCCAACTAGACTTCCACTCTTTTTAATTGCTTGGTGATTGTGTACCATATATCTTGGATATAGGTACCGTTTCGATTTTCCCAAAACTCGGCTGCTGAAAATATATTTATTCTTTCGCCCATAATATTGTATGGCAATCCACACTCCGCTATGCACATCTTTTCTTAGCTTAGGCGCTTCTGTGATTGGTTCCTACTTGTCCCTGAACTGCAGGCTGTGATGAGTCTGCATCACAACCCCGTACGGTTCCTCTCCCTCAAGGGAGGAGGGGAGACCAGCCCATGCTCATTAATTCCCGAGGGAGGGCGGGACCCATACCCGTGACTTAACCTCAACTGTAAGCAGTATTCACCAGACTGGAGCCGGGATGAGTATTTCCAGCCCAAATGTGGAGTGGACCCCAGATGGTGCACTCCGGATGTGGTGGTCGGTCTCGGAGGTCCCTTTTGTCAACAAGTATGGGTCCCAACCTCTTTCACGGGCCAGTAGTTACCTCCTTCCCATTTTGAGCTCCAAATGATATGATCCTTTTGAAAATTACATGAGAATCTATTTTGCAGGAAATATATTAAGCTTGCTATGATTTCCTAACTGTTTTTGTAAAATTAAAAAAAAAAAAAATACAAAAAAAAATTGCTCATCTCTCTTGATATTTTTTTTCCTATACTTCCTGTACTGGAAATGATGTGATAATTTATATATCTTAGTTTGGCTAAAATTCAAATGTCTCAAGCAATTGCCAACTTAATCTGTTTTTTTTTTTGGAGCAACTTTTTATTCATTTTTCTCAAAAAGGTTAAAGATATTCCCCTAGAATTGGTTTTATTTGCTGAATTTTGCCAAAAGAAACAGTTAACAAACTTTTTCTTTTGAAGCAGACAAAATATATGTTTACTAAAATTCATCAAAATATATGTTTATATATATATATATATATATATATATATATATATATATATATATATATATACGTTATACATATATAAAAATGTAAATTACTGATATATACCATGTTCTGTGGGTTTTAAATCGCAGATATTTTTATACATCACTTATGGATTGTGTCATCAGACCGATGTTATCCGAGCGGGCCCTCCCTTTTGAGGAAGCAAGGAAACACAAAAGAAAGTGTCTCTATAAAAAATCCTTTATTTCATTAAATTATGACAACGGTGACCATTGAACTGAAGGGTAATTGGTTTTGTTTAGAAAATTATGCTTTACAAAAAGCCATTGAAGAATAAAATTACCAATGGTACACAGAACGGTCTGGCCTCCAAAAAGATAATATTTGAAAGGATTCAGATCACGATTTATCCAACTTCATTTCTATAGGCGGTACACTCTTTATACTATGTTACAAAAATGAAGAGGGGACTTGCTTCCTCATAATTTTGGTAATTTCTATATCAAATTCATGACATTTAATAATATCTGGTAACAGCAAATGTTTTCAGGAATCAACTCTTGATGTGTCACAACATTTTTCACAAGTTTTGAATTCCCTTGGTTGGCCACTGCATTTACACAAAGGTTTGTTGATGTTCCCATAGTTTTTTTTTTCTCCTTGGAATACATTTTTCTTTTTAATGTTACATATTTTTTAGATGAAAAATTAAAAAATTCTAAAGATCAGAGCCCTTACACAACTCTCTACTGGGCTGATCCCATGTCTCAGGTCACCTTCATTGTTCCGACAAGGAAACCAATCCCTACATCCAGGCACCAACATGCAGGTTAGCTCTTTAAACCCCAGCACTCATTTATTTCAAAATAACTTTGGTCTAATCAAAGGTAGGCCAAATTACTCGTTTATTGTTCATTTTTAATGGTTATAATCAGTTTCATTCATTTTATTAAAATTAAAGGAGAAAGCTGATAAAGGTGATAATCTTGGATGAGAATGTGTTGTATGCTATGTTTAAATTCCTCAAGAGGTCTTATTTTTCTTTCAGGCTTGCAGAATATGATTGGAGCTAAAAATGACTCCTTCATTTATTGTTTAAAAAAGTTCTAAAAGTTTATTTTATTTTCATTTTATTTATTGCTTACTAAAAAAAAAAGTACCCCAAATTGCTTTCCTATATAAAAAGGTTAATTATTATTATTAATGAGGTTAATAAAACTTGATTTATTTTAAATATTAATACTTTTACAAATAATTCCAAGTGTATAATTACAAGTTCTAAAAGTTGCCACCTATCACTTTTAATTATCATGCACTCATAAATATAACCGATTTCCGAACAATTGTATTATACAATTTGAAATGTGACTGAGATCCCCCCCCCCCCACTTCTAATAGACCAATTTTAATGTTTATCAAACTCATTCAATGCAAAGATTTGGAACAAAACAAAATTGTGGCTGATATTATGGCAACAGATATATGCATCTATTAAAAGTCCTACTCATGTGAACTAGATCGTCTTCACGTGTTCTCTTACAATGCTTATCCTTGGAGGACACTTCTGAAGCATCAAGCTCTGTTTTATCTGTCTGTTAATCATATTGAAACAAGTTTATGCCTGAACATCTTTTGAGGACATTTATTACTATTACACTTTTGAATGACCGCCTTTCGCTTACATCATGATTTCTCAGCCTTTTTCAAGATGTTTAACAAAATATACAAAAAGCCCTGAGCTTCTCTCGTCTGTTGAGATAATAATTATTTTTAAATACTAATTTTCCGAATGTGACCGAAATGTAGAAGTCAGAGAACAGTTGGGATTCGACTAGGAGCAACGATCAGATTTTGTAAAAATCTTTATTTAGAACGTTTCAGCAACGCTCTTTGTTTGACTTCGTCTGCAATGAATGCCAAGGCGCTGATCATGCAGTAAGCAGGGGCTGTCAAAGAGTATGCTGAAACTTAAAAAAAAAATATATGTGGATGGAACATACACCGCTTTAGCGGTAATTTTTTTGATTTCTCAGTAAAAGAGGAGCTCCAGATTCCCCACTCTATTTTTTATGTCTTTCTGGCATCCAGCGGGGATGTTTAAAACTATTCCCGCGATGCTGGCACTAATTTAAAAATTTCCGACATAAAAGCCGCTAAATCGGTGATTGTTCGCTAAAGACTTGACAAATTATATTTCAATAATAAAAATTGAATAAGCTTGGGGAATTAAGTAAATAAATGAGATGAATTGCCATTATTCAAGTACAAAAACTTGGCAACCCAACTAATTTGTTTGAGATCATCCTTTTGTAAATCTGCCTTCTAAACTTTGTTAAGAATGCTTTCAATTGTTTACATTCTACCTTCACCTGAAAAAAAATGCATTTAGATATTATTTTTGCAGGAGCAGATGATAGAAATAAGAAGCAGCAAACTACGTATCCAGTGTTTGTTGTTTGGCTGGATAGTCTTGAAGATCATTCAAATTTCCCCTTAGGTAAGTTAATAGACTGTTTCCCTAAAGTGCATCTCTTGATTCTTGTATTATTGCCTCTCTTTGCCTTTTATGGGATTTTTTTTATTCTAAGTTGGCGATATACATTTCCACTAGATCTCCTGTATAACTTAGGGAAGATTCGTGATCAAAGATACCTAATCGTTGTTATATTTTTAATTTATTTATGCACCGCATCGATGGCAATGAGAATTTTTAATCTGGTTTGTGATTTCTCTGTACAAGCGATGGCATTTCAGGAAACTAAATTTTTAAATGAAGTGAACTGTGGCAAAAGAAATTAACGTGTAAGAAAATAATTTCTTCTGATATTAGTAGCAGTATTAGGAAGTTTCCTAGTTTTTATTAATTACTTTTAGGCGGTGGGATATGCAATATAAAATTAAGTTATTTTAATACTATTTTGTTGTTGTAATTGGCATCGTGGCTAACAATCATTTGTATAGTTTTAAAAAAAAAAATGTAATTGATTACAATGTATACTCTCATTAGTTCAATAAATAATGCCAACCTCCGTGATATGCTGTTGGATCAACGTAGAATGATATTTGGATATTCTAAATGTTGGCCTTTAATAAATAATTTTTGTATACAAATGCTTAGTTATACTTAGTATTCCTAAACAAATACTTCAATAAAATGTACAGATTTATAAATTTAATAATTGGGTTTATTCTGTCTAGATGAAATGATGACACATACTGGTTATGGTCAAGAGAGTTGGTCAACACAACATTGTACCATTATATTTCTCCATGCTCTGCAGAGTGGTTTGTTCAGGATAAAGCTCAGGCCCTCGGCAACGAGGTACTCATTTTTTTTTTTTTCTCAATTTTCTCCTAAGCACATCACGGGTCAGCATAGCTCCACTTCAGGACAGATAAACTGGTCCCCCTTGAAATATGGAGTTAAAATATTTGTGACCTCATTATTTAAATTTGTAGCCAATTTTTTCTCTGGATGGAGGCAGTTATTATGAGAATTAAATGTAAATAACTGTTGGAGAGATGCTGAGAGAATGGGGTTCTCAAAAGTTCTTCTGAAATTGTCTAGTAGTTTTTTTGTGAAAATGAATCAGTTCATAAGTGTATAAAATGTCAATTCATCATGGGACATTTTCAATAAATAAAAACTAAATTTACGATTGACTAATCTTTGTTGATCTTCTAGTTTAGTTTCACGTTCCCTTTAGAAGCCTGTCTCACGTAGATGCCTCTTAGTAGCTAAAATAGTCTATTTTTACAGCCTACTTGTAGTAAGGAACCTTCTGCTACAAGAGGCATGTCAGTACTAAAGATAATATTGAATGTTTAGAATCAGCAGAGTCCAAAATAAAATAAAATATTAAGGTCCTTCCATCCTACAGATAGGCTGTAAATATAGAATGGTTTTAGCTCCTGAAGAGATGTTCTCCCAGTATGAAACTAGAAAATGTGATAATTGTAAAATTAATTTTCATTTATTCGGCGCTAATGGCTAAATGCGCTGTAAAGTTAAAAAAAAATTAAATGTAAATAACTGTTGATTTATTGTTGTAAATAACTGTAAATTTATGTATGTAAATAACTGTAAATTTATTGATAATCGGCCAACTTCATTATTCATTTTTAGAGTTAGGAGCTAAGAATTTGAAGATTGTAGATACTTAACTTAAATAACAAATCCATTATGGTTTTGTCCAATACTAAATTTATTTTATTACCATATCCAGCCAACATTCTAAATTCGCCCAGTGTCAATAAATGTTTGTTTTTATCATTTCCAGGCCTTGCGTTGCAACTCCTCTTGTCGATGGTATTGTTGTGAGCAGAACGAAAGTAGGAGATCTTGTTAGGCAGACTGTACTTAATATATGCCGTAGGAAACGCCTCGATAATGAAAGGTAAGGGTAATTCAATGTTAACTAACAATAACTACTTTTGATTAAATTATATTTGTGAGTTTTAGTGAGAATTGAATTTATTTTGTTAAATATAAATTTTTTTTTAATTCATTACTCCATGATTTCTGTATAATGATCACAACTACAAGAATTGAAAATATAAGGAAAATAAGCAATAAATATTATATTAAAATGTCCAGGAACTTTGCATGAATATATGTGTACGTGTATATTTCTCAAGCGGGAATGGTTGGTTTGTTTTTTCTCATGTCAGGGCCCTTTGAGAAAAAAAAAAGATTATAGCCTATACTACAATTGCAGTATTAATTAATTAGCATTTTTACTTCTGATATACATGAACTATTAAATAATTATTTACTGATCAATTAGGTTGGCTAAAATAAACCTTTGCTTTTAAATACAATTTCTCATTCAATGTTTAACATTTATTTATTAAAATCTGAGATTTTGTATGTAATATTTCCAGTCAAATCGACAAGGAAGCAGTGGCAATATATTGGGGCCTGAAGAAGTTCTTTCCTTATTGTTATGGCCATAAATTTACATTAGTGACGGATCACAAACCATTAGTATCCATTTTTGACCCTTACAGAACATTACCAACTCTGTCTGCCACTCGAATTTTTAATTATGCCCATTTTCTTTCGGGGTTCGATTATACCATACGGTACAGACGATCCGAAGAACATGGAAATGCTGATTATTTGTCAAGGTTTCCAGTGGAGCATTGTAATAGGAATAGTGTGGATGATCAAACTGTATTTCAGTTAAATCAAATAGGAACCCTTTTAATAGACAGGAAGGTGATTGCAAAGGAGACTGACCAAGATCCAGAAATAAAAGAAGTCATGTCTGCTTTAAAGAAGGGAACCAGTTTGAAGAAATTTGGACTGAATGACAATGACTACACTCTGGAAAGTGGATGTATTCTCAAGGGGCCGAAAGTCATTATTCCGAAATCACTTAGAGGAGAAAAACGGGGAACCACTGGAAATGAAACAAGCTCGAGAGGATGCAACAAGAGCCAGAAGATTTCAGGTTGGGGACCGCGTTCAAGCTCGGAACTATACAGACAGACACAAAAAGTGGAGTTTTGGTATTGTTGTGGCAAAGACTGGTGACCTCCATTATGAGATTAAGATAGATAAGGGACCCATTTGGAGGAGAAACGTCAATCAAATGCTACCCACAAAATTTAAGGGGGAGGATTGATATGTCTTCTCAGCTGTAATTGTTGCTATGGTTACAGATGTTCTTTTGTTAACAATGGAATTGCTTTGTAAGAGTCAGTGAAAAAGAATATAGTAATGTTGTGGTTTACTTGAAGTGTTGTTTATTTTAATGTGGTAAAAAAAAAAGATTTGGGGGGAAAAAAAAGATTATAGCCTATACTACAATTGCAGTATTAATTAATTAGCATTTTTACTTCTGATATACATGAACTATTAAATAATTATTTACTGATCCATTAGGTTGGCTAAAATAAACCTTTGCTCTTTTAAATACAATTTCTCATTCAATGTTTAACATTTATTTATTAAAATCTGAGATTTTGTATGTAATATTTCCAGTTATCAGCCGCCACACTCAAGGAGGAGGATGAAGATTCAAGAAATAACTTCAAAATACGAGCTTGCTGAGACAAGAGCTCAGCTTCTTACAAATCTTTTTGTTTGACTTTGGGATGAATTCTTGAAGAAAACTGCTCTAGCGTTTTTTCTACGGTACCAATCATTAATATGCATTTTATTTTTATATATTGAGGGGCCAAGTATACTTAATGCTTCTAGGGCATAGTATTATCCAAGCAGTAAGACTTAAAAAGAATCATATGAAGATATTAATTCCTTTAAGTGATTTATCTATGTTAATTTAAATTGCCAAAATAAGACATTCCTAATTTACTTTTTATTTTACTTTTGTGATATTGATAGTATTAGTAGCATACATTTTATTTATAATAATTGTTTTTAATTTATTAAAGTTATATTGTTTATTCTCAGCTTTAAAATGTAAACGTCTGTGTGAAGGGTTAACATTTGGAACTTAAAAATTATTAGATAAGATAATGTTGTCATTAACTTGATTATTTCCATTTCTGTTAGAATTGAAGTACTGAAGTGTAATGAGTATTATGTATTTTTATTATTTCTTTAGTATTTTTAAGATATAATTGTCCCAATCAAATTATGTCCTCACTAAAAGAATAGATATTCAGAAAGTATTTTTGTTTGAGATTGAACTAAAATTTATTGACGACTCTTGGTTTTACTGATTGTAAAAGATGCCTGATTTGTGATAGGTATGAAAATTTGGCTATCCTCTCTCTCTGGTAAAATTCATGAGGAATAAAATTTAAATTTTATACCTGAACTTTATCTGTAGTAGATTTCTTATTTTATTCAAACAAAAATCAGTCAAATGTTTTTGAGGTGTAAAATAGCCTCTCATTTCAATTATTTATTAATATTTTTTGGGGTGGGGTATCTCAGTTTCTTTCTAGGTAATTTTTACTAGAGGATAATTCCAACCAGTTAACATTATTATTTTTATTTATAAAAAATATTTATTAATTAATTACGGAAATTGAAAAACTCTAACAATTCTAGCAGTGTAATTATTTTCATTTTTTTATTTCATAACAATATAGTATCTTGGTACTTGCTTTGGTGCTTTGGTGGTTGGAAAGATAGTAAGAAAACTTATTATGAAAAACGTATATGCATGCACATAACACAGATCTGGACTAATAAACATTCAATAGCCAAAATATGGAGGAACAAAAACAAGAATTGACTTTTTTTTTCATGTGAATTGATGGTATTAAAGAATGCATTTTCTTCTCATTTATAGTTTTCATAACTTTTTTAGTTTTATAGGTTCAAAGCATCTGATAACGTGCCCTATGTATTGTCTTTTCATTTATTTTATAGAAAATATTTCTCTTATACGAGAATAAATAGTATAATTTACCTTTAATGTAGTTTCTCTTCGTATATGTGCTGTCTGTCTATAGTCGTATATTAGATGTGTGTACGTTTGTTCGGTGTAATGATTGCAGAGACAAGTCCTTGAGTCTGTCTGTTTAAATCTGTGTAAGTACGAGTTAGTGTTTCCGTGGCAAGTCAGAAGTTGCATCAGTGTAACCGTTAAATCTGTTGTTTTGTTGTCTTTATCTGTTTGATTCCACCTCTGCTGCCATTTTTTGATACTCACTTCCTTCAACAAATGCTCCACATTACTTTTTGATATTTTGTTATAGCATGGCTCAATCTCTTGATTTTTTATGCACTTTTAGCCTGAAAGTCAGCTCTTTCGTTGCCTATTACACCCGATTGTGTTTTGACCCAATTAAAATAAATATGAATTTATTTGTCTTTTAAAAGTCTAAAAGAGTTTCTAATATTTTCTATAAGGAAGTCGTGATTTTTGTAGTTTGTTTATGAGTACTTGACTGTCAGTGTTAATTTGTATGTTTGTGTTTAGAAGTATATTGGACTGGAGAAGGTATGAGAGTGCCTGTAATACTGCCATGGCCTCGGCCTGATTATTGCTACAGAGTTTACCTAGCTTCGTTTTTCTACATTCTACGAGGTTATCTGTATTATCGCCTGCAAGGACTATACAGGCACAGCCTACGTCTTCCCCGTCCTTACTTTCATCTGTGTATGTGAAGTGTCTTCTGTGCTCATATTAATTATGAGTTTGTTAAAAATATAAACAAACCAATATTACACTTATCACACTTGGTCTTTACAGAACTGTTGCAATTTATCCCAGTGCATCTTCTTCTCTATTTTCCCTTCTGTGTCAACTACTATTTGTCTTCCATTGAGTCTAATTTCATCTGAAACTTGGGAAAAACAAGATTGCAGTGCTTTTGTGGTCATCCACAAACTTCCCTCTCATTCTCGTACATAGCCAAATAAATGTTCGCCAGTTCTCGAGTGTGCTGTAATTGTGTGACTGAATGATTTTTAACATATAAATAGTGACTGTTCACTCTAGCTACATTTAAGAGCCAAGTAAATACGAACCACCACTTTTTTTACCATGTATATTTATTCTATAGCACCTGGGGAATTTAGACATGTATCACAATAGCTGATAACGTGTTTTACTTTATTGTTCGCTTTTTTAAATGAAATTTTTTTTCTAAGTTCTCAATAACACCCCTTGCATGATCTTCGCTTTTTCCATCCAGGATTGATGAAAGTATTTTGTCTTTGCCAAGAATTGAGCGTAATAGAGCGAATATTTTCAACATTTCTAAAATGTATTAGACTTTCCATAACCACATTATAAATTATCCACGAATTAACTACTGTCGTACCAAATAGTACTTCGAAAACTACTTTCCTGCACCGTGTGAGGTTTTTTCGTACTGCTGTGTGATACAAAGCCATCTGGTCCAGAACTCTAATGTGTCATGTCAGGATGGTCTTGAGGTAATCATGTTGCTGAACGCTTGTCCATCAATTTAATTATTTTTATTTACCCATTTTGCGTATCACACCTCTTCATTTTCATTCCTGCTTTGTTACAAAACTCTTTAGGGACACCGCTTCTGACAGGTAAAAGAGTCCCACGGTAAAATATTTGATTTTTTAATAAATTTTCCAGTAATGATATGCTTGATTAACAATTGTCAGCTTAAGTATTCGCCCTCCTGGTTGAGTAATCACTTCCAAAAGTTTGAAAATAACTGACTGACCATGTCCAAGTGCTTTGTTCGTTGTTCCTTTTCCTTCATATATAATTATATTATTCGTGTAGCCATCAGTTGTACATCATTTGTAATGCTTGACTCCATATTTATGCATTTTGATGGAAATATATTTCCGGAATACAAGACTTCATGGGATGTAACCATACTTTCATCAACAACTACTGTTCTGCCATGCCTCTGAGATAGAATTATATTTTATCATTAGTTTTGAAATTATATTTTCAACTTTGAATAATCTGCACTTTTTATCCTTGCTTTCATTGTTTGCGAAATGTATACATTTGAAAACAAGTAAAAACCTATCCTTTGTCAAGGTGGTAGAAATAAATTGATTTTTGACAATGAGTCTTTTGACCAATAATTATTTATGAAAAAAAATTGCATAATTCTGGCTTAGTTGTTTCGGCCCAGGTCTTCATTTGGGATTTTGATGTGATTTATGTAATTCTTGAATTGCACAAGCATTTGTTTCTGTGATAATGAGATATCCACTATTTCAGAATCAATACATTTCAAATGTACATCAATTGGTTTGCTGATCTCCTGGTCTAAATTTATAATGGGAATTTTCTCTAATAAAATCAAAATTATGGCAAGTACTATTTATGGTACTCGTTCAAACACGAGAGGAATTATTATTGTTACTCACAAGATCGTTGACTAGAAGCCAATGTTTCAATGGCACTGCAAGATTCCGAAGTTTTACTGCCCTCTAAGGAAGATGCTTGTTACGTTTTGTCAATACCAGTCTCAATTAAATTATCTCTATCCAACAAAGTGTTTGTACAGTAACTCACAACAGGTGAAAGCCTAGTGGACCGAGAACTAACAAAGGCTTGATTACTAAAATGGTTCAGTTGTTTTATCACGAGTTACCACTATATTATCACTAGTTCAACCTCCTCTTGAAGAACTTTAATACTAATTGAAAAAAATAAAAGACAAAGGCATGCTACAATAGCATATAAGGGACTGATGGAGAACTCCACCCCTCACACATCTGTATATAAACTACAGCAGGTTGGTGCACGCTCGTGTGGGACACGTACGTCGCCCGGGACCTATGCCGCATACTCGGGATGGGCGATAGTCGACAGTTTGTAACTCTCGATAGGCCGATACTATCAGCTAAAAATATTAATACTATCGATAGGTATTCGATATTGTGCCCTCCCCTATTCTGAACGTACCTGTCCAACGAAGAATTTAATGTTGTTGAATTGAATTATCTATAACCTGCAGGATTAGGTATGTTTATATGACTATAAAAAATTTGAAACAAAATTAAAAGACACAAAAAAGTACAATTATTGTATTGAAACTGATTGTGCTCCTTGATCCACATTACCAGAAAAGAAAACCAACATTTCCGCTTGTCTTTGGCTCAATCTGGTCGGCTGCCCAGAAATGACTTTTCCAACTGATAAAAATACACATTCTGAGGGTGAATACCTCGAACACAAAGGTATTTCCTGGTTGTATTTCCAGTATTCCAGCAGACAAGCTTTGTTCGGCAGTGGTTTTTGCTGCAAGTAACTTTGAAAGGTTATAATCAAATCTGCTGTGCATATCCTCAGTTTTGTATCTTTGTCTTTTTTGCGTTGTATATGTATAAAAATGCTGCTTCTCTTTTCAGTCGTAGGTAGTTTTTGCATTTCAGGTTTAGGTGTAGAAGCAGTCAATAAAGTGGAATCAGAAATGTCTGTACTTGTACTTTGTCTCTGCAAACTAAAAGCAGCTTTAATTTTTGAAGAAGCTAAAGCATTTTGTAACCACGTGTGTGTAGTTTGAGCATTGCAATTGTTTAAAAATGCCTTCTTCTTTCAATGTGGGTCCAACAGAGTCGCCAAAGCAGGAATGGTTCTAGTTTCATAAGGAAACAACCGGCAGGATGCATTGGCTACCAAGGGAACCAAAAATTTCTTACCAGTATCGGTTTTTATTTTATCCGCCATTAATTGTAATTCCTTGTCCATACATAAACTAAAGAGATAATTAAGGATATGGTAGCGTTCTGTTCCCCCGAAATATCCTTAGTTACATTCTGAAAGGACCCAAAAATTGTTATCATGTCATGCATGATGTTTATTTCCTCAGAAGTAAAGTAATGTACACGTGCAGAATTGATTTCCGAAATGGCTTAAATCAATGGATCCTTGATCAAATAGTGGTTCCAACAAGTTGCAACGTCTTGGATCACCGTTTTAGTAAGCTTTTTCTGTTTTACTTGTTTGGTCCTATATATTTTCCTGATGGCATTGCTAATTTTGAAAACTGCCACTATCACCTTAGCTTTTGTAGCAATTTTAACAATAGGCTCAAATTTTAAAGCATCGTTTACATTTAGCAATAAAATGTGTGCAAAACAGTTCAAATGCTCAAGTAGGATAATGAAGCCCAAAAGTGCAGTCTCAAAATTATAAATTTATTACAATAGCAATGCAGCCACATTTCTATCCATAGGATCATTATCAAGCTATAAACAAATATAAAAAATCAAATAAGTTTATTGGTTATTTGCAACTATCAACTCCAGTGTCCCATTATACTATACATAAAATTATTGAATCATGATATTGCATAGAATAGATAAAGAGAAATTAGTTATCAGAAATAACAATTTTTTTCAATAAGATTCTATGTTTTAAAACTAGCAGAAGATATTAAATTAAGAGAGAAATATCGAAATAGAATAGTTGGAATTTAGGTGAAAGATCTAATAACATGGCCACAACATTTATTGATGTCTTCAAATTTAAGACCGCTTTTTACTAATTTATCATGATTTTGGTTAATCTAGATACTTTCAAGGACCTTCCTTTTAGTAAGGCGATGGGATTTTGCTAAAATTGAAAATGCTATTAAAATCAAATTCGTGGTTATTCTCTTTTGCATGTGCAGATAAGGCAGTGTTAATTTTGGACTTCGGGTTTAGTGAGCCAATATGTTGATGAACTCTATCAGATAAGTGGCAGCTGGTATGTCCTATATAAAATTTGAGCAATTTTGGAGGGTTGGTAGCCGGGAGAATGGATCTCGCTGGTACTGCTTGTACCGAGTAAGGTGACTTAGGGTTATCACAAGCTGCTTAGAATGTATTAAAATATTCAGTACTTGCGGGAAATCCCAGTGCACCGAGATGTTGAGCCGGTTTCAGTGGTTTTCTAGGAGCAGTTAGCAGAAGACAAAATGCTAGGGGGACGACATTTGGCTTGATCTGCTGAGATCCCGAATCCTCAAAAACTTTAGTGCAGTGGGCTTTTCTCCCGTGGAAAAATATAATTTAAAATAAGCTCCGCTATAGCACTCCCCCCCCCTAATGACGGAGTTGCTGAAGCTAAGTCTGCACAGGGGTTTCATTAGATGCCCTGTCCTAGTCCGGTATGAGGGCTTTTCATCTGGCGGTGCGCTTACGACTGTTCGTGGAGTCGGCTGGCTGGACGTCTCCATCTTTGATGCAGGTGATTGAGGTGACTTCTGTGGCTTTGATGGGTCCATCCTATCCGGGATGTCTTGTTCGAGGAGATAGGCAGACTTGATGCGGTCGACGGAAATATTTACTTTCCTGTCGCCAACCAACAGGGTGAAGATTTTATCTCCTCTCTTCTGTACCTTGTGCGGTCCTGATTTTTGCTTAAAGTCACAATATTCTGCAATGAATGGCACACAAGTGTCGTTTGCTGGAGGATTGAAATGTAAATTAAAGGAGTTACAAAAAATGTGATAACACATTTTTTCCTTAACAGGTTCCTTGTCATATAGCATCCATTATTATCACAATTCGATTCAGAAATGGTTCATTTTGGCAAAGCAACAGAAGAGAAATGTGAATTTCAAAACATATATGTTTTTTTCTATCGGTCAATATGTGAGGTACCCTCGTTTCAAGATTCTTTATGTTACAAATTTGTTCTAAGTAAAGATGGAATGGTTGGGATTCGGCTAAAGAAACCTCAATATGATTTTTCTTTAAAAAAATCTATATTTTGGACGTTTCGGCTACTCATTGGTAGCCTTCGTCAGCTAAAATGACAAGAAAAACAGAAATTAATACAGAAAAAAGTTTATAATTGAGATAAGTAACAGAACTATAAATACACTTAACTTATTATTTAATTTGTTCTAGATGGTGAACTACTGTTAAGTGGTCAACACCAAACTCTCGCAATCTCCTGACTTCTTTTGTGAGGTTTTTTTTTTTTGAACCATCGCACAGTGGTCAAAAATAGTCAAAAAGTGCTCAAAACTTGATTTTTTGAAGTATTTTCTCCGAACATTTTGGCCTTAAATATATGTTAATGACCTCCTGAGAGTGTCATTACTTGAGTTTTAGGCCCCCACCGTTGATTGCAGGACGGTGGTTAATCATTGAAGTACAAGAAACAAAGAAAATTCCCAAATCCTCATGTACCAAAATCGTTCCTGCAACTCTACTTGTTCAGACCAATAAGGTTGACGCATTTTTTCTTGTTTTAATGGGATGTTCGAAGGCCAAAAAAAAATATTTTTTTATTTTTAGAATCGTCGACGTGGACGGGGATACTTAAAAAGTAGAAAAATTATACGTATAAAATTTTTCGTTTTGTCTTATACTTTTTGTGTCTCTCTAATTTCGGGCTTACATTTTCCGTGGACATGTATAGAAAGAGCCCAGACCGAAATTGGCTGCATAAATTTGCCTATTTCGGTGCTAGACGTGAACGAACTCGGTAAGACAGACGCGCGTTATCTCTATGTAAACATTCAAATCAAATCGAAGATGGATTTTGATGAGTACATGAAGGGTATTAATTAATAATACCAACAAGGATGAGGAATAACCCTTCACAGTTGTATAGCTGTGAAGGGTTATTCCTCAACCTTGTTGGTATGGAAGATGGATTTTTTTTGCAGTACTCAAGTCAGTGTTGACTGCAAAAAATGTCTGAAGTGATCCGAGTGAAAAATCGTGTCCTACTTGAAATATTTAATTTCAGGTTTCTAAATCAACAATATCACATGTTATTGAGTTTTGAGCGCATTTGGGCGGTTTTTGACCACTGTGCATCGTTGCACTGTACATTAACTGATGCTTCCTTCACCCGAAACAAACTTGTGGCTGTTTGCGCCACACTTTGACTCATTAAAATAAATTTGATGAAATCTGCATCGTCTTTATCTACATTAGCCTGATTAGAATTTATCCATCAGAATCCAGGGAGTCTGCAAGCAGAAAGCGCTCCCATAAAGTCTTGAGAGTTTCCTCAGATCGGCCTTAAATTCTGAAAGAATATCAACCATATTAGAATTATTTATTTTTTACTGCAACCAGCAAGAAAGTGCTGTTTATTTTGAGAGCACTCCTGTAGAGTCTGGATGGAGGGCATCCAGACAGCTTCCTCAGATCGGCCTTAAATTCTGAAAGAATAATTGCTATATTAGGACTGTTTATTCTTACATCAACAGGCAACAGAGTTTTGTCATTTGTATTAACAGAATCGACTGAAGCTCCTTTTCCAGTAAAGCAAAGAGTGCATCACTGCTTTTATATGCTGCTGCTATATGTACATATGTATCTTGTGCTTTATCACAGATATCTTAGCTGGCTCCTTGCGGTTATGAATCCACCACATGATCACCATGTCAGTGACTGGCAAACTCCAACCACCATTACCCATCATCTTGCCCGGAGAAATACCGGCTATTTGTAAATTCAATTAAATAGCATTATTTTCTGCTCGATATAAAAAAAAAATTAGGTGAATTTTTAAAAACCTTTTGTGTGAGTTTTTTGTTTATTATAATGCCCTTAATGTGTACTGGAAGCAAAAATAATTTATAAAATGAAATAAGAGACAAACATGAATGTGAACAAGAGTTCACGACCAATTTTATAAACCATAATAATAACCTTTTGTTATAAATAATATTATTCATTGAATGAACAGTTTTTTTATTCTCATAGCACATTACACATATTAGTACTTAAACAGTCACTTGTTCACACAGACAACTGCATTACGACTATAACCATTGTAGTAACCTCTCTTCCTACAAGGAGGCACTACACATAACTTAAATATAAATGTACAACATACTTAACACGCCTCCTTACATTTATATTTCACTATACAAGTTTGGCAATTTAAACACAATACAAGAACCTACATTTCCAACGGTAGCATTCCTCTAAATTTCATAAACTTATGACAACCAAGAGGTTTAGTGAAGATGTCAGCAATATTATCGTCAGAATTTATCTTAAAAATATCAGTAATACCATTTTTGAAATTCTCATGAACAAAATGATAGTGTATTTCAATATGTTTAGAATTTTTTGTAAAATTTCCACATTTAGCTATGACCAAAGCTCCAGAATTATCCTCATAGATTTTAATAGGCATACAAATAATAATAAAAACATCATTTAAAATAGTACGCATTAAATTCAACTCAGTCACAGCTTCTGACAAAGCAATATATTCAGCATAAGTAGATGCTTTAGCAACACTATTCTGCTTTTTGGATTTCCAATAAACAACATTTCCAAATAGCCTAACAACAAATCCAGTAGTAGACTTTCTGTCTGTGATATCGCCTGCCCAATCGGCATCCACATAACAATCCAAAACATCAGCCTTAATATTTGGGTAATACTTCAATTTCAGGTCTCTAGTCCAATACAAATATTTTAAAACTCTCAGGGCATATTTAAAATGAGTATCATCATAACAGTTTTGAAACCTACTCAAATAATTTACACAAAAGGATATGTCAGGTCTTTTACCAGAACTTATGTATAAAAGAGCACCTATTAGATTTCTATATTTCATATTTTCATTTATACTTGCAGGCTCTAGTTTAAGATTAACTTCCATAGGGGTTTTAAATATTTTAGAATTTTCAATTTTATAAAGTTTAGCTAAAGATTCTATATATGTTTTCTGGCTTAAAGATAAGCAATTGAAATTTTTGTAATTAATGTCAATTCCAATATAGTTTTTAACATTACCCATATCTTTCATTTTAAACTGGTTTGACAATTTAATTTTTATTTTATTAATTAAACTTTGAGGAAACTAAAAGATCATCTACAAATAATAAAATATAAACAGGTGAACCATTTTCAATCTTTACATATAAACAGTAGTCATATTTACACCTATGAAAACCAAGAGTTTCAATGAAATTATTGAAACACTCATACCAAGATCTAGGACTTTCTTTTAGACCATAAAGGGCCTTCTTTAATTTATAGACCTTATCTGAACCATCCTGATAACCAAGAGGTTGCTTAACATAAACTTCAGATAAAATTTTACCATTCAGGAAAGCTGTACATACATCCATCTGATCTATAAACAAACTATTTTTGCAACAATAAGATAACAATAATTTCAAGGTTTGCATTCTTGCCACTGGGGAATACGTATCAACATTTTCAACATTTTGTTGGACACCTTTCACTACAATTCTTGATTTATACACATCACCACACTTCTTTCTGAACACCCACTTGACATCTAACACTTTCTTTTCTTGAGGTCGATCGACAAGCATCCATGTATCATTTTCAACTAGGCTGTTTATTTCCTTGTCCATCGCCATCTTCCACATTTCGGCGTCTTCAGAGTTCATCACCTCCTCAAAAGTACTAAGAGTCAAAGCATTGCAAAAATTAGCAGTTATGCAATAATATCCAAACTCTTCATCAAAACGGTTCGGAGGATTGATTGGTTTTTTAGGTCGTGTGCTTATACTTTTTTCACTTTTTAACCCATCTTGTGATTCTTCTTCATTTGGCACGTCTTTGTTTTCTTCAGGCTCTCCAGCATTGACTTTATCTTGTTCCTCCTTGTTTCCTTCACCTTTAAAACCAACCACTTTAACATCTTCTTCAATAATATCAACATGTCTGGCGATGATCACTCGATTGTTTATCAAAACTCTGTATCCAACTTCTGTATATCCAAGTAATATTCCTAATTTAGCTTTTTTGACCCATTTATACTTTCTGTTTTCTTCAGGAATTCTGACATAGACTTTACTTCCATACATTTTTAAATTTTTCACTGAAGGCTTTCTCTTAAAGAATATTTTGTAAGGTGTCTTTCTCTCATAAGTATTATTCAAAGTTCTATTCTTTAAATAAGCGGCAGCTTTGATTGCTTCGGGCCAAAAACTTCGATTCACCTTTGCCTCAGTCATGGATAATATATTCTTTCTCGTACACCTCACGCTGGGCTATAATTTTTTCGTTTTGATATTTCCTTTTCAAGGCAAGCGTTTTCGTCTATGTTGCGATAGGTCCTGGGACTACCATGAGATTGGCCTTGGCCTGCTCCGGCCCTTCCGGATTGTTTTTCCCGCAGCTTTTAAAATCCAGTTCTCTATTTTTCTGACATAGTTAATGAAACTGACTTTGCCGTTGATCGGAATATTTTCCATTTCCTCTCTTTTGATTGTTAATTCTTTTCGGAATTGGTCCCAATCCGCACTATGAATTTTCCATCTGAGTTCTGGTTTGGGGCTGTTGGGTATTCTCTTATTTCCTACTTTGAAAGTTATTGTTCTATGCGTGCTGCATGTGGTCCCCTCTAATTCCCAGTCATAGACATTATTCTTAATATTTTCTCCGGCTAGCGTGAGGTCTATATAACTTTTGGTTGTCCCCCGTACATACGTCGGTCCTTTATCCGCGTTATTTATTAATTCAAGCCGGGTTTCCATCAGGAGCCATTCGAGAGTGTAGCGGCGCCCCCTAACTTCTCAGTTTTATTTGGTGGCAACACTGGAGTTGCTACAGCTAGGCTTGTGTACAACACTGCAGCCGGATCTGACACCATTTAAGCCAGTCTGTGTCTAGCCTCTGCCTGGGTACCTGACACGTTCCGTTCCCAGGCAGTGACCACGTGCATACGACTCCGTTGTGCTATGGACCTTGTTCCTGTTATGTTAGCCTCACGCAACAACGGCTAAAAGAGCTTCGCCTTTCTCGTTCATTGCCTCGCCTCCCCATAGCGGGCTATGTGCGTTGGCATCCATTACATAATAGCTTGTCTGGCCAAGAGCGGCTACCACTTTTCGCAGCATAGTTACATGTTTCTCTGCCGTATCTCTGTACTGCCAGTACATATTGACTAGATAGAAACTTACACTGCCTTCCGGGAGTACTTCTATAACCACACAGTGTGCGTTGCATAGGGCGCTTAGTTTCATTATTCCTATGCTGGGATCCAATATAACTGTAGCGGCCCACGGCCTTTTCCCGTTCTCTACGCCTACTACAATTCTTGAACTCACTCCGAATCCTGTTACTTTATACGTTTTCTGGCATGCTTAGGGCTTTCGCAGTGCTATGATGCTGGCTCGCTCCCCAATCGCTATTTCCCGTATTTCGGCTTCTACCCCGGCTGCCCTGTCCACGTTTAGTTGAATTATTTTTAGGGGCCTATTCATATCCGGTATTTCTTTTCAGGGCTTTTCGGGCCTGCTCGAATGCTGGGCATCTTTTATCCAGCGTGTAATGCTCGATATCTCTATGGTTTGCTCGGATGCAATTAGCACAGCCGAGCGGCCTCCTGGCCTTGCATTTCGTTATATGGTGACCTTCTGCTCCACACCCGCTGCAGGTTACCCGATTCCTGCAATGCGCTCCAATATGTCCGAAGCCTAGACATTTGTAGCAGCGCGTCGGCTCTAAATGTTCTTCGACACGACATGACCAAATGCCGACATATAAACGCCCGACAGTAATTATCCTCTGGTATATTTTTCCCGAAGTTTCAATTATCCAGGTGTTTGTACTAATCCTGCCCCTCCTAGAAAATCTTGGGATGAAACTTTCTACAATCTCTTTTGGTTCCATGCCTACGAATATTTTTTTGTTCCGGTTAAGTATGCCCGGTGAGAGCTCGTCTTTTGCGATATCCTTATCTATTCTTCTTCTTGCTTATCATTGGCCTTCGCATGGTTACCTCGCCTTTCACATGGAACCCCTCTTTTTCCCAGATCGGATTCTTCTGTATTTTTTCGACGTCGTTTTGATCATGGACCTCCACAATGTATCTTCCGCTCTTACTGCGGAGGCTTTTTACCCTAACGTCGCCCTGTTTAGTGTCCAAACATTTAACCAGCTCCGATCTGGTTTTATTTTCCCCTTCTATTACTATCTGAGGCCCCCGATTTAATTTTTGCTTATTTATTTTACTGACTACTTGGGCCCAAGAATTTGTTTCCGGAGCTTTGGATTTTTCTGATTTTTGACCTACAATTTCGGCAGTTTTCTCTACTACCTTTTTTATCTCTTTCAATCTCATCCCTAACCTTCGGGATCTCTTTTCCCATATTGATTTTTTCGATCCTACATTCTAATGTATTATTGACCTCTTTAATTTTCTTACCCATTTCCTCCGCGGATTTTACAAAAACTTCTTATACTTTCCCCTCCATATTCCCCTTTTGGGCTACTGTATCCTGCAATTTTTCAAATTTTAGGCCTAATTGCCTAAATTTTTCATCTACCTTATCGTCTATTAATTTAACGATATCCAGCGCCGTGTAACTGTCTATAACTTTTTCTACTTTTAGCACCGTCTGGGCGAAATGGTCTACCTTACAACTACTGAGCGCTATTCGCTCCATAGTTTCTACCGATTGTAAGATATTTAATGTTCTTTTATTTATATACGCCGCATGGCGTGAATCTTTAGTCGGGAGGGCGCGATCACAATATGATGTGATTTCATCGATACTCGCTTTTATGTGTTCCTTAATTAGCCGAAAAGTTTCGGTTTCGGCCTTACCCCCATACCCGAAACGTTCTAGAATGTTGTCGATTAATTCCCTATCATTCTCCGATTCAGAGACTAAGATATCGTCTGGTTCTGACATATTTCAAATGAATTTAATACGAAATTTAACACTGAATTTATGATTAATTTCCCCAAAAGTTACATAAGTTCAGAAATTTTTTTATAAAATTTTAATTATAAATGCATGCACATTTGATTAGTAGTTCTACATAATATTAAATATGTTAGTTCACTTAAATAAAAAATAGAAGTACTCACAGTTTTCCTTGTCCAGTTCACCTGGCCTTACCAGGATCGGCTGACCTCCTGGGCTGGTCTCGGGAGCTGCTCCTGGGAGATGTTACCTCGACCGCTGCTGGCACTAGACTAGTAGGTAGGGACAGAGGGAATCCCGTTAATCCATTCATGCGCGTCACTAATTAGATGACGAGGCATTTGGCTAATAACACATTTATTGGTGATAATTTACATGTCAAAGGACAAACTTAAAAACTAACAATCCACAAATAACCCCTCTTCTGGGGTCCCTGTAAGAAAAATACAACTGAACAAGACAGGTCGTTACAGGAGGGCTCACTACACCCTTTTACAATAGTGATAGGGTGGGCCCTGAAGGGGCCCATATATCAAATAAAAAAAATCTCTCCCCCGGCAGGGAGGCAACCTAACTAATTTACAAATGTATTTATTATACACATTCACACAAAAATTACTAATTAAATAAAACAAACCAATGATTAAACCATTCATACCCCTACTCTAAGCTTATCGTTTACTAGGCCACAGGCGTGCCTTGTCTTCAGGCCAAAATCTTCCTTTCTCCGACGACGGTGCAGTCCGCTGGACATGAGGCTATGCCTATGAGAGTGGGCCACTGACCACCACCAATCTGCTCCACGACGAAAACTTGATACATTCTCCCCGGATCACCCTCTCCGTCATCCAGCCAAGAGTCCGCGCCGAGACACCTAAGTTGGACAATCCCTGCGCCGACTTGGCTGACCAAATTCCCTTCCAGTCAAGGGTGACCGGCAACACTCTTCTCTCCCTCACTCTCTTCTCTGAAAACAGACTAGCAGCTTCCCGGTAGACCCAATCCTTTCCATACCGCCTGATCTTCGCCTGTCCAGCCAGGTCCAAGTCCATCCTCCCACTGACGATGCTCACGTCAAGAATGACAAGCTCATCATCTGTGTGGACGATCAGGTCGGGGCGGCAGATGATGGTCTTCTCCACAAGTACTTCATGGCCTTTCCTCCGAAGAGAATCAGCCACAATCTTCACAACTGCATGGTGCCGCCCCACCTATCGCCTCGAGCACCTTCTCCGCCTTTGCCTTCCCCACAGCTAGCTTATATACAAACTTCCACGGGCCCTTTTCTATCTCCCTATCCACATATTCCGACCAATCCCCCTCCCTGGCCCGCCGACATGCATCTCTATACCTACTCCTCATCGTCCTGTACTCCACCTTCCTCGCCACTCTAGCTTCGTCCTCCCGCTCCCTCAGCAAAGCCCTCCTACACCTTACCACCGCACCCTTCATATCATCAAGCGCCCTACTCCACCAACTAACCTCCACCACTCGCCTGACTCCGACCCTCATCGACCTCCTCGCCGCTCCGTCTATCCACGCATGCACTCCACTAGCTTCCCCAACGTCCTCTTCCCACTAACACTCATGCGCATCAACTTCCCCTTGCCCTTCTCTAGCTCTTCCCTGAAAACTCCCCAATCCGCCGAACGAAATGCATATCTTCTAAAAGTATTAAACCTAAACCTAACCCCCCCCCCCCCCCCCCCCCCCCCGCATGCAATCCCCAACCTCCCAAGACAGAACCTTATGGTAGTAGGTAGGGACAAGGTGTGTGTGTGTATACGAGACTTGGAAACGACAAGAGGAGTGACTGGCAGAGCCTTTTCTCCCCGAGCCTTAACCAAGTCTCACACAACTCTAGGTGGGGAAGGATAGGGAAGAGGAACTAGGATTCTTCCTACTACCCACCGACCCTGTCCGTTCGCTTCAATGCCCTTTGCGGTCCCTTGGGTCCGTTCAGGCCTTGTTACGGCGGCATGGGTTACCACGACCCCCACGTCTGCTCCGGGCATCCTTGAAGAGGATCCCAGTGCCACCGCATCATGGTGGTGTCGGCTTGCAATCACCACCCCCGTGGTACTCATTTGGTCCTAGGGCTCAAGAGCCCAGAGGACCTAATCCCGAATGGATAGCGGGCCCGGTTAGCAAAACCAAGTGAGACTCCCACTTCTGTCTACTAACCGTACGGATTTTTCAATCCCCAAGGTTGACAGGGGGGGATATATCCTGCCAACTTGTGGAATGAGGGGCCCGTGCCCCCAGGTGTACTCCCAGGATTCCGGGGGTCTCCCCCCCCCTAGCTAGGCTAGGTTGGGCCCCGACCTCCTGCCATCTATCTTCTGGTGAATTCGGATACCATTATCGAGGCGGTCCCCCACGGGAAACCGGGGGACATTCCCATAGGTCCTGTCCTCTATCTTGTTGTTTCTTCCTTTTCTTTCTTTGTACGGTTTCTGCCATTCTGGCCGCCTACAGTTACACTATGTTATGCCGGCCTAATAGCCTTTCTCTTTCTTCTCTTTCTTTTTCCTCGAGTGCACTTCTCACAAATGTCTCGAATACTTGGTATATTTCTTTCTTTGTCATGCTGCTCATATTTCTTTGCATGCCTGCTGCATCTATTGCATTCCACAATGTCTGACGCAGCTGCCCATATTTTTCACATACTAGCAGTACATGAGCTGCCGTCTCTTCTTCTCCACATGAGCATAAGTGTTCTTTACTCAGTCCGAAGCTATGTAGCTTACTTTTAAAATTCCCATGTCCAGATAGGACTTGTGTGGTATAGTAATCTGGATTTAACCAGGTCATCTCAAGTCTTTTGGTTATTTCTTCACACCATGCATGGGTTCATCTACCCTTGCTTAACCTGCTCCATCTGTCCTGCCATTCTGCTTCTATGAGACACTTTATTGTTCCTTTCATGCGAGATCCTTTTACTTCGGTATCTCTTATCGTTACCTCTCCAGTTCTTTTTATTTTTGATCCAGACCATCTTTTCTTGACCTCTAGGTCTAACGGTAGGATCCCTGCTATGACAGCTACCGCATCTGTGGGGATGGTCATGTAGCCTTTTATTAGGCTTAGCAGAGTTTTTCTTTGTTTACCCTTCAATTTACTTCGTGCTTTTGCACCTATGGAGTCTCCCCAAACTCCGACTGCATAACAGACTATTGCCACGTACAGTCCTTGGTATATTCTCTTTAATATATCTTGGTTGCTTGTTCCGATCAGTCTTACGACTTTACTATATAAGCCATGTTCCTTCTCAAGGACTCCATCTATATGTGTCCGTATCCTCCATTGGCTTTCCCAGACTACTCCTAGGTATTTCACTCTTTCGACGATTTTTAGTTTATCGCCTCTGTATCGGCATTCTGGTTTCCTTTGCATGTTTCCTTTTAGCATCATCATTACTGTTTTATCTTTAGATAGGTCCATCTTTGTGAGCGCCATCCATTCTTGGAGGTCATTCATGGCTAACATCAGCTTGTGCTCTAGGTCTGTTCTTGACCTGCCTTCAATCAGAAGAACTCCATCGTCTGCGTACGCTACAAACGTTCGTCCTTGTGTGTTCATCTTCCTCACACAACCATCAAAGATCAGTTTCCACAATTGTGGGCCCAGGACAGATCCTTGGGGACATCCTAAATTGACTCTCTTCCTGACTGTGTTTCCACTTACCCTTAGTTCAACACTCCTCCTTCTGAGGTAGTCCCTGAGTATATCGTATGCTTCCTTCACGACTCCTCGTGTTCTTAGCTTCTCGCATACGCCAGGCCACCACAGCTTGTCAAATGCCGCTGTAAAGTCCAGGAATAGTCCCACTATATACTTTGCCGTAGAGACCTCTACGACATTACCAATTGTCCTCATTGCGGTTTCCGTTCCTTTTCTCTCCATGTACCTGTGCTGCATCGGGTGGATCTCCTCATGAAAAGTGTTTCTCATTTTACTAACTACTATCCTCTCTAGTATTTTGCCTAATACTGGAAGCAGGCATATTGGCCTGTAGGACTTAACCAACTTCGGGTCTTTGTCTTCTCCTTTTAGGAGTGTGCGGATAACACCCCATTTCCATCTGTCCTGGAACACTCTATATGTAAGGCATGCTCCGTATAGTTTCAGGAGGACTGGTCCCATTGCCTCCCATCCTTCTTTCAGCATTTCTGCTGTTATGCCGTCCCATCCGGGGGCTTTTCCATTTTTGCATGCCCATAGGGCTTCCTTCACCTCTTCGAGGTCCAATGTCCAGCCTCCACTATGCTCGGGTGAGAACCCTGTTATATTCCTTCTGATCTCCCTATGAATTACTTTTTCCTTTTGCGGATCGTCATCGATAACCAATCCTCCTAGGAGTCTCTCTGCTGCGTCTCTCCATTCGAGGACGCCTTCATCCTCTCCTATCATATCCATAACCTTTTCTGGTTTTAATTTGCCTACTGCCATTTTGTAAAGGTTGTTCCAGGGACCCTTCTCCACTTCTGAGGTCGTGAAGTCAGCCCAACTTCGCTCTTTTGCCTCTTTTATTTCTCTCCTGTAGGTAGCTCTTCGACTACGATATATCATCCTCCAGTTATTTCTGTCCTCCTCATCTCTTAATCGAGTGAGTTTTCTCCTGGCTTCTAGAACACCTTTCTTCAGGGTCTCTAATTCCGGATTCCACCATTTGACGAGTCCAGCCCTTCTCACACCTCTTTTCATCGAGGCACTGGCCGCCCTCAGTATCCACCGAGTGACCATGCCCTCATATCTGAGGGTGGTTAAGAATCCTTTCAAGCTATATGTCATTAGCTGATCGACTGTGTCTGCAAGTTGTTTACGATATTCATCCCAGTCTGCCGACTTGAGATTAAATCTGCTGTACTCTCTTCGTATCTTTCGTTTATTATTGGTCCTACCGGTACTACCGGTCGGGTTACTCACGCTACCCGTCAGCACTCTATGGTAGCTGCTTGTCCATTCTTCTTCTACCTTCCACTCTGTAGTCATGCTCTGTGTATTGAATTTCGCTAGAGTGAGGTCTATGTAGCTCTCTCCCCACGTGCTCCTATACGTTGGGGTTCCTCCCTCATTGAGGAGTTTAAGTCCAGATTGCTCCAGGAACTCTTCCATTTTTTCTCCTTTTTCGTTTCTGACGGAGTCTCCCCATACGGGACTCCTTGCATTGCTGCCCATTGCTACCATTATGGTTTTATCTTTGAGTAAGGACTCCAACCTTTTTAGTTTATTCAAGTATCTTTCAATATCATGGCTGTCTTGACAGTACATGCTTACCATATAGATAGTCATGTTATTCTTCACTAACTGCACCACCACGCAGTGTGAGTCACATAGTCCAGATAGGCGAAAGGCCTCTACTGTTGGGTTCAATATAATTATGGCCGCCCAAGGCTTTTGTTCGTCACCCACGCCTGTGACTAGCCTTGAGCCCATCCCGAATCCTGGGATAACTCCTCTCTTATTTATGTATGGCTCCTGTACTAGAAGTACATCTATGCCGGCTTGCACAGCTTTATTTCGTAGCTCCTCTGTTGCTGTTCTTCGCCGGTCCAGATTAAGTTGTGCAAACCTAATCATGACCATAGTCGGTTGCGTCCTCCAGGCGATTCCTGTAAATTTCGCCGGCTGGACAACCCCTCCAACTCGCGGGGTGTGTCCTATCTCTTAGTCCTAGGCGCTGGCAGTTAGCACAGTGCGGTGCTCTGTCTCGCCACTTGCATTTTGCGATATCATGTTCACCAGAGCAGTGAGCACAACGTGTTTTCTCCTCTCTGCAATATTTCTTTATGTGGCCTAGGCCCTGACTTGTAACACCGTGTGACCAGTGTAAACTCCATTACCTTGCAACTTCTCAGTCCAATTTAGAGCCTTCCTGTTCTCAAGAGTATCTTATAAACTTCGGGACTGACCCTTACTACCCAGGAGCGTACTGGGAGATCTCGCTTCCCCCGAATAAAGTCGGGAATAAATTGCTGTCTGAGCAGCTGTTGGTCCAAACCTCCTAGAAGGTCTCCATTTCTTTTCAATATTGCGTCGAGGAGCCCTTCTCCCTCGATCTCTCTATCCACATCGTGGATGTATACCCGTGGCCATCGCAGTGACAGTAGGTAGGGACAGAGTGAAAGGAGATACCAGGATCAAACCACGAGCAGTATACGGCTTCCAACCTTTACCTGCCCGGGTCAATCCCCTGGCACGCCTAACCCTGAGGAAAGGGGGAACTACTATCCAGCCACGCCCCCAGAGGTACAGCCCTAAGGCTGCCCCTCCGGAAGACGTGTAACCACGACCACCACGTCTACTCCAGGCATCCTTGAAGAGGATCCTGGTACCCGCCGCCTGCACTAAACAATGCAGGCTGGTGTGCGCCGGGCGGCAAAACACACCCTCGTGGTGCCATTTGATGCCCTACCCGAGGGTAGGACACCTCTTGCCCGAATGGGTAGCGGGCCCGGACAGCAAAACTTAAATGGGCAAGCCCACGCCAGTCTACTGTCCGTACGGATTTCTCTCTCCCAGAGCCGGAAGGTTTGGACTTGCCCACCGCCTACCGAGAGAGAAGGACACCGTGTCCTCAGCCACCGTCACTCATGCTTGGGTTCGTCTTTACACTCCTGCACCTCCTCATATACTTCCACTTTACCTCTTTACTCAGCCGAGCCCGAGGGCCCCGCCGCCGGGACGCCCACAGCCACCAGTGCACACACTATGTTTGCCTCACACACTCCCACAACCACTCAACCATAGCCGTAGCTTGCTAGTCACACTCTAATAAATATACTAATAAAATATAATATAATATTTCCTCTCCTCCTCCCCACTATACACCACTAAAACCAATATAAATAAGTAGCAATAAAAACAAATAACTAAATAGGTAAATAAATACGTACATGCTTTTACTCCAGCTACCTCATATCAAATTTCTTTCACCTCCCACCCCCCTTAATCCCAAAAACCTCATGCAAAAACCGAATGAAAGGTTCGAAGCCCTCCCTACTCACAACCCCCCCCCCCCATATTGAACCCTACGTTCAAACCCTCCAAGCTAACCCCTAGCCTAGCCCTCTCCTCTTCAAATCTACCACATCCAAACAAAACATGTTCCACGTCTTCATCCCCCCCCCTCACACAAACACCCTGGATGCTCCACCAAACCCATACCATACAGTTTACTTCGAAAGTCCCCATGCCCAGTCAGCGCCTGCGTAGTGTAGTGGTCTAGCCTCACCCATGTCATTCTTAATCTATCACATACATTATCAAATACCCCATGCGTCCACCTACCCTTCACCGACGCATCCCAGACCTCCTGCCACAGTCGATACTGCTTCCTTCTCAACTTCCCCCTAATCCCCTCTCCCTCCATAACCTCACCACCCCACTCCACTCTACTACTCACTTTGAATTCGCTCAGTTGCCCACCTTCCACCTCCAAGTTCAGCGGTGGCACTCCCGACACCACGCACAGAGCATCTCCGGACACCGTCCTGTAGGCCCTTGCAATACCTATAAGTACCCTCCTCTGACTCCCCCTCAACCTAGCCCTATCTTTGGCTTTCAACCCCCCACCCCATGCACCCGCCCCATACGTCATGCATGCGACGTAGAACCCCCAATATATTTTCATAAGGCAATCCCACCTGCCCCTCCCCCCAACCCTAAAATACCTGGTTACCTCGTTCATCCCCCTCTCCGCCCTACTAGCCACCTCCACCATATGTGTTCTAACTACCCAACCCTTTTCCCACCATACCCGCAGGTACTTTACCCTCTCGACGAAGGCTAGCCTCCCCCCTCGTAAAAGACCCTTGGACGCCTATGACGATGAAAATCACCTTTTAAGAACATGCAAACAGTTTTGGTTAAGGACAGAGTCATCTTTGCCCTCCTTGCCCACCCCTCTAAGACCCCCATAACCCTCCCCGCCCTATCCTCCAGCTCCACCCTCGACCTCCCTTTGATAAGGATCACCCCATCATCTGCATACCCCAGCATGTCACTGTCCTCCCCATTCAGTAGTTCCAAACACTCATCAAAAACTAGGTTCCAGATTAGAGGGCCCAATATTGACCCCTGCGGGCAACCCCGATTTACTACTTTCCTCCTAACCCCCCCCCCCCCCCCCCGAGCCTGATCTCAACCTTCCTACCCCTCAAGTAATCCGAAACAATTTCAAATCCCTCCCGCCCAACCCCCTTTTCCCTCATCCTGTCCCTTACCCCAGGCCACCACAACCTATCAAAGGCTCCGGAAAAGTCTAGAAAAACCCCAATGACATACGGCTCAACTGCCGCTCTCACTAACCGGGTCACCTCCCTCATCACCAGTTCCGTGCTCCTCCCCTTGACGAAACCATACTGAAACCGCGACACCCCCGACCCCAGGTACTCACCCATCTTCTTAGCAATTAATCTCTCCAGTACCTTACCTAGAACTGGCAGTAGACAGATCGGCCTGTAGGAGCTCACCAACCCCGGATCCTTATCCTCGCCCTTGATCAATACCCGAATGACCCCCCCACTTCCATCTCCCCGGGAAGCACCTAAATTTAAAACATCCCTTAAAAATTCTTAGCAAAACATCCCCCATGACACACCAGCCCTCCTTAACCATCTCTATGCCCACCCCGGTGCCTTCCCGTTTTTGCTGCTTCCCTAACCTCCCCCAAGCTAAGCCCCCACCTATCCCCAAAATCCGGCAAATAATTACCCACCCTATCCCTAATTACACGATGCTCTTCCGATTCCCCTTCCTCACGGTCATCCAGTACTAACCCCTCCAAAAGCTTATCAAGAACCCCCCCCCCCCCAACCTATCTCCGCCCCGCCTATTGCCTCTAGCACCCTCTCCCTCCTAGACTTCCCCGCCGCTAACCTATAAACAACATTCCATGGACATTTCTATTTCCCTATCAACAAATTTAGCCCATCCCCCCTCCCTAGCCCGCCTACACGCATCCCTATACCTCCCCCTAACCCTCCTATATTCCACCCTCCTCGCCTCTCTAGCCTCCTCAACTCGCTCCCTCTGTAGCGACCTCCTACAAACTACCACCTCCCCCTTAAGATCCTCTAACTCCCTACTCCACCAGCTAACCTCCCCCCCTCTCCTAACTCCAATCTTCATGGACTTCCTTGCCGCTCCATCAATCCAGCCATGCACTAGGTCGACCAACTTCTCCAGCGTTCTCCTACCATTTACTCCCACAGACAAACACTTCCCCTTACCCTTTTCCAACTCTTCCCTAAACCTCCCCCAGTCCGCCGTCCTAAAGGCATACCTCCTATATACATTATTCCTCGGCCTAGCCGTCCCCCCCCCCCGCATGCAATCCCCTACCTCCCAGGACAAGACCTTATGATAACTGGTAGTCCAGTCCCCCCTAACCCCCCAATTTAGTATCCTACCTACCATGCCACGCGTAACACAAACTAAGTCAATATAACTACTCCCCCTCGGACTCACGAAAGTGGGACCCTGCCCATCATTTACTACTATCATTTCCAGCTCATTTATACAGGCACCCAGATCCTCCCCCCTTGAGTCCAGCACCCCCCCCCCCCCTCAAAGCGGATTCTTTCCATTCCCATCCATTCCGATAACTAGATTTTTACCCCTAAATACCCGCCTGATATTCCTTAGTTTTTCTAAATACGGCCCGATGTCCTCCGAAGGCTGGCAATAGAGGGACACCACATATATTGACTCCCCTTTATATACCAATTCAACTACTACACAGTGGCTATCCGACAGCTCCCCAATCCTAACCGCCCCAATGTCCCCTCTTGTGATCACCACCGCTGCCCATGGTCTCTCACCCCCCTCTGCCCCAGAGATCACTCTAGCCCCCCCCCCCATAACCCACAATCTCCCCCAACCTGTTCACATAAGGTTCCTGAAGTAGGATCACCCCGATCCTCTCCTGGTGGGCCCTATTCCTCATCTCCGCCCCAACTACGAACGCCCTATCTTTTTTTTTTTTTTTTTTTTTTTTTTTTTTTTTTTTTTTTTTTTTTTTTTTTTTTTTTTTTTTTGATGGCACCCGACACAGCGTGTCATAGCCAATGAGGACTAGGATTGGGTAACCTTTAACCTTTACATATTTATTTATGTTTTTTTTTTTTTTTTTACTTAATTTTGCCTTTATTTCTGCAATCTTAATGTTCCTTTTTCGCTGCAACTGCTGCAATAAATTCTTTAAATGCATTGAAGCATTCGATTGACTCCACTATTGTAGTCATATCTAGATTGTAGTCGTAGATCCGTCTCATTAGCCTCACCCGGATACTGTCGTAGAGCTTGCATCTCTTGATTATATGTTCCACGCTTTCAGGCTCTTCTCCACATCTACATAAAGGACTTTGCGTCTTCTTGAACGAACGCCCTATCAGCATTCAGCTGTGCCATCCTAAACCCCATAGTCGGTAACAGCCTCCAACCTATTTTTCATAAGCCTGACCACCGGGCATCCCTCCCAAGTACTCGGATGCGCCACGTCCCTATACCCAAACCTTTTGCAGTTCACACAGGAGCAGACCGCACTCGTACATTTCGCAACAAAGTGACCCTCCCCACACCTACTACAGGTTACAGGCTGTCTACAAAACGCTTGTCCGTGCCCCACCTCTTGACACCTAAAACATCTTATTACCGACAGAAATTTCCACACCCTGCAGCTCCTCAGCCCCACATACAACCTACCTCGCGACATTATCCTCCTAAACACCTCGGGCGACACCCTCACCACCCACTGTTTGCTAATCGCAGTCCTCCTACTTACCACCCTCTCCACGACAAAACTCTCCTCCACCTGTTCAGCCCCCATTCCCTCAAAGACCTCCCTGTTCCTATTCATGACACTTAACTTTACATCCTCCTTACCTAACTCCCCTTCAACATCCGCAACCACAATCCTTGGTGCCCTAAGCCTTGGAGCCCCATCCACCTTAACACCCAGTTTCCCTAGCTCCTCGTTCCCCCTTAACTTATCAAGGTCCTCTTGATCGTGTACTTCTAGTACAAAATTCCTCCCTTGTCTCCTCACTCCCTTCACTCGAACATCCCCTCCCCTAGGGTCCAAACATTTCACTAATTCCTCCCTCTTCACCGACTTATCTTTGTCAACGTCCAATACCACCTGGGGCCCTTTCCTCCTACCCCTCCTAACTATCTGAGACCAGGGAAGCTCATCAACCTCCATACTTTCTACGGGCTTACTTGCGCCTAACCTTCCTACCACCTCTCCAACCTCCCCCATCGTCCTCCTAATATCCCCCAGGCCCTCCCCCAAACCACCTAACCTGCCTAGTTGAACCGAGATCGGCTCCACCGTCTCCCCCAACGCACCTACAACATTGGCAACTCGCCCATCTACCACCCTCATACCTTCATAAAGCCTATCCATGTTCTCTCGTGCCTCCTGTATGAACTTCTCCGAAACCCCCATCTTCGATTCTAAATTACCAATCTTCCTACCGAGAACATCCATCCTCTCCTTATAATTCCTCTCAACTCGCTCCACCTCCCTCGTTCTTGCCTCTTCGATGTGTGCCAACGTACTTAGAACTTCCTCATTTTTCGTCCGCATCCTCTCCATCATGCCCATGCATTCCTCCTTAACCCCACTAACCACTTGTTCCCTTGCCTGCACAAACTCCCCCTTCACAGCCTCTATCAGCCTTTCCCCCCATTCCTTATCTAACATATTCCTCGCGACTACCTCCATAGAGATTTGCCTACCCGCCATCCTAGCGACCACATTGTACTCCTTCTCCACCTCCACCATAACCTCCTCAATCCTGGAAAATCTCTTATGGAAATACTTTGCCCTATCCTCCTTCCCTTTCTTCTGGAAATCAGACTGGACAAACGTCCTCAGCTCCTCAACCATATTTCTAATCTCACCTGTAAACCCCTTGAAGACCTCCACGGACACCATCTCCGGACTACCCTCAGAAACTACTTCTCCCACCCTCTCTCCTACCCCACTCCCTCCCCCCACACCCTCAACATCCGATTTAGATTTAGTGTTCATATCCATGTAATACTAATTTACTTCATCCCCCTGATTCCACCGGCCACCACGGACCACACAAAACGGCCCCACGGATAATAGCCCCACGCGAAACATGACCACGTGGGGGGTACCCAGGGAGCGGCTACCAGGGAAATATAGGCAAAGCCTAGCCTGTAACCCACACAAGTATGGTCATTACACCCGAGTAGGTAGGAACAGTGTGCACGTCGTAGAAGGTAGGAACCGATGAAGGACGTACCATGCCGTGAGGCGTAAACCCATCCTCACCTATCCACCCTTCCGCCGACACAAAGATGCGGATGCACCCCGCAAGCCCACGCACATACGTCCTCCCTCGTATGTCACAAGCTTGCGGACACATCCCCGGAAAGGGATACCCACTTATCTAGCTTCCAGACTTAAGCAAAAGTCATCAGAGCACTGAGCTTCTGCTTAAGTCCTTCCAACTCACGACCACTGCGTCTGTAACCGGCGAACCTGAAGGGCCCCGGACACCACCCGGGTGAGAAGCGAATCCCCCACCCTTCCCGTAGTACCATTTTTGGGCCAAAGTCCCATTAAGAACCAGAATGGTCACAGGCCCGGAGAAAGGCATTAATATATTAATGGCCTTCTCCTGCGGTTCCCCTATCCCCAAGTTCCGAGGGGGGGGCCTATCTCGGTAACTTAAGGAGAGGGCGGGATCCGTACCCCACCTACATTTCTCTTGCCTCCCTCTTCTTCTTACAGACTATTTAATACTATACAGATTATATACACTCACTGCCCTGTATATACTATACTACCCTACATACTTATATACGAACCTTATATACACTATTTACACTATACAACCTTATTGCCTAATTACTACTATACAACCTTATTACCTAATTACACTATTTACACTATACAACCTTATTACCTAAACAGCATACACTAACTATTTACATTATTCATTAACAATACTATTTTCAATGTACTCTAACAGGCTAACTATTTGTACTATTCATTAACAATACTATTTTCAATGTACTCTAACAGTCTATATACATGAAGCGGCTTTTATATCCTATTTACTATATATTTACATTTACATCATTATCCTAATAATAGTGGTTATGCTTGTTTAGTGGACCTCTTCACCTGCAGCTACTCTTCTTTCTCTGTCCTCCAGTCTTCCTATTAAACACTCCACAAACTCTCGAAGCCATTCAAAACCCTCCACACTTAGCATTCCCTCTTTGTCCACCCCAACTCTCAATTCACGCAGTTTGTTTATTGCATTGCAGCACATCTAGGTATTCAGTCACTCTACACATTCGCAACCCCACGTACAGACTACCATTCAAAATGTTGTTATTCCTTGATGCTATGCAAAATCTCACTTTTCTTGAGCTGGCTATCCACATGCGATCTTTACACTGGGCATTCGCCAGCCTTTCACCTCCTCCACTTTGAGACCTTTCTCCTTCAGATGAACATTTTCCTTCAGTTTGTCTACATCGGTGCTGTCATGCACCTCAATGAGCTTTACCCCTCTGCACAAGGCCCCTTACTCTTACCTCTCCAGCCTTTGCATCAAGGCATTCCTTAACCTCCTTACCAGTAACAGGGTTATCTTCCTTCTGTGGCAGGTCAATTCTGACTTTAGGCCCACGCTTACGCTTGCTTTTGCCCATGACCACATTCACCCAAGACTCACTGTTTTCCAAGGCACGTTCACACTCTCCTTCGTTCATTCTCTTTCGCTCTAACCCTTTCTCACTCGCACATCGTACCGTCCTCTCAACAATCTCTGCCACTTTCTCACTGACACTCTCACTAACTCCAGCAACATTCATACCTCCACAAACCTCCGCCTTCATCCGCTGTAGCATATTAGTACATTCCTCTTGTACCTGTTTACATGCCCTTTCACCCGCCTCCCTTGCTTCCTTTACCACCCCTTCTACAATTTCCGCTGCCCATTTCCCCTCCATTAAAGTTTTCACACTTATTTCCAATGCGGAAATTTTTTGGGCCATTTTGCTTACCTTCAAGTACTCCGTCTCCATCCGTCGGAATGTTTCCTGCAGCTTCTGAAACCTAGGGCCATAGTAGGCCTCGTGCTTACTGGCGAAGTTACGCACCGTGTAACTCCGCAACTCCTCTATAGCCGTCCTCATGTCCAATCGCATCTCTACAATGAGATCTGTTTCTCCCCCCTCCTGCCTCCTATCATCCGCCATATTGGCAGCTATTACCTAACTAATTATTCTATGTATATATGTACAAGTTACCTAATTGTAATAATCTGTTGCCCAAGCGAAATTTAATTACTTCCTTTTGCCAGCATTCTTTCATACCATGCCCCGGCTTCATAGCTCACTATTGCGACATATACCCCTTGATAAATTTCGAATAGGCGTTTTCTATATTCCCTGCTCCAAGCTTTGGGTAAGTAGTGAAGGACGCGTCTGAAGCCTTTTCCCGCTTTTTCTAGTGCTTCGTCGATATGCTTCTTTATTCTCCAGCCTTTTCCCCATGTTACACCGAGATATTTAATGTGGGCGACCTCGTCCATGTACTCGTCTACTATGTTTATTTTGGGGCCTCTATTTTCGTTGAATTTTCCTTTGAGGAGCATGCATTTAGTTTTATTTACGGAGAGTTCCATTTTATTCGTCTCGCTCCAGTGTAATACTTTTCGCACGACGTTACTTCCTCGCGTTTCTATTTCTCGTCTGCTTTTCCCGCTTATGATAATGACCCCGTCGTCGGCGTATGCAATCATTGTTTCGATTTTCGTATTCATTTCCCGAACTAAACCGTCAAATATTAATTTCCACATCTGTGACCCTAGGACTGATCCTTGGGGGGCAGCCTCTGTTTACTTCTTTTCGAACTACTCTTCCCCCTTCGGATATTTCCACTGTTCGATTTTTGAGGTAATCCTGAATTATTTTTTAGATATATTTATTTGCTCTCTTCTCTCTCATTATTTTTAGGATTCCTGGCCACCAGACGTTATCGAAAGCTGCCGCGATATCTAGAAATATTCCTATTACATATTTTCCTGGCCGATTATTAATTGATTTTTCTACCGCGAGCATGGCGTCCTCTGTAGATTTTGCCGGCATGAATCCGAATTGCTGGGGGTGGATTTCGTCATAAAATATATTCCTTGTGTTGGCTACAATTAATCTTTCCAGAATTTTTCCTTGTACCGGGAGGAGACATATGGGTCTATATGATTTAATATCTCTTTTATCTTTGTCTTCCCCTTTTAAAAGTGCTTTTATTATTCCTCGTTTCCATCTATTGGGAAAAATTCCTTTGTCGAAACAATACTGGTAAACCTGGGTCAAGACCCTTTCTATTATCGGTAATCCCTCTATCACCATTTCACTAGGGATTCCTTCCCAGCCCGGGGATTTTCCCTTAGCCATCTGGCTGACCGCGTCCCTAACGTTTTGTCCTTCTATTGTTATAGTTTCTCGACCTAGCTCATCAACCTGGCTTTCCCCGTCCTCAGGTGGGTAGGTGTCCTCGGCTATTAACCCTTCTAGAAGCCTCTCTGCCAATGTTTTTCCCAAGTCTTTGTTTCATTGTCTCCGTAACCTACAGCTGTGAATACGTCTCTGGGTTTTACCTTTCCTTTTGCTAATTTATAAACCAAGTTCCATGGGGAGTTATTGAACTCTGTTTTAACGAATGATTTCCAGCTTTCTTTCTTAGCTTTTTCTATAATTTTTCGGTATTCTCGTCGCGTTTTATTAAATTCTATTTTTGCTAATTTCCGTAATGTTTCGTCTCTTTCGCCCTGATAAGTTTTTCGTTTTTTGATTGTGTCTTTCCTAAGTTTGTCTATTTCGTCGCTCCACCAAGCTACATGATAGATAGGTCACCTTTTACTTCTTTTGATTGTTACTTTAGCTGCCCCTATTATCCAATTTTCCGTTTCCTTTACCAGGGAAATTAGACTGACTTTTCCGTTTATAGGCCAGTTTTCGAGTTCCGATTTCCTTTCTTCTAATTGTATTCTAAATTTATCCCATTCTGCGTCTTTGAGTTTCCATTTAAGTTCCTGGTGCCCCTTGGGTTTCTCGGTCTTTCCTCCTACTAAAAATCTTATTAATTTGTATGAGCTGCTTGTTTTTCCGTCTATTTCCCATTTCGTTATTTTTCCCCTCATGTCGTTGGTTGATATGGTGAGGTCGATAAAACTTGTCGTGCCTCCCCTTTCATACGTGGGTCCTTGATCTATGTCATTTATTATCTCTAATCGGTTTTCCGTTATTAACCACTCTAATTCTCGCCCTTTTTCATCAATGTTGTCGCCCCCCCCCCCATAGTGGGTTGTGGGCGTTCGCATCCATTGTTATGAACAGCTTATTTTTCCCAAGATCTAATATTATTTTTCTTAGCATTTCTACGTGCTTCTCGGCTCTATCGCGGTACTGCCAGTACATGTTTATTAGATAAAAGCTTTCGGCCCCGCGTGGGAGTACTTGTATGGCTACGCAGTGTTCGTTACATAGGGAACTTATTTTTAGTATTCCTATTTCCGGGTCTAATACAACTATTGCCGCCCAAGGGCGTTTTCCTTGTTCCGCACCTGTAATTACTCTTGCCCCATAGCCTATGATATTAAAATTTCTACTAGCATACGGTTCTTGAAGAGCTAAAATGCTAGCTTTTTCCGTGAGCGCTACCTCTCTTTTTTCCGCTCCTACCCCCGACGCTCTATCCGCATTTAACTGCATAACTTTTATTTGTTTATTTTTATTTCTAGTCATATTTCGTGTTTCTTCTGAGGCTCCTCCGTGCCTGTTCCATTATCGGGCACTTTACAGAGGTTGTGGAGTGTTTGTGGGAGATTTGTTCTCAAGCAGTTAGCACACCCTAATCTCTGGGATTTACATTTCGTTACATGGTGACCCTCAATTCCACATCCGATGCACGTAACTTTATTTTGGCAATTGTTCCCGGAATGCCCAAATCCCAAGCATTTGTAGCACCTATATGGCTCTAAAAATTCCTCGACTTTACACTGCCATATTCCTACATACAATTTTCCTAGACCCATTTTCCTGTTAAATAATTTTGGTTCTACTTCCACCATCCAAGTATTATTCGCTCTTCCTTTTCTTGAGAAACGGGGGATAAATTTTTCCTGTATGTTTTCCCCTAACCCCTCGAAAGCCTCTTTGTATCGCTGATATACCGCCTTTAATAGTTCCTCCTTTTTTACAGTTTTATCCACCCCATATAATGCTACCTTAGGTCTTCTTTTCTGGGGGGACCCATCGATGTTGAACCCTTCTGCCTTTAATTTAGTGTTTTCTTTTAATTTTTCCACATCTTTTTCGCTGTGGACCTCTAACAAAAAGTTTTTCCCCGTTCTTTTTAAACCTTTTACCCTGACATCGTATATATGTTATAGTTATATTTGGGTGAGTCGCCTTTGTTGCGAGAGCTCATGAATAAATAAATAATAAAAAAAAAAACCCTGACATCTCCCTCCTTAACAGCCAAGACATTTTATCAGATCCGCCTTTGTTTTAAAAGTTTCCTTGGGAGCTTCTATTATTACTCTAGGTCCAGTAATTCCCTTTCGTCTATTTCTGCCTGCAACTAGGGCCCAAGACTCGAATTTATTCTCCTCTTTTGGTTTACTTGCCTCTTCAACAATTTTAACTGCCTTCTCGACAGCCTCGGTCATTTTAATAACTTGGTCGTTTGCGACCGATGGTCCCTCCATTCCGTTTTTAATTTCCCCTAAACTATTTTCCATTGCTGAATTCATCTTTCCTATTTTTTCGCCGATGTCTTTTTCCACAATGTTTACCATTTTTTCCCCTACACCATGTACTTTATTTTCTAACTCTATTACCCTCTCACTAAGAGCCTTCATGCCCTCTTCATATTTATTTCCTAATATTTTGTTTAATTTTGCCTCTACTATGTTTTCCCAATCTGTATTAACTATTTTTTCGACCGCCTTCTCTACCCTTCCTATTTTGTCTCCTATCTGTTTCATGTTAAGAAAACGTTTTCCGGCCCCTTCTAGTTCATTAATTATTTGAGTTATCCTCTGAGCCCTCGGGCGCAAATACTTTCCGTGCCTATCATCCGATGCCTTAAAGGTTTTTTCGATATAATTTTTAATTTGTTTTATATTTGCCTCGGCTTCCTCTTTTAACCGTCCTAACATTTCAATTTCCCCTATCCCTTGATAATCAAATTTCATTATTTCCTCTGTTATATTTCCTACGCTATCCCCTTCAGAACCTATTACTTTACCCTCACTCATTTTATTTAAATTAATTTCTGAAATCTAATCTACTTTTTGGAATTTTAGTTTATTTATTTTAAAGAATTTTATTTTTATGTTAAAAGAGAATGTTACACCCCTACTCATGCACACTGGTTAATATAATCCTAACTTAATTTAAATGTTAACACACTTAATAATAAAAGTTGTACTTACAGTTTTTATTTGTCCACTTCAATTTACCTCACTGGGAATCCCTCGATCGCCTGACTACCTGGGCTGGTCTCGGGAGCTGCTCCAGGGAGATGTTGCCTCGACCGCTGCTGGCACTAGACTCAGTAGGTAGGGACATGGGATGGGAAAGGTGTATAGGTCCTGGCCCGATATAACTGGGGTTCACCTGTTTTTTCGGGGGCTCCGGGGCCACACCTGAGGGAGGGAGTTTGGGAACTACCTACTAGTCATAGCTTCCACACAACTTTCAGAATTCCAGTTTCCTGGCTTCTTAGAGTTGTGCTTCTAACACTCGCCACCACGTCTTGTGACTGGCAACCGCAAGCGGATCCAGACACCAAGCCCATCGTCAGCGCTGGCTAGGCGACAGACCCCGTGGTACCGTTTTTGACCGAAGCCCAGATGCCCTGAACGGTCGCTGGCCCGAGAATAGAAGTCGCTACGGTTTCGCTTTCCGGAAACGGCCTATGATTTGTTGGACTTCAATTCATAAGACGGCGGAAGCTGGGCCCGTGCCCCCCCCCCCCGGGTCCGGCTTCGAACCTCGAAGCCCTCATCCCCTCGCTAGACGCCCTAGCTCGAAGAAAATAAGAGAAATGATGATAACAATAAAATGATTAACTAAACTATAATATGATAAGAATAAGAAAAACATATAAAAATATTAAGATAAATAATGATATATTAATAATTATAATAAATAACTTAATATATGAATAAATAAATAAATGATAAATTAGTAATATTAGTAATGAATGAATAATTATAGACAAAAGAGAAGGCCTACGCTAATTTAAACTAACTACACTACACTAAGCTAACCTAACTAATTTAAACTATTTTTTTTTTTTTTAACCAGTGGTACTTCCCCTGGGGTCGGCTGGTTTCCACGTAGGCCTTGGGCTGCTTCGCGGAGCAGGTTAGTATGTCCTCGAGCTGTGGTAGCCACGGTAGCTACTCAGTGTCGATCATAATAGGTCAGTGGTCTCGCATATTCGGACCGGCATCTTCCGCCTCTGGACTCTGCTTCTGCAGTTCCTACTATGAGACGAGATGGTACCCCATTTTTCTCTGCTCAAGGCCTAGGTGTTATGATCCGCTCACTATGCCCCAGTTGAAAGTAATCCCATTCTCGGCCTCCCCCTTTGCTGATCCTAAAGTATTATTTACGCGTTCCTAGTTCGCTTGTCGGAGTTCTTCGATGTGTTCCTCTTGTTCTTTACGTCTGAGGACTGTATACGTGAATTTCTCGAAGTGCCGCCAGCCTTCCTTTCTCATGAGGTCGGGCAGTTGAAGCTCTTGTCTTCCTAGACCTCGGGCTACACCTTGTAGCAGGGCGTTCCTATCCTCGATAAACTTAGGGAAGTCGTATATTATGTGCTCGGCTGTTTCTATGTCGCCGCACTCACATTCCCCAGTTTCGATGAGTTCCAGTTTCTCGAGTTTACCTTTGAAATTTCCATGGCCGGACAACATTTGCGTGAGATAGTAATCTCCGCTTAGCCATTTTGATTTTAATCTTTCTTTAATATCAGGAATGAGCGCGTTCGTCCATCTGCCTTTCTCGCTCTCCTGCCATCTGTCCTGCCATACTTCATTTATTATATCTCGTATTCTGGCCTTGCATCTTCCGCCTGTTAGGACACTGTTCCTCCATTGTACAGTCCCTTCTCTTCTAAGGCGAGATGACACCCAACGTTTTTCTATTTCGAGGTCTAGGGGGTGGATTCCTGTTATCACTCCCACTGCTGGTTGTGAGATGGTTCTGTATGCCCCTATCATTGAAAGAAGGACCGATCTCTGGCCTCTGTTTAATTTTTCCCTGGCCTTGCTGTTTGTGGCGAGCATCCTAGTAAACCACGCTCCTGCTGCGTACGCGGCTATAGCTACATATACCCCGTTATATATTTCTTCTAATCTTTGTCGGTACTCTCTATTCCATGCCGTTTTAAGATGCTGCAGTACTGCTCTATAACTCCTGCCCGCTTTATTTAACACATCGTCCAGGTGGCTTCGTATTCGCCATCCTCTGTCCCATGTGACGCCTAGGTATCTAATACTTGTGACTTCTTCAATGTGCCTATCTACTAATCTGATGGCGGGGGGCCTCTGTAGTTTTCCCTTGAGCATCATGTACTTTGTTTTGTGTAATGATAATTCCATTTTGTTCGTTTGACACCATTCCAGCACGTGAGCTATAGCACGGGTTCCTCTTGATTCGAGATCCCTTCTGGATTCTCCCCATACTATTATTACCCCATCATCTGCGTACGCAATCATAGTGGTGGTATCCGTGTTCATTTTTCTAACCAGTCCATCGAAGACGATTTTCCAAATTTGGGGACCCAAAACTGATCCTTGGGGACAACCTCTATTTACAATTTTTCGTGCCCTGCGACTGCCCTCTCTTATTTCTACGGATCTATTATTTAAATAATCTTTTATTACGTTGTATAAATATTTGTTGATTTTCTTTTCCCGCATTATATTGAGAACTCCAGGCCACCATACGTTATCAAAGGCAGCCACTATGTCTAGGAATATACCCAGTACGTATTTTTCCCTGCGTCCTTCTATTGTGTTGGTGACCTCCAGCATGGCGTCTTCCGTTTATCTAGCCGGCATAAACCCATATTGTTTGGGGTGTATATCTGTGTAAAAAATTTTTCTCATGTTTTCCACTATTATTCGTTCCAGGACTTTACCGAGGACAGGAAGAGTGCATATCGGACGGTATGATTTAATCTCCCGCCTATCTTTATCGTCACTTTTTAAAAGTGTCTTATTGATTCCTTTTTTCCATCTGTTCGGGAATATCCCTTTATCAATGCAATATTGGTACATTCTGATGAGAGGTTTCTCTATTATTATTAGTCCCTGTCTTCCTATCTCGCTGTGGATTCCCTCCCAGCCTGGGGCTTTCTTTTTAGCCATTTTCCCAACGGCTTCTGGCACCTGTGTCTCGGTTAAGGTCAGTTTGGGCCCTACTAGGGCGTTGCCCTGGGCTTCCCCATTGTTGTCTAGGTGGTATTCCCTGTCATCGGCTGTCAACCCGTCTAGTAATTTCCCTGCCATGTGTTCCCAGGTCTTTGTTTCCTCGTCACCTATTCCGAGGGCTGTCGCTGCGTCCCTGGGTTTTACCTTGGACCGTGCTAGTTTATAGACCAGATTCCATGGGGATTTCTCAAATTCTTCTTTTATGAATTTGTCCCAGCTGTCTTTCTTAGCGGTCTCCATTCCTGTAGGCTCTTCTTGCCTCTTTCCACTCCTTCTCGTATACCTCACGCCGGGCTATGATTTTTTCGTTATGGTATTTCCTTTTTAGCGCAAGAGTTTTTTGTCTATGATGCGTTAATTCCTGGGACCACCATGAGATTGGCTTTGGCTTGCTTCGGCCTTTTCTGATTGTTTTCCCCGCGGCTTTCAATATCCAATTTTCTATTGTTCTAACATAGTTAATAAAACTAACTTTGCCGTTGATCGGAATATTTTCCATTTCCTCTCTTTTGATTAATAATTATTAATCAAAAGAGAGGAAATGGAAAATGGAGGAAAGAGAAGAATTATAATTCTTCTCTGAATTGGTCCCAATCCGCACTGTGAATGTTCCATCTGAGTTCCGGTTTGGGGCTATTAGGTATTTTCTAACTTCCCACTTTGAAGGTTATAGTTTTATGCGTGCTGCATGTGGTCCCATCTAATTCCCAGTCATAGACATTATTCTTAATATTTTCACCGGCTAGCGTGAGGTCTATATAACTTTTGGTTGTCCCCCGTACATGTGTCGGTCCTTTATCCGCGTTATTTATTAATTCTAACCCAGTTTCCACCATGAGCCATTCGAGAGCCTCGCCTTTTTCGTTCATGGCTTCGCCTCCCCATAGAGGGCTATGTGCGTTGGCATCCATAGCAACTACGAGTTTTTCTGGTCCTAGAGCGGCTACTACTTTTCTGAGCATGGTTGTGTGTTTCTCAGCTGTGTCTCTGTACTGCCAGTACATATTTACGAGATAGAAACTTTCTCTACCTTCTGGGAGTACTTCTATCACTACGCAGTGTGCATTACTTAGAGCGCTTAACTTCATTATCCCTATGCTCGGGTCCATTATAATTGTAGCGGCATAGTCGCCATATTGATTCAATGGTGTACACATCTCTCCACGAGATTCATAGCGAAAATCATAGTAATTCCTACTATTTTCAGTTAAAAATTGTGATATTAATAGTAAAAGTGTTAAGCAGTCACAGTGTTTATATTTTGTCCCTTCGGGGGCACAATATAAAAAAGAAAGAAACACGGCGATGGCTTCAACGAGCAGCTCGAAAATGACTACAAAAAGGAAACGAGGTGAGACAGAATATAATGTCCCTGTCGAAAACAGCTTCTCAATATTTTCTGATTATGATGACGATGATGAATCCATGACTAATGAAATTCTAAATTCCAACAATGTTGCTAGGCCATTCCCTCCTATCATTGTAAATAAGAGTTTTGAAGACTACAAATCCATGGTTAAATGTTTAAGTGAGAAAACAAATGGCGAAATCAATATTAAATATAAAAAGAATATAACGGTATTTATCACTTATAACAGAGAAGATTTCCAATCAGTTCAGGATCATTTTAAAACAGTAGGTTTGGAATTCCATACATACACTCCAAATTCTGAAATAAAACCAAAATACATTTTAAGGGGAATCCCACCTACATTTGACACAGAAGATATTAAATCGGATCTAGAAACAAAGAAACTGGAAATAGCAAAAATATTTCAAATGATTAATAAAAAAGTGAATCCAAACCAGAAACTACCTATATGGGTTATTACTCTAGAAAACAGGGAACAGATTCCGAAATTAAATGCTCTGAAGTATGTCTGCAATGTAGTAGTGAGATGGGAAAAATATAAGTCATCAAGAAGTCTCACTATCTGTTATAATTGTCAAGAATACAATCACCTAGCATCAAATTGTCATAAGAAGCCTAAATGCATGAAATGCTCTAAGGATCACCCATCATATCAGTGTACAAATGATGCTAATAAGAGTTTTGTTCCTGTTTGTGCTAACTATCAAGGAAATCACTATTCTAATGATGTGAAGTGCCCTATCTATGAAAGACAATTCTTCTCTGAATTGGTCCCAATCCGCACTGTGAATGTTCCATCTGAGTTCCGGTTTGGGGCTATTAGGTATTTTCTTACTTCCCACTTTGAAGGTTATAGTTTTATGCGTGCTGCATGTGGTCCCATCTAATTCCCAGTCATAGACATTATTCTTAATATTTTCACCGGCTAGCGTGAGGTCTATATAACTTTTGGTTGTCCCCCGTACATGTGTCGGTCCTTTATCCCCGTTATTTATTAATTCTAACCCAGTTTCCATCATGAGCCATTCGAGAGCCTCGCCTTTTTAGCAGCATCCTAGAGACAATTCTCTTTGGAAAGTTCATAAACGATTTACCTCCTCCTCTATTTCTATCCCTCCCCTGAAGAGTAACAATAGATTTGTTTATGATAATAAAGACAAAGCAGCTGTACTTGCGAATCACTTCCATGAAATACATCTTCTCACACAAAATTCAGGATCTCGATACCACGAAAACACAGTACGGAGAAAAGTAAATAAATATCTGAAATGTCCAACTAATGAAAACTTTCCCTCTGTTTCACCCAGGGAAGTTGCGTCTCTTATCAAGAAATTGAACACAAGGAAATCCCCTGGACCAGACAATATTTCCCCAATCAGTATCAAAAACCTTCCCAGGAAAGCAATTATTTGTTTAACAAAAATATTCAACTGTATTTTCAGGCTTAAACACTTTCCGGAAACATGGAAAACAGCTAAACTCATCGCCCTACCTAAACCTAAAAAAGATCATATTATAAGACAGTGACCCTATTTTTCCAATATATTCATCTGTGGCAGAAGGTCAATTTTATAAAAACACACTTTCTTTCTTCTGTACTCTTTTATTTGGCTCTACATGTTTCACGTCGCTATGACGCCTCTTCAGGAGCACTTAATCTAAATAAAATAAAATATGGTTACAGCCTATTCCTTAGAGAACCTTCCGCAGGTATGGCCACGTCTGGACTGATAAGATTAATCATGTCTACTGGATATCAGCTGTTTAAAATCGATAGTTTTAGGGTAAATGTCGATTTTCCAATGAAGTTTTTGTCATTTTATAAAATGTTTTAAGTCATCTTGTTTATTAAATTAAAAAATATTTTATCCAGGTATTTAATATCTGTTTTTTTGTTGACGGTCTTTTTCCTATTTTTAATTATGTGTATATTTTCCTTAATTTTTCTTTTTATGGGGTTTTTCTCCTTATCTAATATCTTTACCGTGTCAAAATTAAATGTGTGGCTATATTGTATCGCATGATCCACCAATGCAGTCTTGTTGTCTTTCTCATCAAGGTTTTTGGCATGTTGTTTGATTCTCTTTTTTAAAAGTTGTCCCGATTCTCCTACATACACCTTATCACACATTGCACAATCAATTTGATATATGTTATATTTGGTTTCCCTTTCTTTTAATTCATCTTTAATTCGGCTATAGCTTTTTATGATTTTGTCGTGATATATCCAGGAGATTCTTCCTAGGTCTTTACATTTTTGTTTTATCCCATTGGCAAGTATGGGATTATAACGAAAGGTAATATAATTAACCAGCTCTAAAGTTTTCATATCTTTATTGTCGTTATCCAATTTCTGTTTATAAATATGTTCATTGTGTATGAGTTTATCTGCTACAACTCTGTTTGTATTTAAAATGTTTGTTTTCCTATCGTCAAAAAAATCATAAATTTTACTTTGTATTAATTTTCTTCTTTTTTCTTGGTTGCCTTTTATGTCGTCTATTGTTTGTGTATCCTGAAGTTTACGTTTCAGAGTATGGTTGGTGTTGTCTGTTGCGACAGTCATTTTTGTTAATTTAACTCTTTTGTTCCTATTAGAATTGTCAGTACCTATATGTTCAGTGTCATCCCTTTTCCGTTTACTATCAGAGTCTTCATAAAAATAGTCGTCCGTAAAGTTAAAAACATTCAAGTCAAAATTGATTAAATTTAAATTTTTCCTTCACATCCAATTTCTTTTTGTAAAAAACATTTCTTTCGGCTCTTTTAATTTCTTTATTTATAATTTCCTCAGGGTAATTATTATCTCTAAATATAGTTCTGAGTTTATTTGTTATTTCATTTAAATATTTTGGTGATGTTCGCAGAAGCGCCGTCAGTGTCCTATTATAAAGCAAATTCTTTTTAAAATTTAAAGGGTGACTAGAATAAAAATTAATCATACGACCGGAAAATGTATTTTTAGTCTGCCATTTAATTTTTTTCTCCTCCTCTATTTCTATCCCTCCCCTGAAGAGTAACAATAGATTTGTTTATGATAATAAAGACAAAGCAGCTGTACTTGCGAATCACTTCCATGAAATACATCTTCTCACACAAAATTCAGGATCTCGATACCACGAAAACACAGTACGGAGAAAAGTAAATAAATATCTGAAATGTCCAACTAATGAAAACTTTCCCTCTGTTTCACCCAGGGAAGTTGCGTCTCTTATCAAGAAATTGAACACAAGGAAATCCCCTGGACCAGACAATATTTCCCCAATCAGTATCAAAAACCTTCCCAGGAAAGCAATTATTTGTTTAACAAAAATATTCAACTGTATTTTCAGGCTTAAACACTTTCCGGAAACATGGAAAACAGCTAAACTCATCGCCCTACCTAAACCTAAAAAAGATCCCTCTCTCCCTACCAACTACAGACCTATTAGTTTATTAAACATTATATCAAAAATATTCGAAAAAATAATATTAACAAGACTGCACAAACACCTCAATGAACGAAGATACTTGATTGACGAACAATTTGGATTCCGAGAAAAACACTCCACAGTAGCACAACTAGCCAGACTAACTGACCACATTACAAAACACTTCAACGAAAAGAAACACACAGGCTTAATACTACTAGACATCGAGAAAGCATTTGACACAGTTTGGCACTTAGGACTAATTTACAAACTCATAAACATTGGCACACCATCCTATCTCATCCACACAATACACTCATTTATCTCCAATAGATCCTTCTTTGTTTCAATAAAGTCATATACCTCTAATAAACAACCAATTCCTGCCGGCGTTCCTCAAGGTTCCTGTCTTAGCCCCACCCTCTTCAATATATACATCAACGACATACCTCAATCTAAAGACACAAATCTCTCTCTGTTTGCCGACGACACAGCCATATACACTAGCTCATTCAGGATAGACACCATAACAAACAGACTACAAAATACCTACAAGAAAATCAACAAATTCTGCAAAAAATGGAAAATTTAAATTAATCCCGCTAAAACAGATCTTGTAAACCACAGTATTTCATGGACAGAGCACATTAAGTATTTAGGAGTGACTTTAGATAGAGGCCTAACATTCACAAAACACATAAACAATAAAACCGAAGCTGCTAAAAATCTACTTTATAAAATTTATCCTTATTTTAATAGAAATTCAAAACTAAATACGCAAAATAAAATGATTATCTACAAGAGTGTCATCCGCCCAGTCCTTTGTTATGCCTGCCCAGTATGGAGCTGCACATCAACTACAAACTACAAAAAACTACAAATTATACAAAACTGCTGCCTCCGAATAATCAACAATTATTCAAGATACACAAAGATCACACACATGCACGAAGAACTAGAAATAGCTACAATAACAGACTACATATACAAACTTACTGACAAGTTTTTTGGACAAGTAACACATTCCATTAATCCACACATAGCAAACATAGGTGACTACGACAAAAAATCACTAACTAGATACGTACACAAACGAACTAAACACATTTTACTTGACAGGCACAATGTAATGTAATTCAACTTAGTATTTAAAATGTTCTGTTTTTTTTTTTTGAAATTTTTCCCAAAAAATTACAAAACTATAAAAATCAAATAATTTGCTATAAATTAGCAAGAACATGTTTATTGTACATGTTATAAACACTTATGTATGATACTATGTAAATATTGTAAATAAAGCTTTATTATTATATATTGTAGCGGCCCACGGCCTTTTACCGTTTTCTACGCCTACTACTACTCTAGAGCTCACACCAAATCCAGTGACTTTGTAGGTTTTCTGGCACGCGTACGGCTCTTGTAGTGCTATTATGCTGGCTCGTTCTCTGATGGCTATTTCCCTTATTTCCGACTCTACTCCGGCTGCCCTGTCTGCATTTAATTGTATGATTTTAATGGGCCTATTCATACCGAGTGTTTCTCTTTAGGGCCTTTCGGGCCTGCTCGAATGCTGGGCATCGCTTATCCAGCGTGTAATGTTCAATATCCCGGTAGTTTGCTTGAATGCAGTTTGCACAGCCGAGAGGCCTCCGGGCTTTACACTTTGTGATGTGGTGGCCGTCTGCCCCACACCCATAGCAGTGCGCTCCTATGTGCCCGAATCCAAGACATTTATAACAACGCGTGGGTTCCACGTGTTTTTCTACCCGGCATGACCAGATGCCTATATATAATCTCCCGGCATTCATGATTTTCCTGAAAACGTTACCCGCCGTTTCAATCACCCAAGTGTTAGTGTTATTGCGTCCCCTCCGTGAAAATCGTGGGATAAAACTTTCCACGATTTCCTTTGGTTCTAGTCCCTCGAAAATTTCTTTATTTCTATTTAGTACACCCGGGAGTAGCTCGTCCGTTGCTACGTCCTTGTCGATTCCGTAGAGGCTAATCATCGGCCTGCGCATTGTAAGTTCCCCTTTCACTGAAAATCCCTCTTTTTCCCATACTGGGTTTTTCTGGAGTTTTTCCACGTCCATTCGATCGTGAACCTCTAATATATACTTCCCGCTTTTACTGCGGAGGTTTTTTACACGGATATCGCCCTGTTTTTTGTCTAAAAATTTCACCAGCTCCGATCTGGTTTTGTTTTCCCCTTCTATGACTGCGGTCCCCTGTTTTTCTTTTTATTTCGCCTGCTGACCACCTCAGCCCATGAATTAGTCTTGGGCGGGTTCTTTGCTTCCACTTTTTGGGCGACTATTTCGGCGGTTTTCTCTACCGCCTTCTTTAATTCTTTCACTTGGGGAATATCTTTCCCCATATTAATTTTTTCGATTCTACCCTCCAATTGTTTCCCTACTTCTTTTATTTTCCTTCCCATTTCTTCCGCGGATTTATCGATGACTTCCTTAACTTTGTCCTCCATCTCCCCTTTTTTCACTACTATGTCCTGGAATTTTTCAAACTTGAGGCCTAACTGCCTTAATTTTTCGTCCACCTTTTCGTCTATCATTTTCCCTAAGTCCATTTCCGAGTAGGTGTCAATTACTTTTTCTACCTTTACTACCGTTTTTCCTAAATGATCTATCTTACAGCTAATGATCGCTATTCGCTCCATTGTTTCCACTGATTGGAGAATATTCATTGTTCTTTTATTTATATAAGCCGCATGACGCGAGTCCTTTGTCGGGAGGACCCTATCGCAATACGAATTTATTTCCTCTATGCTAGTTTTAATGTGTTCTTTTATCAACCGAAATGTCTCCGTTTCAGCTTTACCCCCGTAACCAAACCTTTCTAATATATTTTCGATTGTTTCCCTATCGTCTGAATCAGTGACCTTTATATCGTCTGATTCCGACATTTTTTAATTTATTTGATACTATTTTTCCGCGATTTTTATAATTTAAAAACACTTCCTTAAATAAAAAGTTCTAACTCATGCACACTGATTAGTTCTACATGTTATATTATTTGTTAGTTCGCTTATTAAATGAAAATCTACTTACAGTTTACACTTGTCCTCTTCGACTTACCTGGGAATCCCTGGAACGCCTGACTACCTGGGCTGGTCTCGGGAGCTGCTCCGGGGAGATGTTGCCTCGACCGCTGCTGGCACTAGACTCAAGTATGTAGGGACAGTGTGTACGTCGTAGAAGGTAGGAACCGATGAAGGACGTACCATGCCGTGAGGCGTAAACCCATCCTCACCTAACCATCCTTCCGCCGACACAAAGATGCGGATGCACCCCGCAAGCCCACGCACATACGTCCTCCCTTGTATGTCACAAGCTTGCGGACACATCCCCGGAAAGGGATACCCACTTATCTAGCCTTCATATCCTCAAGCGCCCTACTCCACCAACTAACCTCCCCCACTCGACTGACTCCGACCCTCATCGACCTCCTCGCCGCTCCGTCTATCCACGCATGCACTCCACTAGCTTCCCCAACGTCCTCTTCCCACTAACACTCATGCGCATCAACTTCCCCTTGCCCTTCTCTAGCTCTTCCCTGGAAACTCCCCAATCCGCCGAACGAAATGCATATCTTCTAAAAGTATTAAACCTAAACCTACCCCCCCCCCCCCCCCCGCATGCAATCCCCAACCTCCCAAGACAGAACCTTATGGTAGTAAGTAGGGACAGTGTGTACGTCGTAGAAGGTAGGAACCGATGAAGGACGTACCATGCCGTGAGGCGTAAACCCATCCTCACCTATCCATCCTTCCGCCGACACAAAGATGCGGATGCATCCCGCAAGCCCACGCACATACGTCCTCCCTCGTATGTCACAAGCTTGCGGACACATCCCCGGAAAGGGATACCCACTTATCTAGCTTCCAGACTTAAGCAAAGGTCATCAGAGCACTGAGCTTCTGCTTAAGTCCTTCCAACTCACGACCACTGCGTCTGTAACCGGCGAACCTGAAGGGCCCCGGCCACCACCCGGGTGGAAAGCGAATCCCCCACCCTTCCCGTAGTACCATTTTTGGACGGAAGTCCCATTAAGAACCAGAATGGTCACAGGCCCGGAGAAAGGCATTAATATCTTAATGGCCTTCTCCTACGGTTCCCCTATCCCCAAGTTCCGAGGGGGGGCTTATCTCGGTAACTTAAGGAGAGGGCGGGATCCGTACCCCACCTACATTTCTCTCGCCTCCATCTTCTTCATACAGACTATTTAACACTATACAGATTATATAAACTCACTGTCCTATATAGACTACACTAACATACATACTTATATACGAACCTTATAGACATTATTTACACTATACAACCTTATTACCTAGTTACACTATTCACACTATACAACCTTATTGCCTAATTACAGTATACACTAACTATTTACACTATTCATTAACAATTCTATTTTCAATGTACCCTAACAGGCTAACTATTTACACTATACATTAACAATACTATTTTCAATGTACCCTAACCCGCTATAGAACCTAACCTGCTATATACACAGAACGGCTTTATATCCTATTTACTATATATTTACATTTACTTCATAACCGTAATAATGATGCTTATACTTATTTAGTGGACCACTCCACCTCCACCTGCAGCTTCTCTTGTTTCTCTGTCCTCCAATCTTCCTACTACACTCTCCGCAAACTCTCGAAGCCATTCAAAACCCTCCTCACTTAGCATTCCCTCTTTGTCCACCCCAACCCTCAATTCACGCAATTTATCATACACTCGATTTCTCTCTCTTTCATACAACGAGCATTCAAACACCACATGCCTTGCACTTTCTTCCTCATTCATATCACAGTCACACCATGCATTCTCACACAGTCCAAACCCAAACAGCTTAGCTCTAAAACATCCATGTCCACTCAACACCTGACATAACCTATAACTAATAAACATCCACTCCATACTTTTACGCACCTCTGCATTGGGCAACCATTCATACGTCCATCTACCCTTTGTTGTTTCATCCCATCTGCTTTGCCACTCATGAAGGCAAATACTCCTGAGCTCCATTTTCCTTTTCACTCCCGTGATTTCCCGGCCTCTCCAATCTACTCTTCCAAACTTCCGCAAGTGATAACTGGCCCACCTCCTTTCAATCTCCAAATCCAGGGGCCATTGCCCAGCAATCACCTCCAGGGCGTCATGCGAGATCGTCCTGTAGGCTCTAGTCCACTTTAACAAAACCATCCTATTGCCCTGCCTAAGTCGCTTCCTGGTATACATATTCAGCTTGTCCGCCCACGCCCCAGCAGCATAGCATACTATGGCCAATACCAAACCTGTATACAGCATTTGCACAAATTTCATTTTCACACCTCTCACACTAGCATACATCCCGGCAACGGCCGCTGTTCTCTCCAATTCTCTCCTGGTATCTCCTTTGATCACAATTACACCATCGTCTGCAAATGCGATCATTTCGAAGCCCGCCTCATTCACTCTTTGCACACACTCATCAAAAACTAACTTCCATATCCGTGGTCCAAGGACCGACCCCTGTGGGCCTCACCCACATTCATTTCAACCGTTCGGTCTGACAAATATTCACACATTAACTCATAGCCTTCCTAACCAACATTGTTCTCTCTCATATGCCTCAGTACACTCGGCCACCATAAACGATCAAACGCTCCACATACATCCAGAAATATACCCATAACTTAAACATTCTCACTCGTTTCAATCACTCTTCTGAGGTCATTCATGGCATCCTCAGTGCATCGATTCCGCATAAAGCCATACTGCCGAGCGTGGATACCTCCACTAAAAAGCCACTCTAGTTTGTTCACCATAATTCGCTCCAGGATCTTACCCAGGACAGGCAGCAGGCAAATAGGTCTGTAGGACTTTACAAGCCCAGGATCTTTATCACCGGATTTTAGCAGTATCCGTATGAGGCCCCTTTTCCACCTGTTAGGAAAGACTCGATACTTGATGCACAGCTCGTACAGTCTCTTCAATGCCGTTTTCAACACACTCCATCCTTCTTTAAGGATTTCTACACACACACCATCCATTCCAGGAGCCTTCCCATTCTTACCTGCCCAAACTGCATCACGTACATCAGCTTCAGTCACACCCCACCTCTCACCATACTCAGGGCGATATCTTTTATTCAAAACTCTGACCCGTCCATGCATATCCTCTCCATCCATACGATCATCCAATACCAATCCATTCAACAACCTCCGAGCACTTTCATCCCATTCAGTCACTCCATCCTCCTCACCAATCATACGCATCGCCTGCTCTGGAGCCAGTTGTCCCACCCCCATCTTGTAGACAAGATTCCAGGGCCCAGATTCCTCCTGTTCTTCCACAAACTTGCACCAGCTCTCCTTTTTTGCTGCACGCAGTTTTCTGTTGTAGTCCCGCCGTGCTGCGATGTAGGCCTGCCTCCTTACTTCCGGCGGGTCCGCCCCATTTCGCCTCTGGCTCCGTCTCCGTAGGGTGAGAACTAACTGCTTGCATTCTGACAACTTATCCGTCCACCAACACACACTCATCATTCGTCTCACACCACTCGGAATCGCTCTCCTCGCACTCGCCAACAGCCATTCTTCCACGCACCCAGCCATTTGAACCACATCTCTCTTGCACGACACAGCAAAATTTTCTAGTTCATCCGCTCTCTCATTCCAACACATTCTAAACCTGTCCCAGTCAGCCCTTTTTAATTTAAACATCACTCGTTCCACACTCACTCATGCTAGTGGTCTATTCCTCAACACCCTAAACACAATCACTCTATGATCACTCGAAGTCCAGTCATCCCTTATACACCAATCATGCACACTATGTCTGACGTTGGGTGACACTACTGTGAGGTCAATATTACTGCTGCCTCTAAAATTGACGAATGTAGGCGCCTCTCCGGTGTTGACGAGTGTCCACCCCAGACCATCCATCCAGTCCTCAACATCCACACCCCTTTCATCCGTCACTGTATCGCCCCACCTTTCAGTCCTAGTATTCGCATCCATACAAACAACCACATTTTTACCTCGAAGTACTCGTTCTATCCTCGTCAAGCACTCCAGAAAGCCATCAATAGCCATGGATGACTGGCAATACAGCGACACCAGATAGAAGGCCACTTCCTTAGAGATTATTTGAACGACGACACAGTGGCTGGTGCATAGTGTGTTCATCTTCATAACTCCCAGCCGAGGGTCGCACACCACTATCGCAGCCAACGACCTTTCCCCTTCTCTAGCACCCTCAATCACTCTCACATTCCTACCAAATCCAGCCACCCTACCATTCCCTTTCACCCAAGGCTCCTGCACAGCTACAACACTCACACGCTCTTCCACACACTTTCCTCGCAACTCAGCTGTCACCTTCATCGCCCGATCCATATTCAGCTGTACTACCTTAATCATACTGGGTGAGCCGTTCCTGCAGCCTCCTCTGCATGACGTTCACCGGACAGCTTCTGGAGTTCGCCGGGTGGCCCCTCGGTTTGAAATCATACCGTGCACAGTTAGCACAACATGGCCGCTGCTCCCTGTCCATCTTCTTGATACAGGCTACTTCATGGTGGCCTGCTTCGCCACACCACGCACAGGTGACTATGTCGTCACATATCCTGCCGAGGTGCCCATATCTATGGCATTTATTGCATTGCAGCACATCTAGGTATTCAGTCACTCTACACATTCGCAACCCCACGTACAGACTACCATTCACACGCAACCTTTCGAACACACGCGCACTCACCCGTACAACCCAATCACATTCAGTTTTATTCCTGCCACGGGCCATCGAGAACATAGGCACGAATTCCCTCCCACATTCCTCTTAACTCATACCCACCAAAATGTTGGTATTCCTTCCCTTGATGCTAGGCAAGATCTCACTTTTCTTGGGCTCCCTGTCCACATATGCGATCTTTACCCTGGGCATTCGCCAGCCTTTCACCTCCTCCACTGCGAGACCTTTCTCCTTCAAATGAACATTCTCCTTCAGTTTGTCTACATCTGTGCTGTCGTGCACCTCTATGACAAGAGCTTTACCCCTCTGCACAAGGCCTCTTACTCTTACCTCTCCAGCCTTTGCATCAAGGCACTCCTTAACCTCCTTAACAGTAACAGGGTTACCTTCTTTCTGTGGCAGGTCTATTCTGACTTTGGGCCCAAAGTCAAGTAAGCCCACGCTTACGCTTGCTCTTGCCCGTGACCACATTCACCCAGGACTCACTTTTCTCCAAGGCATGCTCAGACTCTCCATCATTCACTCGCATTCGCTCTTTCCCTTTCTCACTCGCACATCGTACCGTCCTCTCAACAATTTCTGCCACTTTCTCACTAACACTCTCACTAACCCCTGCAACGTTCATCCCTCCACAAACCTCCGCCTTCAACCTTTGGAGCATTGTCGTACATTCCTCCTGTACGTGTTTACAGGCCCTTTCACCCGCCTACCTTGCTTCCTTTACTACCCCTTCTACAATGCCCGCTGCCCATTTCCCCTCCATTGAGGTTTTTACACTTATTTCCAATGCGGAAATTTTTTGTGCCATCTTGCTTACTTTCAAATACTCCGTCTCAATCCTTCTGAATGTTTCCTGGAGCTTCTGGAACCTAGGGCCATAGTAGGCCTCATGCTTACTGGCGAAGTTACGCACCGTGTAACTCCGCAACTCCTCAATAGCTGTCCTCATGTCCAATCTCATCTCCACAATGAGATCTGTTTCTCCCCCCTCCTGCCCCATATTGGCAGCTATTAGGTTACTAATTATTCTATTCTATATATATGTACAAATTAACCTAATTATAATAATTTGTTGAACAGAAGTTCAACCCTAAATATATAATAGTAATAAACAACTAACAACGAATTTACACTAAGTGATAATCATTTCAAAAATACTCACATATACATACGACACCGACTTTCATAAAAATTTGCTTACACACTACAGATATCCTTAAAGAACTAGCTAAAACCTAATCTAACACTTAATTAACGAAGAAAAAGACAAAAAGATAACATAAACTAAAATATATACATTTAAGTTAATGTTTTTACCTCCCCCGAGGTTACCCCCACTCCTAAAAATTCAGTTTCACGGGGAAACCATCCCTTGAAGTCCTGTTCCTGGACGCACCTTTCAATTTGCGGGCGACTCACCCTTAATTTCCTCCAAGTCCCCCCGAAGCTGGAAAGTTTGGCCCCCTCCCCCCACTCTCCTGAGTGGAATCTGCCAAAGTCCTCCTACTCAACAATACTCCTATGTCCCCACTATAATTATGACCCACTCCCAGAAGCTTCTCCTGAAGATTACCCCCACCTACAAGCAATTAAACATTTTCTTTTAACCCCCCATTATTCAAAATCCCTTCGATACATTTTTCTTGAAATTTGGTCAAAAACTGATTGGACCCACCCCCCAACTATTCCCCAATCGAAATTTAATTAACCCTTCCCAGACCCGAGATCCTCCTCTCCCCACCCCCACTTTCCACCCTCACAACTGCCAAGTAAGACCACCTACCTCCAAGTGCTGTAGATAGACTTACTCGCCTCTGCGTCCTCTTTCCAACGAGCCACAACACGACCCTTGCCGCTGCTAGTTCTCCACAATGTGGTTGCACCCCAACAGGTTTTCACCGCACATTTCCGAAACGGCTCGATGAAAATCGCTAAAATTTCACCAACACACGCGCACTATCGTACAGTATCACCCGTGAAAGAATAGACGCGAAATTAACACTTTCAAAATTACGCACGAAAATAAGCGCTCCACACACTGCGACCGTTCAGCTTGGCTGCTCAAACGCGACTCCAGTAGGTAGGGACAGAGGGAATCTCGTTAATCCATTCATGCGCGTCACTAATTAGATGACGAGGTATTTGGCTGTTAATACATTTATTGGTGAAAATTTACATGTCAGAGGACAAACTTACGAACTAACAATCAACAAATAACCCCTCTTCTGGGGCCCCTGTAAGAGAAATACAACTTAGCAAGACAGGTCAAACAGGAGGGCTCACTACACCCTTTTACAAAAGTGATAGGGTGGGCCCTGAAGGGGCCCATATATCAAAATAAAAATCTCTCCCCCGGCAGGGAGGCAACCTACCTAATTTACAAATGTATTTACACACATTCACACAAAAAAATTACTAATTAAAAAGACAAACCAATGAATAAACCATTCACACACCTACGCTAAGCTTATAGTTTACTAGGCCACAGGCGCGCCTAGTCTTCAGGCCAAAATCTTCTTTCCTTTTCCGACGACCGTGCAGTCCGCTGGACATGAGGCTATGCCTATGGGAGTGGGCCACCGACCACCACCAATCTGTTCCATGACGAAAAGTTGATGCATCCACCCCGGATCACCCTCTCCGTCATCCAGCCAAGAGCCCGTGCTGAGACACCTAGGTCGGACAGTCTCTGCGCCGACTTGGCTGACCAATTTCCCTTCCAGTTAAGGGTGACCGGCAACACTCTTCTCTTCCTCGCTCTCTTCTCTGGAAACAGACTAGCAGCTTCCCGGTAGACCCAATCCTTTCCATACCGCCGCATCTTCGCCTGTCCAGCCAGGTCCAAGTCCATCCTCCCACTGACGATGCTTACGTCAAGAATGACAAGCTCATCATCAGTGTGGACGATCAGGTCCGGGCGGCGGATGACATCGCCGCGGGTGAGGGTCTTTTCTACAAGTACTTCGTGGCCTTTCCTTCGAAGAGAATAAGCCACAATCTTTACCACAGCATGGTGCCGGAGGATGACACCCTCTCTCGATAGGGGACAATGATTGACCACATGGGCCGCCGTCTCTTCAGCTCCACAACCTCCTCTGCAACTGGTGGAACCCGGCTCACGGCGGCCAATGCCCCTCGACAACCTCACCTTGGTAGGAAGTGCTCCCGCATACAACCTTACGAACTGCACGAACTCCTTGCCCGACAGTCCCGAGGCTCTTCTCAAGATCCAGGCCGTAGAGGCCTTTACTGCACCTGCACCGACCAGGTCAATGCCATCCACCTTAGCACCAAGAGCCAACTCCTCCTCCACTCTCGGGTTCGGTGGCAGACTACCGAGTGGAAAGTCGTCACCCAGCCATTTCCTAACCCCATCATTCACCCCAGCCGCCTCAAGAGAGTCCCAAACCCGCAGGAACCGCTTTTCCCTGAAATAGTCGAGAACCCTCCCAAGACGCTGAATCCCTAATCCTCCTAGCCCAACGGGCGTGTGAATGAAGGCATTCGGCACATCGTGAAGAAGGCGCAACCAACCCCTGACAAAGGAACGAACCCTCCTGTCCATGGTCTTGAGGTCCTCACCCACCTTCCAAAGGTCATCGAATGAAAGTACCTTGGCAAGCAGAAGGTCCTCAACACCTCCATCTTCTGCTGCGGCTTCAGCGGAGCCCGGTCTATACGACCCAAGGCATCAGCCAGGTCAACTCTGGCACGCAACACCCCCAAACCTGACCCCGAGGTAATCAAAGGTCTCGTCCACATGAATGGCACCCACAAGCGTGCCTCCGACATGGTAGCCTCTCTCCCCGTCCACCATTACCACTTTCCTAGCGCCACTAGGGACCAGCGTAAGAACCCGGGACTTGTCCGGATTAATTTCCAGGCCACAGTCCGCAAGCCCCTCCACCGCCCCCCCGCAGCAGGACCTGAAGGCCCTCAGGATGAGTGGAACACAGGACGAGATCATCAGCATAAGCCAGAGCCCACACCCTTGCGCCACCAATCAGAAAACCAACCCTCTCGGGTAGGCACCCAATTACGTGATGGATAACCATGTTAAATAGCAACGGCGACAGGGGGTCACCCTGCCTCACACCACGCCTAGGGGACATCACCTCAGAAGCCTGGGAACCCATGACAATCTGAGAAGTGCCATCCCGATACACAGCCTCGACATAGTCGACCAGCTCCCTCTGCACCCCACGAGCACGCAGGATACGGAAAATGGCGGCATGACTAACACTTTCAAATGCCTTCCTCACATCCACGACCGCCAGGCATAGTTGCCTACGCGTCCTCCATGCGGTACGCAGGATGGCATCCAGCATGAAGATATTATTAGCAATGCCGTCAAACCCCCTCCTGAACCCGCTCTGAACCGAGCCACCAGACAGAGCTGCCCGCGCTATGCCAACCAGCCTATCGGTACAAAGCGTTGTCGGTTCAATCGAGATATCCCCGATCAACCCCTCCACCTCCAGGCGGAGAGCCAGCGCACAATCCCTACCATGACCCGGCAACTGGTCATCATTAGCCACAGCAGCACCCCCCTCCTCCCTGCCATGGCTCTCAATCAACGTCCTATACTCGGGCTTAGCCCGCGCACCCTTGATCGCATCTGAAGTTCTACCCCGATGCCTCTCCGCGAGCCGAACGTTCAGGCCCCCCCCCCGAAACCCCGCTGCACGCAGCCTGAGCTCCGAGGTCGACAAAAAGAACAACTCATCGGCCGTCCACCTCCTACGACCCCCGAAGATGACAATGCCGGCATTACGCTCATTCGGGTGAGCATGACGAACATGCTGACCCAGACCAATGGCAGAACCAAAGTCTCGGTCGCAATGCCGGCACGGAAATCGAATCAGGTCAGCCATAGTAGTTGACATTATCGACGAACCGTCGGTGCGCCGCCGCGTATGACGCACAATGTTTCAAATCCTTAACCGAATGGTCGGATTTGACCATGGCAGCCACACAGGCCGCACACCTAGGCGGTTCCTGCCGCTTGGGACACTTATCTGCCCCATGACCCTCCTGCGAACAGTGGCCGCAGGCTTTCTCCCTCTTACAGAATTTGGTCGTGTGACCAAAACGCTGGCAACGCCGGCATCTAAAGACACCGACCCAATCAATTACCTTCGAAGACCTCCAGCCCACAGACAGGCGGCCCTTCCGAATAAGCTCCTCACGAGCCTCCTTAGTCACGGTCAGGACCGCATTCCTCTCCGCACCCTGCGTAGGGCCGGTCCAATGGTGGACCTTACCCCAGCAGGCCGAAAAGGTCTCGGACCCAGGGACGTTTTAAAGCTTGACAGCCTTCAAAACTCCCTAGGCACATCATAGATGAGCACCATAGGGTCCCTGAGACTCTGAACCTTGGCCTTCAGCCCTGCGTCCTTGAGCTTGGAATGCCCTGCAAGACGCGCCGCATCTCGTTCGTTCGTAAACCGAACCTCAACCGGTTTCCGCCTTCGGCGGACGGCTGCAACTTTGAACCCGTTCTCAACGGGATCCACTGCCTGCAACAAGGTGGCAGCCAGTTCGGTTCCAGTTTGTTCAGGTGCCCCAGCACCTGCCTCTACAATCACCACCCCAGGGGGCTCCGGCTGCGGTACAGCGGCCGCCTGGGCAAAGGATTTACAACACGACCTTCTGCCGCTGCTAGTTCTCCACAATGTGGTTGCACCCCAACAGGTTTTCACCGCACAGTTCCGAAACGGCTCGATGAAAATCGCTGAAATTTCACCAACACACGCGCACTATCGTACAGTATCATCCGTGAAAGAATAGACGCGAAATTAACACTTTCAAAATTACGCTCGAAAATAACCGCTCCACACATGGCGACCGTTCAGCTTGGCTGCTCAAACGCGACTCCAGTAGGTAGGGACATGGATGGAATGAGTGTATAGGTTCTGACTAGTACCAACGGGATTTCTCCTGTTATTACGAGTGGTTCAGAGCCACACCAATTGGGATCCTGTGGGAACTACCTTCTATACTAGCTTCCACACAACTTTCAGAATTCCAGTTACCTGGCTTCTTAGGGTTGTGCTTCTAACGCACGCCACCACGTCTTGTAACTGGCAACCGCAAGCGGATCCAGACCGCAAACCCATCGTCAGCGCTGGCTAGGCGACAGACCCCGTGGTACCGTTTTTGGCCGAAGTCCAGATGCCCTGAACGGTCGCTGGCCCGAGAATAGAAGTCTCTACGGATTCACAGGACGGCGGAAGCGGGGCCCGTGCCCCCCTGGGTCCGGCTTCGAACCTCGAAGCCCTCATCCCCTCGCTAGCCGCCCTAGCTACGATAGGAAAGCGAAGAAAATAAGAGAAAAACGATAATAATAATAAACTATTAAACGATAATAATATATAAATTATTAATAAAACGATAATAATAATAATTTGTTAATAATATTAATATTAACTAAGAAAGATAAATAATTATAGAATAATGGAAGATAATTAATTATAGAATAATAAAAGAATAGTAATTATAGAATAATGGTAAAATAACTGATTATAATATAGATTAAATAAATTAATAATACTCACAAATATGATTATTAATAATTAATAAATATTATAATAATACTAATAGAGAATAATTAAGTTAATAATAGTATAATTAAAATTGAGTAATGATGATAATTAATCAATATAAATAATTAGAATTAAATAATGATTAAAAATTAAAATTAAATAATGATTTATAGTAAGAAATAATATGATTTTACCCGACTAAGTATAGAGAGAATAATTAATAGGCGAAAGAGAAGACCTAACCCTATCCCGCCACCTGACTAAATTAATCTAAGCTAAACTTATCCTAACTTAACTTAACTAAAAGATTAGGACAAATTTGATTGATCTAAGTAAACTTGACCCAATTAACTAAACGTAGACCCAATTAACTAAACCTAGATCTAGACCCAATTAACTAAACCAATTAGAACCAACTAATTAATGGTTACCCCACTAAACCTAGTCCCAATTAACTAAACCTAGACCTGGACCCAATTAACTAAACTAGACCTAACAAAACTAAACTTACTAAATTAATTTTTTTTTTTTTTTCTCGCGTTACTTTCTCATGGGGTCGGCTGGTTTCCATCTAGACCTTGGGCTGCTACTCGGAGCAGGATAGGATCAATCAATCGATCTGGGGTAGCCACGGCACAACTCCCCAGTTTCGATCTTAATTGGTTAGGTAGTCTCGCCTGAATCGGACTGGGCACTCTTCCGCCTCTTAGGACTCTGTTTTCACAGTTCCTTCTATGAGACGAGGTTATACCCCATTTTTCTCTACTCAAGGCCTAGGTGTTTTGTTCCGCTTACTATACCCCAATCGAAAGTAATCCCTTTTCCGACTTCCCTCCCTAAGATTTTCCGATTTTATTCCGTTTTATTTTTAAGGCGATGTTCCGAATTTTTATTTTTAATTTATTCTTCCTCGGCGGTTTCCTTTGCCCGGAGTATTTTATAGGTAAATCTTTCGAAATACCTCCAGCTTTCTTTTCGGAGGTAGTCTTTACATGTTATTTCGTCTTTGTTCAGCGCGGCGGCGATACCTTGTTTCACGGCTGTTCTTTCGTTGTCGTAAACTGGGCAATCTAATAGAATTTGCTCTGCCGTTTCTACTTCTCCGCATTCACAATCTTCCTCTTCTATGAGGCCCAGGCTGTATAATCGGCCCTTAAAAATCCCGTGACCCGATACCATTTGTGTTAGATAATAATCACAATTTATCCATGGGGCCTGGCACCTTTCCCGGACATCTGGGAGTAATTTTTTGGTCCATCGGCCTTTATCGGTCAGTTCCCACCGCAGCAGTCATTCCTCTCTAATGATTTCAATAATTTGGGCTCTGCAGCGCCCCCCCCCCCTCGTTAGCTGTGTTTCTTTCCATTCCACTGTTCCTTCTCTTCTCAGTTTTGATGATATCCAGCGGCGTTCTATTTCTAGATCTAGAGGGTGGACTCCTGCTATTACACTAACTGCGGGGGTGGAGATTGTCCTATACGCCCCTAACACGGAGAGTAACACGCCGCGCTGTCCAGCATTTAATTTTTCCCGGGCTTTACTGCCTTTTGCCAGCATTCTCTCATACCATGCAGCGGCTGCATAAGTCAATATTGCTACGTATACCCCTTGATAAATTTCGAATAGGCGTTTTCTATATTCCCTTCTCCAAGCTTTGGGTAAGTAGTGGAGGACGCGTCTGAAGCCTTTTCCCGTTTTTTCTAGTGCTTCGTCTATATGCTTCTTTATTCTCCAGCCTTTTTCCCATGTTACACCGAGATATTTTATGTAGGCGACCTCTTCCATGCACTGGTTTACTAAGTTTATTATGGGGCCTCTATTTTCATTGAATTTTCCTTTGAGGAGCATGCATTTAGTTTTATTTACGGAGAGTTCCATTTTATTCGTCTCGCACCAGTGTAATACTTTTCGCACGACGTTACTTCCTCGCGTTTCTATTTCCCGTCTGCTTTCGCCGCTTATGATAATGACCCCGTCGTCGGCGTATGCAATCATTGTTTCGATTTCCGTATTCATTTCCCGGACTAAACCGTCAAATATCAGTTTCCACATCTGTGGTCCTAAGACTGATCCTTGGGGGCAGCCTCTGTTTACTTCTCTTCGCACTACTCTTCCCCCTTCGGATATTTCCACTGTTCTATTTTTAAGGTAATCCCGAATTATTTTTTAGATATATTTATTTGCTCTCTTCTCTCTCATTATTTTTAGGATTCCTGGCCACCAGACGTTATTGAAAGCTGCAGCGATATCAAGAAATATTCCTATTACATACTTTTCTGGCCGATTATTAATTAATTTTTCTACCGCTATCATGGCGTCGTCTGTAGATTTAGTCGGCATGAATCCGAATTGCTGGGGGTGGAATTCGTCATAAAATATAGTCCTTGTGTTGGCTACTATTAATCTTTCCAGAACACGAATATATATATCTTTTATCTTTGTCTTCACATTTTAAGAGTGCCTTGATTAAGCCTCGTTTCCATCTATTGGTAAAAATTCTTTTGTCGAAACAGTACTGGTAAACCCTGGTCAAGACCTTTTCTATTATTGGTAATCCCTCTATCACCATTTCACTAGGGATTCCTTCCCAGCCCGGGGATTTTCCCTTAGCCATCTGGCTGACCGCATCCCTAACGTCTTGTACTTCTATTGTTATAGTTTCTCGACCTAGCTCATCAACCTGGCTTTCCCCGTCCTCAGGTGGGTAGGTGTCCTCGGCTATTAACCCTTCTAGAAGCCTCTCTGCCAATGTTTCCCAAGTCTTTGTTTCATTGTCTCCGTATCCTACAGCTGTGAATACGTCTCTGGGTTTTACCTTTCCTTTTGCTAATTTATAAACCAAGTTCCATGGGGAGTTATTGAACTCTGTTTTAACGAATGATTTCCAGCTTTCTTTCTTAGCTTTTTCTATAATTTTTCGGTATTCTCGTCGCGTTTTATTAAATTCTATTTTTGCTAATTTCCGTAATGTTTCGTCTCTTTCGCCCTGATAAGTTTTTCGTTTTTTGATTGTGTCTTTCCTAAGTTTGTCTATTTCGTCGCTCCACCAAGCTACATGATTAGGTCACCTTTTACTTCTTTTGATTGTTACTTTAGCTGCCCCTATTATCCAATTTTCCGTTTCCTTTACCAGGGAAATTAGACTGACTTTTCCGTTTATAGGCCAGTTTTCGAGTTCCGATTTCCTTTCTTCTAATTGTATTCTAAATTTATCCCATTCTGCGTCTTTGAGTTTCCATTTAAGTTCCTGGTGCCCCTTGGGTTTCTCGGTCTTTCCTCCTACTAAAAAGCTTATTAATTTGTGGGAGCTGCTTGTTTTTCCGTCTATTTCCCATTTCGTTATTTTTCCCCTCATGTCGTTGGTTCATATGGTGAGGTCGATAAAACTTGTCGCGCCTCCCCTTTCATACGTGGGTCCTTGATCTATGTCATTTATTATCTCTAATAGGTTTTCCGTTATTAACCACTCTAATTCTCGCCCTTTTTCATTAATGTTGTCGCCCCCCCCCCACAGTGGGTTTGTCTATTTCGTCGCTCCACCAAGCTACACGTACATGATTAGGTCGCCTTTTACTTCTTTTGATTGTTACTTTAGCTGCCCCTATTATCCAATTTTCCGTTTCCTTTATCAGGGAAATTAGACTGACTTTTCCGTTCATAGGCCAGTTTTCGAGTTCCGATTTCCTCTCTTCTAATTTTATTCTGAATGTATCCCATTCTGCGTCTTTGCGTTTCCATCTAACTTCCTGGTGTCCCTTGGGTTTCTCGGTCTTCCCTCCTACTAGAAAACTTTATGGGAGCTGCTCGTTTTTCCGTCTATTTCCCATTTCGTTATTTTTCCCCTCATGTCGTTGGTTGATATGGTGAGGTCGATAAAACTTTTCGCGTCTCCTCTTTCATAGGTGGGTCCCTGATCTATGTCGTTTATTATTTCTAATCGGTTCTCCGTTATTAGCCTCTCTAATAGTGGGCGTTCGCATCCATTGCTATGACCAGCTTATTTCATCCTAGATCTGATATTATTTTTCTCAGCATTTCTACAAGCTTCTCGGCTTCATCCCGGTACTGCCAATACATATTTATCAGATAAAAACTTTCTGACCCACGTGGGAGAACTTGTATGACTACGCAGTGTTCGTTACATACGGAACTTATTTTTAATATACCTATTTCAAGGTCTAAGATTACGATTGCCGCCCATGGGCGTTTTCCTTGTTCCGCGCCTGTTATCACTCTTGACCCTGCTCCGTAGCCTACTATTTTATAATTCCTGCTTGCGTAGGGTTCTTGAAGGGCTAAAATGCTTGCTTTTTCCGTGAGTGCTATTTATCTTATTTCCGCTTCTACCCCCGACGCATAACTGCATAACCCCCCGATCCGCATTTAACTGCATAACTTTTATTTGTGTATTTTTATTTCTAATCATGTTGCGTGTTTCTTCGAAGGCTCCTCCGTGCCTGTTCCATTACCGGGCACTTTACAGAGGTTGAGGAGTGTTCCACGTGCGGGAGATTTGTCCTAGAAGGCTAAAAATGTGCATGACTGATTATGTTTAGGTTACCCTTCAAGTGGTGAAACTCCGAAATCGATATCACTGGGGACACGTTTCACCATTTTATCTTACTATATAGTAAGATAAGATGGTGAAAAGTTGGCTATATAGCCTTTTACTAACCACACTCATCTCTCCTTTGTAAACAAGACAGCTTTTCAATTTGAAGGAATAGTGTCAGCTACTAAAAACAACTTATATTTATTGACCTATTTTGTTTATTCTCGTAGAATTTCTCAATAATGCTGCAATGATCCTAGTTTAATCTATCTCAGAAGAAAATGCATCTTTAATATCTAATTTGATTATTGTACAGAATATAATGTGTCACATCTTTGTAATCTAATAATTTTCATAAATATTAAGGGAAATTATATTTTAACCGATTTTTAGTTAAAATAACTTATCGAACAAGTATTGTTGTAAACAGTTTTTCTTTACTAATGTATATATTTTTTAAGGGTGTTAAGCACACTATTTTATTCCATTGTATAAATAATGACTGTACATAACTGATAAATAAATAATTGAAAGACATAAACATGTTTTAAATCCCTGTTTCCTTTTCTACATCAATCATTAAATTGTCTCTACATTTCAAAAGAAATATTTATCTTATTTAATTTTTCTGTAGGATTTTCCTCTTAATTCAATGTGGAAGAGATCAAATCCAATGAGTTGGATTACATAAGACATTTAGCAGAAGTAAGTAGTTTTCAGCACAAAAACTTTCACATTTCAGGAAATAGACTTGGAAAGATCAGGGTTCATGAAGAATTGCCTCCTTCTGGAAGAGTAAGGATACTCACAATGAGAAATAAGGTACCAAAAATATCCACAGTTCTTTTATTATCAGAAAACATTTTCAATGACTTAGTTCCATTTTCAAATCCAGGCAATCCTAGGAGTGTAGAAGTAAATATCCGCTAAAGCAAGACCATTGCATGGGCTTGAAAATCTCTGCCTAAGTCTCTGAAAATATTTGCTGATAATAAAAGACTGGAAATTGGTGGCCTTTTATTTTTGCATTCTGAACATCTATTTTCCGGAAATTCCTACAACAAACTCTTAGGTTAGGTTTGATGTTAAAAGATTCTCCTTCTCTGACTCCAGATCTTCTGGGCAAAAAGGGCATAAGTTAGGTACAAGGCCCTCAGAACACTTTGCCATAAAGAATTCCAAAATGAAGAAAAAACAAAAAACAACAAGTCTTTGAAAAGAATCACTTTGATATCTTGACTGTTCAAGTAAGGAAGATGAATGCCATAGTCAAATGCACTTTTATTAAGCTCTCGTTGCAAGGGATCCCTTATAACAGGGGTCTCCAAACTACGGCCCGAGGGCCACATCCGGCCCGCGGAGAGCCTAGCATACTTGAAAACTCCTTTTAGAGAACATATTTTTTATAGCAAATTAAATTTAGTTTACTGAAATATTCTAATTTTATGTTGAATAATTGTTAATATGACATCTACATTGATATGGTCATGGGCTAACTACTCATAACATTGTTGTAGGCTTATTGTTATTGTTTTTGTGATAAGTTGGATAAAGCAACACAGAATTGTAATGAGTAAAGACATGTATAATATGCAGAAAATTTAACTTCAGTATATAATAACTAACAAATTATTGAAATGAATCCAACTAACATTTTAAATAAAAACATAACTTATAACAAGCATAATGACATATGAAATACTAATGAGATTTATGTAATTGAGATTTTCCACTGACAATAGTTTGTAGTTGTGGACTAATTTTACTTGTACCAATCATTAAAAGAGATTTAAGATGCTCATCAGTTAATTTAGATCTGTGAACATTTTTTTTGTACTTCATTTTGGTGAAGGTCTTCTCACACAAACAAGTAGTACCAAAAACAGAAAACAGCCCACGAGCAAATTTATACAAATTATCAAATTGTGTAAGTGGAAGACTCTTATAAAATTCCAAGAAAGATGAGTTTTGATATTTGTTCTTAATTATATCACTGCACTGTAGATCAATCATTTCCATTTGAGCAGTACCTCACACATCCGTTGACTCATCCAAGGCCAAAGAAAACCACTCAACATGTCCATTTTTGTCGAACAGTTGAGAGGCTATATTTTCAGCGATGTTTTCTACCCTTCGAGCCACAGTGTTTGCTGACATACTGGCAGTTTTTAATAAATTTACCTTTTCAGGGCACATTTCTTCAGCTACTGCAATTATGCATTCTTTGATCATTTCTCCATCGGTGAATGGTTTTCCACGTTTTGCAATTTCAAGAGCCTCACGAAAGCTGGCACGAGTTGCAGCCTCTTGTTCAGTTTTGAGTTTTGTAAATGAAGATTGCTGCGATTTCAATCCGCGCTTCATAGCTTCGAATTTTTCTGTCCGCAAACTTCCTGTATATTTTGAGTAATTTTGAAAATGTTTTGTTTCATAATGACGTTTAATGTTATATTCCTTGAGAACGGCTACGCTTTCATTGCAAATCAAACATAGAGCCTTGTTACTGGACTCAATTACGAAATACTGAATGTTCCACTGATCTTTGAATTTTCTGCATTCACTATCAATTTTTCGCTTCTTTTCTATACTACTAAATCACACACAAAAGCAACAATTCAAATGAAAATACTGTTACAAAGATGTCTTAAACTTAAACACGCACAAACACGTTTTAAGGAGGTACGCACTATTTTATTTCACAAAAGTGTCATAGGAACTGACTTGTGGTTGCGCCACTAGCCTTCTTATATATTCCAATTACTGCCATCTAGAAGTGTGTGGAAGACACCAGAACTTTCTCGAACCAACGAGATTATTCTGTACGTGCTATTAGCGCCATCTGTTAGCGATAGAAGGTACTACCTATTTCCGCTTGTGTCCACCAGATGTCGTGTCACATTACTCCTCATGGCTCTTACTCTACGACTAATCTAGAAATTACAGATAATGACAGGAAAATTAATAATATGCAGTGTTGCCGTTTTGCGGACTTTAGTCCGATTTGCAGCCTTTTTTAAACGTTGCGTACTATTTCGGACTTTTTTTTCATCAGTGGACTATTTCACGTTTTACCACCGGCAACAATTATAATATGGTTTTGGCCCTCGGAACCTACTGGAGTAATCAGTATGGCCCTAAGGCTGGAAAGTTTGGAGACCCCTGCCTTATAATATAAACCCTATGACTGATGGGAACGTGTTGGAGCATACTGCAGCCTGCTTCCTCTCCTTTTCTCTAGTCAGGAGCCAGTCGACGGCATGGACTGGCACAGATTCTGTTACAAAGAATGGCTAATTTCCACGATTTTCTAACCGTTTTCGACATATTTAAGATAAAACTTATCTTGTCTCTTAATAATATTTTTTTTTAATACTTCCTTAACTCCAAACGTAACTAAAATTTAAATACCTTAGTTTAGATGAATTTCAAGCAAGTCAAAATAATTTTAATTGAATTCAACGATTCGAATTTCTCAAAACGAAAATGAGTTCGTAAAACTTTTTTGAAAGACGTTTCTCTAAAACAATTACAAATATCACATTGAAAATGGGTTCATTCGCTTCCTTACTTTAGAGAACCTATAAAATAAGTACCTTCAAGCATATTAACGAGAACGCTTACACGCTAAGATTTTTTCGCGCTTTCGCATCAAAAACCATGTTCCGTTAGAGGATTTTTGCAATAACGAATTTGATCTGTGAAATTAGACGATCGAATTCTGACCATTTTTGAGCCTGGACGTAGTGAACAGACAATTCTAATAGACAGACAATAATATATACAGTGCCCCCAAAAGTAATAAGCTTGTAAATACTTATGAAAAAACTGTTTGTTTTTTTTTTTTAAATAGCATTCCAAAGGGTCATTAAGTATATTATTCTTGAACTGAATAGCAACACTGTTTTAAGTGTGTAGTGTATTGCTGCAAATAAAATTATTTTATCAAAGTGCTTCCTTCTGTGTGTAAACCCATCCTTCTGCAGAAAGTTAATTTCTGAATAAAATTAGCAGCTATTCGAGCAAAATAATTTATTCAAAAACAACAAGAGAAGTAAGAATAAATTATAACCCTATTATGGAGGGAGAACGCGCTCAAATACTACAAATGCTATTTATTCCCTTGCTTATGATTTATTCTTCTATTACAACTTTGGCTTCCCCATCTTCATCTGATTTAGAACTATCAGTATAGGTTAAGAGATTTAAATGATTTTCAACAGTAAAGGCTTTATAATTCTTTTTATAAATTTATTTTGAAATCAGGTCACACTTTTAGCGCGGTTCCTCCCTCCCCCATAGGGAGGAACCCCGCTTATAAGGTTGCTACAATGAAACAATCCGGAAGTGCCGACTAGAAAATTTTGCGTTTCAGAACCCCTAGAAACCGAAAATAACGGTGGTTCAAATTTGTATATATATATATATATGTATATATTTATATATATATATATATATATATATATATATATATATATATATTTGTCTGTTCGCTCTCTAAATAGAAGACGAATGGTCCGATTTTGATAAAATTTGGTACAAAAATCTGTCGTCCAATTTGAAAGGCCAAGTTCGTTAACCAGCAAAATCCGCCCACTGAAAGATGGCGTTTGGGGCGAAATTCGCGCAGAAAAAATCGTAACGCTTACGTTTTTGAGTTCATAAGCTTGTAAGTACTCGTTTTATAGACTTCTTGGGCTAGAAAAACGAATGAAACCATTTTCAAGACGATAGCTTTAACCGTTGTCGAGAAAATTGGAAAAATAGTTTTTGAATACCGTTTTTGGTTTGGGTACTTAGAATAACGGGATTCAGTTGAAACATTATCTGCATGTTCTACTTTCATTAAAACTAATATGTTGAAAGTTATGTTACGTTTGGAGTTAAGGAAGGGTTAGAATAAAATATTTTATGAACAGATATGAAAAGTTTTGGAAACTTCGAATACTTTCATTAATATCTCGAACACGGTTGGGAAATCGTGGTAAGTGGATTGAAACTATTTGAAAGCTTACTAAATTCTATACAAAAATGATTCTAGAACTATTTTTGATTAGGTTATGTCAATCGGAGAAATAAATGTTTAAAACTTCAAATACGTCTGTTTTGTTCTTATGAACGGGTTTTTGTCGTTCTTTTTGTAATTTTTGTCTCTTTCCCTTGGTTTTTTATTGCTTTTTATTAGCGCGGTTCCTCCCTCCCCCATAGGGAGGAACCCCGCTTATAAGGTTGATACAATGAAACAATCCGGAAGTGCCGACAAGAAAATTTCGCGTTTCAGAACCCCTAGAGACCGAAAATAACGGTGGTTCAAATTTGTATATATATATATATATATATGTATATATTTATTTATATATATATAAATATATATATATATATATATATATATATATATATATATATATATATATATATATATATATGCTATTTTTCAAGCTACGTCGCTGGGAATTAAATGTGTTGTTTGTTCTCCTTTAAGATTTTGTTTATTTGATTTTCAATTCGCTTGGTGGGGTCCTTTATGTTCTTATCGTATGTGTTTATGGACAGTAAGCCTTCCATTTTATCTTCATAGGATGTTTTGTTGAGGATCACTGTCATATTTCCTTTGTCAGCCTTTGTGATCATGACATCTTCCCTCTTCCTCAGATCACATAGGGCTTTTCTTTGGGCTGGTGTTAAGTTGTCTTTCGGGGGCCTGGTTCTTCCTACGAGGTAGGCAGCTTCTAACCTGATCGTTTCAGCCTTGTCTTTATCCATCCGGGAGAGGGCGGCCTCGATGCTGGTTACAAGTTCCTCCGTCGGGTTGCGTTTTGGTGCCACAGCGAAATTCATGCCTTTTTCAAGGACTTCTGTGGCTTCCTGAGACAACTCAATACCAGCCAGGTTTACAATGACTTTTCTGTCCACTGGTGGGCGTGGTAGTTGTCGCAAAAAATCATCTTCAACGACCCTTTTGAGGGCCACCAAATTTGATTTTTGCGTCAATTTGTCCCATTTTTTCGTTTTCTTATCGGCGTTTTTTGTCCCTTCCTTTTTTGCCTTGTCATCAGTAATACGGTCAACAGTATCCCACATGTCTGGGTCGACTATTGAGCGTATTTTTTCTTTTAGGGACGTTTCATCTGTTAATTGGCTCCACAACCTGTGGCGATACACTCCAATTCTTCCCTTAGCAGCGCCTTCTCCATGTTGTCATAGATCCGGGCTGCTTTGGGAGTCTTGAGGGGCCTCTTCATCCTCAGGAAGGGGGGTGTCACCTTCTCGTCCCTGCATCTCCGTAGGAAGTCCAGATCATTACGTGTTGTCGCTATGCGGCACCTCGTTTTGCTCAATCTCCTGGTCAGGGTGTACGTTTCCTCGCCGTAGAGGTTTGATATGCTATTTTTCAAGCTACTTCGCTGGGAATTAAATGTGTTGTTTGTTCGGCATCTGTCTCCAGCGGTCTTGCTCCTCCTGTCATCGCAATATTTCGCCGGATTCCTCTCCGGCTTCTTCAGGCAATCATTCATCCTTGCTGGTTGGTAAGGGAATGAGCTCGTCAGTGGTTTGGGCCCTTCTTATCCTTCTTGGTCGGAGACTATGCGAGCCAATGAACTGGGGAGGCTCTGGGCCAATCGGGTTCCGTCTGTCTCTGTTAACTTCCTCGGTCGTCCGTTCGGGGCGCTGGTGGTCCTGTATGAGTGGATTGTCTCCAGTCTTCTTCAGGATGGCCCGCCAGGTGTTGGAGAGGATGAGTCCTTCTTCTCTATTGAAGTTGGCTGGATTTTTGTGGATCTCAATCGCCTCTCTGATGAGTCTCCCGTTCAGCGTGTCTTCCTTAGCCAGGGTCTTGGCTTGATCAAACAGGACTTGTCTGGGGCACTCTTCTCCATGTGTTGCCACAGCAGAAGTTTTGGTGCGTCCCAGCCTGTAGTCTGCAGCGTGTTGCGCGATTCGAGTGGCTACCTTCTTCCCTGTCTGTCCTATATACACTTTCCCGCAGTCACATGGTAGAAGATATACACCCTGGTCTTGCAACCGCTGCTTGTCCTTGTTTTGCTCAGCCAATCCCCGATTTTGTTCAGCGGCTTGTAGGCGACCTCCATATCCTGTTTCCTAAATAGTCTGCCTAGCTTCTCGCTGACCCCGCTGACATACGGTAGGGTAATTCTGCTTCTAGTTTGTGTTTCCCTCCGGTTACTCTCATCACGGTGGCGATTTTTCACCATCCTTATCGTTCGGGCCAACTTCTTCCGGTCGTATCCATTCCCGGCTAAGTCGTCCGTCAGTTGACTGAGTTCTGCTCTTAGGAGTGATTCGTTGCTGCACAGAGTTATAGCTCTGTGTGTCAGTGTCTTAACCACTCCCATTTTTTGTGCCGTGTGGTGGTGAGAATTGGCGCGGAGGTATCTTCCTGTGGCCGTGGGTTTCCTGTATACTGTGTGCTCCAGTTCACCGTTGGTTCCTTTCATGATCAGGAGGTCCAGGAAAGGCAATCTGCCATCCTTCTCTTCTTCGATGGTAAATCTGATGGCTGGGTGCAAATTGTTCATGAGATGGAGGAATTTTTTGAGTTCCTCTGCACCATGTTGCCAGATTGCGAAGACATCGTCCACGTATCGCAGCCAAAGCTTCGGTTTGTGTTCGCTGCCCTCGATCAGTCGCCTTTCGAAGTCCTCCATGAAAATGTCAGCCACAACTGGTGATAGGGGACTACCCATGGCCACTCCATCCTTCTGCTTATAGATGATTCCCTTGTACTGGAAGTAGCAGGAAGTTAGAACTAGTTCAGCTAGTTCCATCATCCCTCCCTCCAAGAATTTATTGTCTTTGATGATCTGGGTAGCATCTTTAGCTGGAAGGTTGGTGAAGAGGGACTCCACATCAAAGCTCACCATCAGGTCTCCTTCTTCGAGCCTAGTGTTTTTTAGGATTTCCACCAAATGAATCGAATTTCGTACTGCCGAAAAGGACTGGCCTGTGTAAGGTTTCAGAGCTTTTGCCAGCACGTTGCTGGCTCTGTACGTGGGTGCTCCAATCATTGAGACTATAGGCCTGAGGGGTGCTCCTTCTTTGTGGATTTTTGGTAAACCATAGATCCGGGGTATTCTGGAGTCACCATTATTTGATTTTCATCAAATAAACAAAATCTTAAAGGAGAAGATCAAAGATAAGACACGAATCGCAGAGATGGCCCCCGGTGACTCCAGAATACCCCGGATCTATGGTTTACCAAAAATCCACAAAGAAGGAGCACCCCTCAGGCCTATAGTCTCAATGATTGGAGCACCCACGTACAGAGCCAGCAAGGTGCTGGCAAAAGCTCTGAAACCTTACACAGGCCAGTCCTTTTCGGCAGTACGAAATTCGATTCATTTGGTGGAAATCCTAAAAAACACTAGGCTCGAAGAAGGAGACCTGATGGTGAGCTTTGATGTGGAGTCCCTCTTCACCAACCTTCCAGCTAAAGATGCTACCCAGATCATCAAAGACAATAAATTCTTGGAGGGAGGGATGATGGAACTAGCTGAACTAGTTCTAACTTCCTGCTACTTCCAGTACAAGGGAATCATCTATAAGCAGAAGGATGGAGTGGCCATGGGTAGTCCCCTATCACCAGTTGTGGCTGACATTTTCATGGAGGACTTCGAAAGGCGACTGATCGAGGGCAGCGAACACAAACCGAAGCTTTGGCTGCGATACGTGGACGATGTCTTCGCAATCTGGCAACATGGTGCAGAGGAACTCAAAAAATTCCTCCGTCTCATGAACAATTTGCACCCAGCCATCAGATTTACCATCGAAGAAGAGAAGGATGGCAGATTGCCTTTCCTGGACCTCCTGATCATGAAAGGAACCAACGGTGAACTGGAGCACACAGTATACAGGAAACCCACGGCCACAGGAAGATACCTCCACGCCAATTCTCACCACCACACGGCACAAAAAATGGGAGTGGTTAAGACACTGACACACAGAGCTATAACTCTGTGCAGCAACGAATCACTCCTAAGAGCAGAACTCAGTCAACTGACGGACGACTTAGCCGGGAATGGATACGACCGGAAGAAGTTGGCCCGAACGATAAGGATGGTGAAAAATCGCCACCGCGATGAGAGTAACCGGAGGGAAACACAAACTAGAAGCAGAATTACCCTACCGTATGTCAGCGGGGTCAGCGAGAAGCTAGGCAGACTATTTAGGAAACAGGATATGGAGGTCGCCTACAAGCCGATGAACAAAATCGGGGATTGGCTGAGCAAAAGCAAGGACAAGCAGCGGTTGCAAGACCAGGGTGTATATCTTCTACCATGTGACTGCGGGAAAGTGTATATAGGACAGACAGGGAAGAAGGTAGCCACTCGAATCGCGCAACACGCTGCAGACTACAGGCTGGGACGCACCAAAACTTCTGCTGTGGCAACACATGGAGAAGAGTGCCCCAGACAAGTCCTGTTTGATCAAGCCAAGACCCTGGCTAAGGAAGACACGCTGAACAGGAGACTCATCAGAGAGGCGATTGAGATCCACAAAAATCCAGCCAACTTCAATAGAGAAGAAGGACTCATCCTCTCCAACACCTGGCGGGCCATCCTGAAGAAGACTGGAGACAATCCACTCATACAGGACCACCAGCGCCCCGAACGGACGACCGAGGAAGTTAACAGAGACAGACGGAACCCGATTGGCCCAGAGCCTCCTCAGTTCATTGGCTCGCATAGTCTCCGACCAAGAAGGATAAGAAGGGCCCAAACCACTGACGAGCTCATTCCCTTACCAACCAGCAAGGATGAATGATTGCCTGAAGAAGCCGGAGAGGAATCCGGCGAAATATTGCGATGACAGGAGGAGCAAGACCGCTGGAGACAGATGCCGAACAAACAACACACATATATATATATATATATATATATATATATATATATATATATTTGTCTGTTCGCTCATTTCTGGCTTCCCTGATGGTCTGATTTTGATGAAATTTGGTGCAAAAATCTGTCGTCCAATTTGAAAGGTCAAGTTCGTTAACCAGCAAAATCCGCCCACTGGAAGATGGCGTTTGGGGCGAAATTCGCGCAAAAAAAATCGTAACGCTTACGTTTTTGAGTTCATAAGCTTGTAAGTACTCTTTTTATAGGCTTCTTGGGCTAGGAAAACGAATGGAACCATTTTCAAGGCGATAGCTTTAACCGTTTTCGAGAAAACTGAAAAAATAATTTTTGAATGCCGTTTTTGGTTTGGGTACTTAGAATCAAGGGATTCACTTGAAACATATACTGCATGTTCTACTTTCATTAAAACTAATATGTTGAAATTTTGGTTGCGTTTGGAGTTAAGGAAGGGTTATAATAAAATATTTTATTAACAGGCATAAAAAAGTTTTGGTAACTTTGTATACTTTCCTTAATATCTCGAAAAAGGGTGAGAATTTGGGAAACGGAAGAATACCATTAGAAAGCTTACTAAATGCTCTACAAAAAAGGTTCTAATGAAAGTTTTGATTAGGCGATGTCAATCGGAGAAATACCGTATGAAATGTCAGTTTTTGATTTGTCGATTTCCTTCAAATGTCTTGAAACTGTCGAGGCTCCTACTCCGAGTTCTTTGGCATATTCCCAAGTGTTTTTAATTGCTTATAGTAGTCAAATGTATTTGTCAATGAAACAGGATACGTATAATTAGAATCAATATTTTATTTGTTAGAATTCGAAGATGCCGTATGAATATCTAGATGTGACAGTACTGGTGTTGATTTCGTTCTTTAGAATTATTCTTGGTATTCCCTATTTTCATCTGTTACCCATAGTTTTTTATTGTTAGTAGGTTTTTCTTATTGATTATAGAATATTAATCTATTTGGCTATAAAACAGGATACGTAAAATTAGTGACAATATTTCGGAGATTTCTGAGCGAAATACGTTTAAGATTTTCTACCACCACGAACGGCTTTTTTCCTCTATTTTTATCCACTAGATAGGCTTTATTTTGCATATTATTCTATATAAGTTTTATTCAGCAGGGGATTCTGATGAAATGTCGTGTTTTTGCTGTGGATTTTAAATACGATGTATCTAAGATTGGATAACATTAGCGAGTCTACATAATTAAGAACCGACGACGGAGGATTACTTCTTGCTATGATTTAGTCTACATACGTATATTAAGTCCTAAATCCAATCCTCCTAAAGTTCAATGCCCGTAGAAACCAGGGGGCCGCAGGAAATTTACCTGCTAAGAGTTAATCCTCAAGAGCTGTAAATATACCCCAGGTATCTGCCGACACAAATACAAAGCCTAGGCGGAGAGCACCCCAAAAACTCAGATCCAAACATAAGGTTATATACTAAATATTGATAAAGACTACTTAGTTGTCAACCGATTCATCAATTAGCAATCAATAGTTTTCAACAAAGGTTATATACTAAATATTGATAAAAAGTATTTAATTAGAAAAAAAAAACAATATTCCACAAGACTTGTTTTTGGTCCATTTGTGTCTACTCCATAGACTTAATTAGGTATATTATTCTATTGTAGTTGGGAAACTAAACTTTGTTTTATTTTGTTAAATAAAGTTTTTTTTCTTGATTTGTTATTCGTCAAGACTTTTATTTGTCCTTGTGTATTTACTAGATAGGTTTTATTCAACATATTATTCTATATAGGCTATATTAGGCTGGGTATTCTACTCAATCTTGTGTACTTCTTCTTGATCCTTCTGTACATGGGCGTATATAAAAACAATTTCGGGGGGGGGGGGGGCTGAGACCATTTCCAGGGTATGGAATACTAAATATTTAGAGCTTGGAATAGTTTTAGGCAACTAAAACGCTATTACACGTAAAATAAAATATGTTTTATGAACTAAGTGATCTTATTTAATTTATTTTTAAGGGTTTTACGAGAAGTTTTTATCATCAATTCAAAATTTCGGGAGGGGCTGCAGTCCCCTCAGCCCCCCCCCCCTCATATACGCCCATGCTTCTGTATCCTCTAGAAAGGCTTTATTAGGCATATTTTGTTTTGATTTATAGAGCTTTGCTTTAGAATGAGAGCCAGATTCTGTAATTTCCGCTTCTGTGTAAAAGTTAGCTACTGTCGGTGTCCCTGACGCCTTAATATCACTTTTATTCGAGATGTTCGAGAGGATTTTGACAATTTTCACAAGATATATAAAAAAAATAAGTTTATTTTTTTTCTAAGCTTATCAAATGGCACTAGGGACATGAACGGAACCGCGCTAAGATGCTGCAGTTCCTGCGAGTCGGACTTTTTAAAATTTGCTAGAATTGTACTGATAACGATTTTTTTTTAAACAGAGGGGCGTATCAAGCGAGCCTCATGTCACTATTTCAAGATTTAAGTAATTTGAAATGTCGAGTATTTCTTTGTACTTATTTTTGAGAAGATATGGTCGACCGCTCTACAACGTAAAAGTACATTTTAACCTTTAAGTACTGAGGTATGGTCCCTGGGACCTTTTGTTTACTGAAATTTGAAAGAAATTATATATTCATTGAATGTGTGCAATCAAAAGGGAACTACTAGGGGGGATTTCTAGAAATGGCTACCATAAAGTCCCAGGGACCATACGTCAGTACTTAAAGGTTAAGAATAAAATGTGGTTTTATTAAATAAGAACATTGACCGAATCCCCGACGATCAACGCTTCCTCCTTTGTACTTATTTGATAATTTGGAGAGTATCCTAGTGTTTTGTATTAATGCGCTGGCCAATATACTCCAATCCCTATACATGTAACCAGTTCAGAAGTTCCCATGAAACGTATATAAGGGGAGGGCTGAGGGGGCTGCAGCCCCTCCCGAAATTTTGATTTGATGGTAAAAACTTGTAGTAAAACCCTTAAAAATAAATTAAATAAGATCACTTAGTTCATAAAACATATTTTATTTTACGTGTAATAGCGTTTTAGTTGCGTAAAACTATTCCAAGCTCTAAATTTTTAGTATTACATACCCCGGAAATGGTCTCAGCCCCACCCCGAAATTATTTTCTATATACGCCCATGCCATGAAATTCAATTGTAATAAGATTTTTGGCCTAACACCCTCCGGTATCCTTAGCATTATGCGAAGAAACATCGACTAAGTTCGGGAAAGATCGGCGATAGCCCCCGGAGGTCGGGAAAGATCGGCCGATGCCGTTGAACATCGGGAAATCTGGGGGTGGATGAAGAAGTCCGGGGTTTACATGTGAATACAGGATCTGACTTGAGCAGGATTTTCTGGATTAAACATGCGCTACTTCAAGAGCAGTATCTACATTGTCTCTCCTTTCTGGGTACACCTCCCTCGTTCACATGTGCAGTTATATTTTTCTCTTATTTTATTTTATTTGTTGTTTATTTTAAAGTTCTTGAAATTGGTTCGAGTAATAAATTGAACAGGGCTGAAGACGTTTTTAGAGCAAAAGACCTCATTGTTAATGAAGATGAGGAATTTTAGGCTTTTCCTGATTGCATTATAGTTTACAAACTTCCATCATCCATGAATGTTTTAATTCTTTATTAAATATTCCTCTTGAAGGAAGGTACGAATTTCATAGTATTTCATGGCCCAACAATTGCAGTCAAGTTTTCTTTTTCACAGCCATTGGAAATGTGCCTGGGGAAAAACGTTTGTTGCAGTTCTTTGTAGTAACAATTTTATTTCTTTGAGAAAAATAAGAGAGGAAAATTAGGTAAGTGTATTTACTTAGTTATTTTATATTTAGATTTTTTATCAATTTAGATCTATTAATCATAGCTATTGGTAAAAATGATATCCTCTTGATTTTGATATAAGTAAAACTAACTGAATTTAGAAAATTGTAACAATTTTGTCCTTGGTTAAAAAATTAATGTTTTTTTATTTTTTTTTTCAATACACAGATAGATATGTTAATTCACTGTAAATCTATTTTTGTGAAGTGAAATTCTGTTGATATCAGTTATTCCTAATTCCATTCAGTTTCATAATTGTAGTCAAACCAATTTAAATTTTAACATCCATTATTATTAACTAATAATTCAAGCCAATATGATTTATTGTTTATATTAACTATTTAACGGGAAAATTCTAAAAGTATTAAATTTGAGTCCTACCATTATGTGAGCTTCTGTTGGTTTGAGATAACATTTGAAATTATTTGTTCCTGTAGCTTTATTTGTTGACAGTAGAGAGCAGAATTAATGATATTGCTAGATTTGAGTAGTTCCTGACGTAGAATTCCTTTCTAATCCTGCCAAACATATGGCATCAACTTCCTTGGTTTTGAACAGTTTGTTGAACTACTCGGGTCTTCGAGCATGGGCTCTTTCACGCATTATTGTTGTGTCTGACCCGCTTTTCATTTGCTGTAATCATCGGTTTAAAACACTGGCTTGATTTAATTTATTTTCAGAAGCAATTTACAATTGGAAAGTCAATCCATTAAATGTTTCTCGCTTAATGCTTGTGAAACTATAGTACATTCTTCCTCCTTAAGATTCAAAACAAAAAAAAAAAACAAGAAGGTCTTGTAACTGGCCTCAAGGGCCCAGAGGGCAGATACTGTAGGGGTATCTGATTCTTGACTATACGGTACTCTAGGGGGATAGTGTGGTCAGTACTATGCTCCAGCTGCCTGATTTTTCCCTTTGTGGGTACCCATTAATTAATGGCTAGGTTAGCCGGTTGCACTGATCTCGAGAAGTGGCTCCTAGTCAGTGTTCCGGATAAGACAATATGGCGACCATTTATGGCTCCAAGACCATGTATTAATATTATTAACGAGTTGGATTGACTAGAGTTCCGATATGACCTTGAGCGAGCGGAAACGCATAACAATTATGGCATTAACATAAGTGCTACTAATTTTCTAAATTATACAACATTAGCACTCATGTTAATTTCATAATTGCTATGCGTTTACGCTCGCTCAAGGTTATATCGAAACTCTAGTTAATCCGACTCGGTAATATAGATCACTGGTTTTTCGGTTGCAAATGAGCTGATATCCAATCAAACACTACTTCAAAAGGATCTCTATACCCCTTGATATTTTGTTGTCGCCACATTGGACACATATTCGTTATCGCACTAAGGACACAAATACAAACACACTAAGACTTGAAACAATAAACTGTAAAAAACACCAATTTGACAGCAACTGAACACAAAACAATGAACACTGGAACGGATGAAAGGACAACCAATGAAATTGCCCATTGGGATGAACCAATAGAAATGTGCTGATAATGGAGATAACTTCATTTGAGTTGTCATTTCATGATCTGGATCACTAAGCGTGAGCCTGAACGAGAGCCAGTTCTCGAGATCGGTGCACCTAGTATGTAAGTACCGTTTAGCCTAGAGACGATCTGGAACCCCAAATCCAACCCTTGAATGACGACACTAGTAGATAAAAATCATTTGCATGCACTCGGGTTTTGAACTTGAGTCCTCCAGTTCATTAGTCGAGTGCTCTACCACTGAGCTAACCTCGCCCCAATCACTATAAACGCAACAAAAATTTCGGTGCTCCTGTGCTGAATTTCCTCTTTTCTGAAGTAACTGGCAAAAATAAGACAAAAATCGCCATCTGAAATCTCTGTTTACAATGCTCAATAACTCCTGTTTAAACTGGGGGTTTCCAACACAAATCGGTTGGAGCGCCAAGTAAAAATTTACTAAACTGAGTTGGACCGCACATCAAACTAAAACAACAAATTATTCTTAATATTTTACTATTGTACAACATTCAAAGCATTTTATTACCCTACAATTGACACGACACTTACATTTGTATTTTGCAGCAATTTTTTTATTATCAACAGATAATTTATTCATTGCACATTTTTATTTCAACCGTCTATAGTGCCACTTTCTAAAATATATATAGTTAGAATCTTCAATTAGGCCGCAAGTTGGGCATGCCTGGTTTAAACAATTGACGCTGCCTTTTAAATAAAATAAATTAAATTTTCTATGGAATTTTACCTTTCAAATGCACATTAGTATGGTTGTTAGTATTTCTGCAAGTAAGGTTAGTGAATTGTAGTGCATTAATTTATATTAATGAAATTTTGAATTAGACACCCGGTTAACGTGAGTGTTAAGGCGTGAGCTCTTAACACTCTGTGCCAAAGGTCGTGGGTTCAATTCCCACTAGGTGGGTTGACTTTTCTTTGGAAAAAAGAAAATGCATCAACCCTATCCTTGCTAGCAAAGGGTATACCTATAGATAACCTGTCCTAAAATTCTGAGTTAATTATAATGGACGTTAAAATTTAATAAATTATAATTTTTAATCACGATTAAATAAAAATGACCATTTTTCATACATGTACAGGTGTTAATATTGCAAGATTGGATATGATCTCGCATTCTTCATACCTCAGGCTAGAAGTAAATCTTCAGTATAGCTCTTGATTCTAAAAAGGAAGGCTTCATGAAGAATATAGAAAAACTTGATAAAATGGAACCACGGACAAGTGACACGTGCCATGTGTTCTACGTCAGAGCTGGTCAGTCACATTATCAGGACATCTTGTCTAATGCTGTAAGAGATTTTTATATTAAGAATTACTCACTTTATTTTTACTTATTTACTGTACTCTATAAATCTTTAAAAAAGTTTAATGACAGGACCTGGATCCTCTTTCTTATGTCTGGTATCATTTGGAATATGAACTGAGAACATTATTTTTCTCAGTTATTGTGGAAAATTTACATTGATAAGCAAATTTAAACACTTATTCTATGTAAAGTGAAATTTTAGATGCTTAAATGGCCACAATGACTAGAAAATTGCACTGTTCTGCACGAAAATCCTCCTTCAAACCAAAACATGCTTTCTTACTGTTTTCAAATGTGCTGAACACGAATTTGAAGTCAGATTCTGTCTATCACGCACAGTTTCTTGAGAAATTCTAGTTTTTTTATCCAAAAATGTGAGTTTTAGCGCGGTTCCTCCCTCCCCCATAGGGAGGAACCCCGCTTATAAGGTTGATACAATGAAACAATCCGGAAGTGCCGACTAGAAAATTTTGCGTTTCAGAACCCCTAGAGACCGAAAATGATGGTGGTTCAAATTTGTATATATATACATATGTATATATTTATATATATATATATATATATATATATATATATATATATATATATATATATATATATATATATATTTGTCTGTTTGCTCTCTAGGTCGAAGACGAATGGTCCGATTTTGATGAAATTTGGTACAAAAATCCGTCGTACAATTTGAAAGGTCAAGTTCGTTAACCAGCGAAATCCGCCTACCGGAAGATGGCGTTTGGGGCGAAATTCGCGCAAAAAAAATCGTTACGCTTAGACGTTTTTTAATTGCTTATTGTTGGATAATGTATTTGAAAATAAAACAGGTTAAGAAAAATAAGAAAAACAATTTAATGTTAGAGATATGGATTTCCAAGATATATAGCTTTTCAACTGCCTAGCGTCCTTCCTAGGGAGGGTTCTTTGTCTTTGATTTTGGTACTTAGAATTATGGGATACAGTTAAAACATTTTCTGCATGTTCGAGTTTCATCAACACTAATATGTTGAAATTTTTGTTACGTTTAGAGTAATGGAAGGGTTAGAATAAAATATTTTATTAACAGACAAAAAAAGTTTTGGTAACTTTGTATAATTTCGTTAGTATCTCGAAAACCGTTGACAATCTTGTGAAGCGGAAGATTACCATTCGGAAGCTTACTAAATGCTCTACAAAAAAGGTTCTGAAGAAAGTTTTAATTAGGCGATGTCAATCGGAGAAAAAAGTGCTTAAAGCTTTAAATTAATTGATTTCGTTTATTCCAATGGTTCTTTTTGTCTGTTTTATTTCTTGTTATTTTTTAATTGCTTATAGTTGGATAATGTATTTGACAATAAAACTGGTTAAGTAAAATAACAAAAACAATTTATTGTTAGAAATATAGATTTCCAAGATTCCAAGACCTTGTCACTAGCGGGTCTGTTTCTACTGTAGCCAACCCTTACAGGTAAGATTGTAAATCATGACCTTTCAAGACTTAACTACTCACAAGAATGGCATTAGTGACCTTAAGGGTTGACACGCCATTATAATAATTAATTTAAAAAAAAAGACTGGTGGAACCAAAACAATAACTGCTTCTATTTTAATCTTTCCAAATTAGACTAGGGATATGAACGGAACCGCGCTAAGATGATGCAGTCCTGCGAGACGGACTTTTTTTTTTTGTAAATTTGACGAATTTTTTTTTGGCAGCAAAACATAATGAAAAAAATTCAAAAGCCCGATGATTTTGAGCGCAATGAAGTATATTTGAACGAAAAAAAATTTGATGGGAATATTACAAGTGGTTGAAGAAATATGGCTAAAAGTGTTTTTTCAGTTTTTGATCTTGAGGCAGGGATTTGGTCTCTACCTGGATCTTTAGGGGAATGACCTTCCTTTCTCTTTTATGGTGGTATCCTTTTCATTCAAATCCTTACCTGCCCCCCTTTCACCCTCAATACCCCAACTCCCCCCCCCTCCCACTTAGCCCCTCTCTTGTCACTATTTTCTTCTAGGATTTGATAAGTACTCTCGAGGCTTTCGCTAAACGCACTTATTTGGATATTCAGTTGTGCTATCATTGTTCTGGGAACAGTTCACTTTTTCTCTGTAATGTCACGACAGTGTATAAATAAGCCTGATTCCTTTTGCTATGTTTGTGGTGAAGTCACATTCAAGTCCACTAAGAAACCTCTGACTCCGCTGGTGAAGAAGGCATACGAGTTATACTTTCGATGTAAAGTAAGTGATCAGGACAAATCCTGGGCTCCTAAAATATGCTGTAGTTCATGCTCACTTTCTCTGCCTGGTTGGCTAAATGGGACACATAAGTCAATGCCATTTGCAGTTCCCATGATATGGCGAGACCCTACAAATCACGTGACCGATTGCTATTTTTGCATGACCACAATCAAAGGTTTCTCGTTCAAGAGCAAAAAGAAAATTGTTTATCCCAACATCCCCTTTGCCATGAGACCAGCTCCACATGATGCGTCCATGCCCATCCCACCAAATCCGAGTAAGTTCTGTCTTAGTTCTGAGGAGTGCAGCGATTCTGAAAGCGTTTCACCTCAACCTGGAACCAGTCAACAAGAAGAAATTTCAAGTTCGTCTAGCCCCTCTGAAACTCAGCCACAGCTCATAAATCAGAGGCGATTGAATGATCTTGTTCGTGATTTAGATCTCCCAAAATCAAAAGCTCAGCTGCTTGGGTCAAGGTTGCAACAAAGGAATCTCTTGGAAGGAGGCGTGAATATATCTTTCTTCAGAAAACGGGAATCAGGAGTTCTATGCTTTTTCTCGATGGAAGAAAATCTTGTATTTTGCAATGATGTATTTCATTTGCTCCAGGAACTTGATCTGCCAACCAATCCAGAGGAATGGAGACTATTCATTGACAGCTCCAAGTTTAGTTTAAAAGGAGTACTCCTTCATAATGGAAACAAACATCCATCTATCCCAGTAGCTCATTCGGTCCACATGAAAGAAACCTATGACAACATGAAGATACTTTTTTTTTTTTTTTTTTTTTTTTTTTTTTTTTTCTTTTTTTTTTTTTTTTTTTTACGGCGCATCTACTTCTAGGTCATTAGCGCCGGTGAAGATACTTATACAAAAAATCAAGTACCATGAGTACAAATGGCGCATTTGTGCAGATCTTAAAGTTGTAGCCATGCTTACAGGACTCCAAGGAGGTTACACTAAATTTTGTTGTTTTTTGTGCGAGTGGGACAGAAGAAAAAGAGGAGACCATTATGTCGTAAAAAAAATGGCCAGAGCGTAAGGAAAAAGTAGGTGAAAAAAACATTACCAATCCTCCATTAGTGGACAAAAACCAAATAATTTTACCCCCACTCCACATAAAATTGGGGCTAATGAAAAACTTCGTAAAAGCGATGGACAAGGAAGAAGAAGGTTTCATGTACTTAAAACAAAAATTTCCGCATCTCAGCGATGCTAAGATAAAGGAGGGAATGTTCGTAAGACCCCAAATTCGACATCTACTCAAGGACCTCACTTTTGAAGCAAAGTTAAATACTACTGAGAAAAAGGCTTGGATTGCTTTTCGAGAGGTATGTGCTAAGTTTTTGGGAAACGAAAAATCTAGAGACTACCGAAAAATAGTCCAAGAACTGCTTACTTCATATAAAACATTGGGATGCAATATGTCCTTAAAAATACATTTCCTGCATAGTCACCTAGACTTTTTCGCCCCAAATTTGGGTGCAGTTTCGGACGAACATGGAGAACGATTCCACCAAGACATATCCAGAATGGAAAAAAGATATACTGGCAAATGGAATGAGAAGATGCTGGCGGATTACTGCTGGACACTGCAGCGGGAGACAGAGGAGGAAGAGTACAAAAGAAAAAAAAATACTCATTGACGATGTGTGTATATTTTTTGAGTTGTGTTATATCTAGTATTATACCTGATAGCATGCAGGATTCAATTAATTATATTTTACCGTTGAAAAAGAAAAAAAAATCTGTTATAATAAAGACAATAATTTTCAAATACAATTTTTCATTTTTTCCAAGTTTCTCCTCTTTTCTCTCAAAATCAGAGGGTGATAGAATTTTTCTGAGTTCAGATTCGGACTCAGCACACCTGAAAACATGAGAAACAGGCAAAATTGTTCAAGGGAGGGGTGAAAAGTTTTTTTTGCAGAACATTGTTGTCAACTTGTAGCTGTATGATCAACGTTAACTTGTCATGATTTTCTAAGGTTTTTTTTTTTTTTTTTTTTTTTTTTTCTCAGCTATTTAAGAAAGCAAAAGGAAACTTTGAAATTCCTCTTGTCTGTTATTAATATATATTTTTCCACATGCACCTTCTTAAAATTTATATATCTTAGTTAGCATCAATGCCCGACAAAATATTCAACTCAATCTGTCGATCTAGAGCAACTTAAACCAAAATCCTTGTTTTCATTTCCCATAAAAGTTATAAGTTATTAAGAATATCGCCCTGAAAATTTTTGTTTTCATTTATTCAATTTTGTAACAACAACAAATTTCAATGGTTGGGTTCTGCTGATTACCAAACTTGATTTTTTGAACCGAACAAAATACCAAGTTCATCATAATTTATATATATACATATTATATTATACCTTTGTGGGTCATTCCATCTCAAATTAACACACTTTAAAGACATTTTTTGTCACACCATCTCAGATTACGATGAAAATTTGGTACATGGGTTGCCTTCATAAAGACAAAGAATAATGCCAAATTTCAGTTCAATATTTCAAATGATTTCCAAAATACAAACCATGTGTAAGGTTGCAAAACATAAAAATGGTCATAACTGCTCTCCTAGGGGGTCTCCCGTGGTCTAATGGCTTACCCCCCCCCCCTGTGGTCTAAGCGCCTTGGATTCATAAGCGGGGGATGGTGGGTTCGATTCCCAACCCTAGATGTCAGCGCTAATGACCTAGATGTAGATGCGCCGTAAAAAAAAAAAAAAAAAAAAAAAAAAAAAAAAAAAAAAAAAAAAAAAAAAAAACTGCTCTCCTGTTTAACACTTTCGCTGTGGCAGCTGTAAAAGTGAATCCCCTCCATTTACGAGCTATTTGAATCTAATGGAAAAAGTAATGGAGGAGTGTCTTTCCGAAGTGACACTCATAGCGGGTAGGATCACGAGTGTCCTTCGGGAATTATTGTTAGTTTTTGACTTACTTCTTTAGAAGACTGTTACTACTTATAAGAGATTTCTGTAGAGTGCCCAAAAGCGAGATATAAAAAGATGGGTAATTGTGAAGTTTAGGGGCCTCCTCACTGATTTGTTTTACTGGTCATACCAAAATCGGTCCACCGGGAGTGGGGGTTTACCCCGAACCGAAAACACTAATTTGACCATGACAGCCGTAATACTTGTTATATTTCAACTCCGAATGGGGGGTTACTCCGGACCCACATTACTAATTCGCCACTACCAGCCGTAATTTTTTTTATATTTCGACAAAACTCGGTATTCAAAAAGGGACGGTATTAATGATATTAGAGGGGCATTGCATACATAAGAAAACTGAAACCATGGCTGTGTTTGCATTTTTTAATAGAAAACAGCGGATCGGTGAGCCATTTGAAACATTCTTTATGGATCTTAAATCATTGGCAAAGAATTGTGATTTCAAGGATCAAGAAGAAAAACTGCTTAAGGCACAAATTGTTTTAGGCATCCAGTCCGAATCGCTGAAGGAAAAACTTTTGAGGGAGTCAATCTCATTAGAAACAGTCATCACCTGCTGCAAATCATGGGAATTGGCAAGAAAAAATATGGACACACTTGCAAGAGAAGTCACAAATGTGTCACTGGATGAAGTGAAAAGGGAGAATGCTCCACCCTGGAGAGCCAGACCACGTCAATCGCCAAACCAGAAGAAGATGGCACAATGCCCGAAGTGCAGGAGAGACGAGCATGCTGAAGTTGCTGACTGTCCAGCAAGATATAGGACCTGTTTTAGATGTTCTAGAAGAGGCCACTATTCCAGAGTCTGCAGGTCTGTCCGTACCTTCCAGCAGCTAGTCACCAGGAGAGGAGGCAGAGTTCACGGGCGAGGACAGCAGTCACCAGAGTGACGATGAAGCCTTGAAACTCAGTGAGTTCTGTATGCAATATAGGAGGTAAAACGGGGCAAAAATCTTGGTTTTGTGATATTTTAGTGAACATGGGGTCCAAAATTTCTTTTAAACTAGACACTGGGTCAGAGGTCGATATTTTACCTCTAAAGTATATTAAAAAATTAGGGATTGAAAATAAATTAGTTAAATCTCCCTTCAAGCTAGAGGCCTATGGGGGATTTTGCATAAAACCAATAGGACAGGTTATATCGAAGGTTCAACCAGTTAATAAATCGATTGCTAAAGAGGTTAAATTTATTGTAATAGAAAGCAATGCTACTCCACTGCTGGGTTTAAAAACATGTGTTGATCTAGGTTTGATATCCCGAATTAATGAGGTTAAAAACAATATTAAAAGTAAAGAAGAATTTTTCATTGAATATAAGGACGTATTTGAGGGTTTAGGTCGCTTTCCCGATAAGTGTACTATTGAACTTACTCCCGACGCTTTGCCCCATGCCAGCTCAGCGAGACGTATACCGCTAAGCTCAGGGATAAGTTGAAAAAGCATTTAGATGATCTTGAATCAAGGAGATTGATTGAAAAAGTAGATAGTCCGCAAGAGTGGGTTTTGAACGTTGTGGTTCTTGAAGAACCGAACGGTTCTCTCCGTATGTGCATTGATCCAGTTCATTTAAATAAGTATATTGTTAGAGAGAGGGTCACTATCCCTACTCTTGAGGATCTTGCTCCGAACTTAGCTAACAAAAAATTTTTATAGTATTTTGGACATTAAAAATGGGTTTTACCACATCCCTTTAGATGAGAAATCTAGTTCTTATTGTACAGTCAGTACCATATTCGGATCTTACAGGTTTAGAAGGTCTCCTTTTGGATTAAAAAATTTACCCGAAAAATTTCAAAAGTTGACACACAAATATTTTGGAGATATTAAATTGACAACTGTATATTTTGACGACATTTGTATGAGTGCTAATTCCGAAGAGGAGTTAAATTCAATCGTACAATCAGTTTTGAATAGGGCACGGGAACTAAATATAAAATTCAATTTTTCAAAATTCCAGTACGGGCTTAAGGAAATAAAATATCTCGGGATGGTCTTCAATGAACAGGGTATGCGTCCAGATTCTTCTAAAATTGATGTTATTAATAAGTTTAAAATTCCAGAAAATAAAACTGAGGTTAAGCGGCTGTTGGGAGTTCTAAATTACTTAAGAGCATTTATTCCGGAGATGTCCAAAATTGTTCTTCCTTTTTGTGAATTGCTAAAAAAGGGCGTTGAGTGGCAATGGTCAGCTGCTCATGATCATGCTTTAAAGATTATCCGTAAAATCCTGACGAGTGATAATTTTTTAGCACCTTTTGATCCTAAATTGTTGACTTCTATACAATGTTGTGCTTCTAAAGACGCTCTCGGTGCATGTCTTTTGCAGAACGGTCGCCCTGTCCCTTACGCGTCCCGATCCCTAAATTCGTGTGAAGCTCAGTATGCTCAGATTGAAAATGAGCTACTTGCTATAGTATTTGCTCTAAAGAGGTTCCATACCTATATATATATGGAAGCCCTGATCTGACAGTATTTTCAGATCATTTGCCACTGGTTTCCATTATGTCAAAATCAATGGATAAAATAGAAAATAATCGAATTCGCCGGATGCGATTAAAATTATTAGTTTACCAATTTAATTTAAAATACTTGCCAGGAAAAGAGATGCATGTGGCAGATTTTCTTTCTCGGTGTGGAGGTCTGTGATTCCATGAAAGATGTGGTCCATTGTTTAGAACAAAGAGTTGAGTTTTCTAATGAGAAGTTGGTCGAATTTCAAAAAGAGACACAAAAAGACGTGGTCCTAAGCCAAGTAATTGAATTTTGTAAAAGCGGTTGGCCAGTAAAATTTAAGGAATTTGGAGAACTGAAAAATTTATTTAAAATTCGGAATGATTTAGAACTTAGCAACGACCTATTATATTATTCTAAGAGGGTTGTAGTTCCCATTAAATTGAGAAAATATACTTTGAATTTATTACATGAAACCCATTTGGGCTACAAAAAAATGAAAAAAACTCTCTGATAATTACTTTTATTGGCCAAGTATTAATTATGATTTAAAAAATTTCGTTGACTCTTGTGCCGTATGTACCAAATATTCTCGGTCAAATATAAAAAATTCATTAATAAATCATGAAATTCCAACAGTTCCGTTCATCAAAATTGCCGCTGATATTGCAGAATGGGCAGGAAATAGTTATCTTGTAGTAATAGATTATTTTTCCAGGTGGATTGAGGTTTCAAAACTGCACTCAAAAACTAGCACTGCAGTTATATCAAAATTTAAAGAGATATTTGCCAGGTTTGGGATTCCACGTGAACTAGTTGCAGATAACATGCCATTTGGTAGCATAGAATTACAAAACTTTGCAATAGAATGGGGTTTTAAGATCATAACATCCAGTCCTCATTATCCTAAATCAAATGGACTAGCTGAAAAGGCTGTGGGGATCGTGAAAAATATGCTGAGCAAATCACATGAGAGTAAAATAGATTTCAACCTTTTTCTTCTAAATTACAGGAATGCTCCATGATTTGGATTTTAGCCCGGCACAACTTCTTCAGAGTCGAATATTAAACTCAAAATTGCCCATTTCAAATGAAAAATTACAGTCGCTTTTAGTTTTCAAAGAGGCTTACAACAAGTCCCTAAATAATAAAAGTCGTCAAAAGCAGTATTACGACAAAACTTCAACTAAGGAACATATTTTCAAAGAGGGGGATAAGGTTTGGATTCAAAATGTTAAAACCAAGATCTGGGAACAAGGGGAAGTTGTAAAGAAACGACTGGAACCTCGGTCATACCTAGTTAGGTTACAGGATGGCCGTATACATCGAAGAAATATTATTCTCCTAAAACTTTTTGTTCTTAGGGGAGGTGTCTAGCTTGAAGGAGGAGATGTTATGGTGATAGTTAGAATTTATTAGAACATATGTATTGCATACAGGCTCTTGTTTTTATTATTAAATATACAAACAGATGTTTTAGAATTTATAATGTAACAGTGTTTACATAAAATATATTTCTTTAATATAACAACAATAACTTATTTTGATGCACTAAACACGAATCCGTTAAAAAAAAGCTTGCTTTCAACTAGGAAAGAAGGTATTAAGCACTGAAGTTCACTGTTATGCGGGTTATGAGAGCTAATGTAAATACTAAATTTGTCAACTTGCGCATGCCTGGGAATGGAAAAGACCGCAATAAAGAAGTCTAATTGAAATTTACCATAAATTATTTAAATTCACCAGCAGTTTTGTATTTAAGGCTTCAACATTTCACCAGTTATTTCTATTCGAAATCTATTAGTTTTAGCGAGTTGGATTGACTAGGGTTTTGACATCTTGAGCGAGCGGAAACGCATAGCAAGTCTGCCCATAAGCGACAGGTGATGACTGGTGAGGATGCTCTTAAAATTGACAATATTTTTGAATAAATGGTTTATGAACATTTCAAATGAGAGTTCTCTGTTTCCCAATGTTACATATCTGCGCGTATGTTTTCAAATATGCTGTTTACGCCTACTTCCTAAGTTAAACAACAAATTTTTTGTTTTCAACGTATTCGTGTTTAGCGCATTGAAATACGTTGTTGTAAAAAAGAAGTTGTTAAAGAAATCGGTTTTGAGGACACTAAACTTAAGTTTTACCATTTTTTTAAAGTGTAATGTGTTGCACATTTTTAATGTGTAAGTGTGAAATTTTATTTGAAAACATTTCAAATTATCTATAAAATTATTAAACTCTAATGAAATATTTTAACTATACAACTCATTTTCCCTTTGGAATCGGACCAAACTTCAAATGTACTTCTTTGTTGGAAATTATGTCCAGAATCACCTCCTGGAGTTTGGCTACTTGGACCTGAATCATCCTGTATATGTACCTCTTTTTTTTTTTTCTTTTTTTTTTTTTTTTTTTTTTTTTTTTTTTTTTTTTTTTTTTTTTTTCTTTTTTTTTGGTGCATCTACTGCTGAGGTCATTGCTAATGTACCTCTTAAATTAAAATGTTATAACTGAAAAAGATAACCTCACAAAAAGTTCAAATCCTTTCTTAAATATTTATAGTAAAATCATTATTATAACGTCTGTACATTTTTTTTTAACGTTGTGCCGACTTGTAGGCTAACCCTATCTCATCCATGAGAATCATGGAACAACAGTTAATTAGGAAATATTATTTGTGATTTGTATGGGCTATTAACCCTAACCATCCCTCCATTAGGCGTGAGGCTACATCTTTAGCCACGACAATGTTTATAAATCTTTAACAGGTGAATACGTGGACAGGGAGCTTTGAGCAGGCTAGTATCTTTCTAGGGAGGGTTTCTCTATTAGCAGGCATGGAAGTGACTTTGAACCTGATTTCCTGTCAGTTTTAGTCAACGGTGTCGCAATTTTGTGAATTGACATTTTCTTTTTATCGTTTTTTATAATAGTTAAATATATGTTTTTAATAATAGTTAAATTTATTTGTTATCAGGGTTTTACTCTCGATGCAACAAACTAGTTTTGTGCAATGCACTATTGATCCAGTTCTTCTTGAACAATGCACCTGGAAAGGATTCTGAGGAGGAATTTATGGAGGATGATTTTCTGTATAATAATAAATTATGAAGGTGTAGATGATCAGGGTTCGATCATTTGTTAAACGAGAGAGAACAGCTCTGTACTGTGGGTACTTCATTTCTGTGGGGCTGCTGAAGATGGCTTGTAATTCAAGCCGAAACATTGACTAGTAAATATTACACTTTTTAGTTAATAAATTTAGTTTTATTTAACAAACAAGCGAACCCTGATCATCTAAACCTTCTAAATATCAACAGTCAACTATCTCTTCACTATAATAATAAATTATGATTATTCTTTCTTACAAAAGACTCAGTAAAAATATGCGATTTCTGTGAAGGGACGAGAGAATAAGAAAACTTTCAGAAAATTGTGTAAAAAATGTTTGGATAAAGATCACATGCAACAAATTTGTCTTTCTTTTTTTTTTACGGCATTAGCTAATGGCCTAGATGTAGATGTGCCATAAAAAACAAAACAAAAAAAAACGTTTTTTATTCTTTTACGTTTTTTATTGTCTGAGGTCTTTGATATATTTCCAGGTTTACACAAGAAGGATGACGATTCAAGAAATAACATGCGAGCTCGTCTAGACAAGGGCTCAGCTTCTGACAAATCTGTTCTTCTAACTTTTGGACTATCTCTTGAAGAGAATTACTCCAGCAATTTTCATTTGGTACCGATCAATAAGTTACATTTATTTTTATGTAATGAGTGGCCAAATGTACTTAATGTTTCTAAATCATCTTCAAGTTCCTTTAAGTGATTTTGTCAGTATATCATTTTAACACATTCACTTCCGCATTCCATATTTGAACCTGCCCTCATGTGGCACTTTGTTTGTTTTTTTGTTTTTGTTTTTTTTCAAATTTCTTATGTATTTTTTATTTAAAGTCAGAATATTAGTTTTTTCCGACTTCACATATGCTGCGGGCACGGTACCTAGGGCTAGACATGGTGCTATGTATATGCTACATAGTCGACAGCGAGTGTATTAAATGTCCAAAATTTGAGATTCCTAATCTATTTTTTATTTTGATTTTGTGGAATTGATAGTATTAATAGCATAAATTTTATTTACAATCATTATTTGTAATCTATTAACAGAGGACCGGTGGCGATGAGTGTTAAGGCATGAGCACAACACTCCGTTCACGGGTCATGGTTTCAATTCTCATGATGGAGTAGTGGCTTTTCATTAGACAAAAGAAAAGGCATCAGCCCTATCCTGGCCAGAAAACGGTGGTAACCTATAGATAACCAGTCAAAATTTAATTTAATAATCTATTAAAGTAATATTATTTATTCCGAGCACTAGAATTTAAATGTTTGTGAAGGATTAATTAAGATAATGTTGTCATTTAATTGAGTTTTTATTTTTATTTTTGTTAGAATAGGAGTATTGAAGTGCAATAAGTATTACGTACTTAATATCATTTAAGACAAACTGTTGCTTCTTGTCTTGAGAACTCTTAATTTAATGAACAATTGTTCTCTTATTTATTTATTTTTTATGTATATTTGTGTTTCTCTCTTCAAGCTATAATTATATTCTCTGTAGAAAGCATTTTTATTTGAGATTGAACTAAAAATAATCGAGGTAGGTATGGAAATTTGTCCATCCCTCAGGTAATAGTAAAATTCCTGGTTATATTGATAGTGAAAGATGAGAATTATAGTTACGAAAATTCCTCTATCCCTCTGATAAAAGTAAAATTCCTTAGGAATAAAATAAACACTTAATACCTGAGCTTTATCAGTTATAAATTTCTTATTTTATTCAAACAAAAATCAGTCAAATTTTTTAACCTTCATGCGCTCACGTGGGCGGTGAAGTGACCGCCTTTTTTTGTAATTTCGTGTCATTCTCATTCCACGAAGGTAAAAAAGCGATGGGATGGGCCTGTATTCTCTAGTTGTACTCTATCGTGATAAATTCTGCTCAAAGTTCAGTCAAATCACTCCTCTCTGCCTCTCAGTAGAAGTCTGCAGTCAATTCACCGATGACCAACAAGAGAGGATTGATAGATGATATACATGAAAGTGACTCAGAGATTGATTTGGAAAATGCAAAAGAAAAGGGCATAAGAAAAAATAAAAAATAATGTGGAGAAACAAAAACAAAACTAACTTTTTCCTTGTGAATTACAGCATTCTGTATTTGTGTTGGTAGAATTGATATGGTATTAAAAAATGCATTTTATTCCCTCTAATGGTTCTGTTTTTTTAGTTTCAAAGGCTCTAAGCAGAGTTTTATTTTGAACAAATATACATTTTTTTTACAATGTCCATATAATAATAATATAAATATTATATATATTTTTATGATATATTTGTTAGTTTTTTAATAATTTATTTGATGGAAGTATAATAAAATAAAATTGAATTTATTTACTAAAAAGGGTCGTATTTGGGTTTCATACAAATTGAGAATTATTGTTTTAAAATATATAGAACATGGCTAGCTGTAAAAATCTTACTACCACAAAACAATATAAAATGTACATTATGGAACATAAATTACCTACATCCACAGGCGTACCTCAAAGGTTATGTCAGAGATTCAAATGATATCCTCTTGATCTTCAAAAACTTCCTACATGCGTAAACACTCCAGGCATAACAGGCCCCGCCTGTTAGGACACTGTTTCTCCATTCTACTGTTCCTTCTCTTCTGAGACGTGATGATACCCAATTTTTCTCTATTTTGAGGTCTAGAGGACGGATTCCTGCTATCACTTCCCCTGCTGGTTGTGAGATGGTTCTATTTGCCCCAATCACTGAAAGTAGGGCCTGTCTCTGGCCTCTATTTATTTTTTCTCTGGCCTTACTATTTGTGGCTAGCATTCTATTGTACCATGCTCCTGCTGCATACACGAGTATAGCCACATAGACTCCATTATATATTTCCTGTAGTCTTTTTCGGTAGTCTCTGTTCCATGCCGTTTTTAGATGGTTTAGTACTGCTCGATAGCTCCTGCCCGCTTTATCCAATACCTCGTCCAGGTGGCTTCGTATTCGCCATCCTCTGTCCCATGTGACGCCTAGGTATCTGATGCTTGTCACTTCCTCCATGAATCGATCTAAAAATCTGATGGCGGGAGCCTCTGTAATTTTCCCTTGAGCATCATGTACTTCATCTTGTGTAACGATAATTCCATCCTATTCTCTTGACACCATTCCAGCACGTGAGCTATAGCACGGGTTCCTCTTGATTCGAGATCCCTTCTGGATTCTCCCCATATGATTATCACCCCGTCGTCTGTGTACGCAATCATGGTGGTGATATCCGTGTTCATCACTCTGACCAACCCGTCGAAGACAATTTTCCATATCTGAACCAAGACATTTATAACAGAGCTTGGGTTCGATGAGTTCCTCTACTCGGCATGACCAAATACTTACATAGAGTCGCATCGTACTCATTATTTTCTGAAATATTTTTCCCGCAGTCTCAATCACCCAGGCATTTGTATCATTCCTACCTCTCCTAGAGAATCGTGGGATGAAGCTCTCTACAATCCTCTCTTTTTGTTCCATGCCTTCAAAGATTTATTTATTCCGCTTAAGGACTGTCGGTAGTAGCTCGTCTTTAGCTACCTCTTTATCAATTCCGTATAGGGCAATCATAGGCCTTCTCATCGTTATCTCGCCTTTTATGTGAAACCCCTCTTTTTCCCTTATAGGGGTTTTTTGCAGTTTTTCCACATTGTTTTGATCGTGGATTTCAATAATATATTTGCCGCTCTTACTGCGGAGGCTTTTAATTCTTACGTCCCCCTGTTTAGCATCTAAGCATTTTAGCAGCTCCGATCTAGTTTTATTTTCTCCTTCTATAACTATCTGGGCCCCCTAGTTAGTTTTTTTTTTTTTCTCTTTTTCTAACTACCGTTGCCCAAGAATCTGTTTCTGGTGATTTAGATATTTCTACCTTCTGACCTACAATCTGGGCCTTTTTTTCTACCACTTTCTTTAATTCTATGATTTCAACCCTGACCTTTGGAATGCCTTCGTCCATATTAATTTTATCGATCCTGCTGTTTAATTCTTTTCCCACCCCTTTAATTTTATTTCCCATTTCCTGTGTGGGTTTATTTAAAACTTCCCGCACTTTATCCTCCATATTACCTTTTTGAGCTACTGAATCCCGTAATTTATCAACTTTTAGACCTAACTGCCTAAACTTTTCCTCTGCCTTCTCCTTGTATCATTTTTCCTATATCCAATACAGAGTATTTATCAATTGCCTTCTCTACTTTTAGTACCGTTCGGGCTAAATGTTCTAATTTACAACTGCTGAGCGCTATTCGTTCCATGGTTTCTATTGAATGAAGGATATTGGCTGTTCTTTTACTTATAAAGAGAATCTTTCGTAGGGAGGGCTCTATCACAATAAGAAGCGATTTCATCAATACTACTTTTAACATTTTCCCTAATTAGTCGAAATGTTTCTGTTTCGGCTTTACCCTCGTACCCGAAGCGTTCTAAAATGCTTTCTATTTCAAATGTATCACAAGATTCGGGGACCAAAATTTCATCTGGTTCCGACATAATACTAATGAATTTAACACAAAATTTTTGATTAATGTCCCCAAAATTTCACATAATTTAAGAAAATATATTTAAAATTTTAATTTCTAAATGCGTGCACACTGGTTAGATGGCCTAATTCTTATTATATTTGTTAGTTCACTTAATAAATATAAATGTACTTACAGTTTGTCTAGTCCAGTTCACCTGACCTTACCGGGAAGATGTCGCCTCGACCGCTGGCACTAGACTCAGTAGGTAGGGGTGTGTGTGTGTGGATACGAGACTTGAAAACGACAAGAGGAGTGACTGGCTGAGCCTTTTCTCCCCAAGCCTTAACCAAATCTCACACAACTCTGATGGGGAAGGATAGGAAAGGAAAGGATTCCTACTATCCACCGACCCTGTCCGTTCGTTTCAATGCCCTTTGCGGTCCCTTAAGGTATGTCCACACTGGTAGACATGATGCGCGATTTTTGTTCCGAAAAAAATACATAATTTAAAAACTTCTTTTAACCAAGAACAAAAAAAAAAATTACTCCGACGAGTGGTCCTATATTGTCCATGTGGTTTTCATACGAGGACTTGCAATTCCTGCTTCCAGCAAACAAGTCAGAGGCTAGCCGGAACACAGACTTTCATGATAGAGGAAAGAATGAAATAATTATTGATAAACGCTCACTCAGAACACAAAACAATGTCCTCCATGATAGAGGCTTAGAAGACGAGAAAAAAATATCCACATCATAGTGTGGGCGCGAGACGAGTTGGCTTGCAATCACCACCCCCCGTGGTACTCATTTGGTCCTAGGGGCTCGAGAACCAAGGGACCTAATCCCGAATGGAATCACTTGGTTAGCAAAACCAAGTGAGACTCGCTTCTGTCAACTAACCTTACGGATTTTTCAATCCCGAGATTGACAGGGGGGGGATATATCCTGTCAAATTGAGGAAAGAGGGGCCCCTGCCCCCAGATGTTAATCCCAGGATTCCGGGGGTCTCCCCCCTTGCTAAGCTAGGTTGGGCCCTAACCTCCTGCCTTCTGTTGGATTCCGGATCCTCTATCCCATTATTCGGGCGGTCCCCCACGGGAAACCAGAGGACATTCCCCTGGGTCCTGTCCTCTCTCTTGTTGTTTCTTCCTTTTGTAATGGTTTCTGCCATTCTGGCGATTCACTGAAGTTCTAGCCATTTCGGCTCTCATATGGTCTTGGCTTTTCTGGTTTCATACCTTTCGATTCGGCCTTTCAGACTCAGTATCTTCTGGCGTCTATCTAGACTGGGTTATTTCCCCTGCGTCTTTTCTATCGCCTTTCTGGCTTGTATTCTTGGCTTTTTTTGTAGGCATCTAACTTTCTTCTTCTTCTTATTCTTATTCTCAGTCTTTTGTTTTTATGTTATATTATATTGCGCCGGCCTAATCGCCTTTCTCTTTCCTCATTTTCTTTTTTCTCAAATGTCACAAATGGTTGATATATTTCTTCCTCTGTCATACTGCTCATGTTTCTTTGCATACCTGCTGCATCTATTGCATTCCATAGTATCTGACGCTACCGCCTGTATCTTTCACATTCCAGCAGTACATGAGCTGCCGTCTCTTTCTCTCCACAGACACATAAATTTTCTTCACTCAGCCCAAAGGTGTGTAATTTGCTTTTAAAATTTCCATGTCCTGATAGGGCCTGCGTGTTATAATAATCAGAGTTTAGCCAGGTCATTTCCAATCTTTTAGTTATATCTCCGCACCATGCAAGGGTCCATCTGCCCTTGCTTGACGTGCTCCATCTATCTTGCCATTCGGCTTTTATAAGGTTTTTTATTGTCCCTTTCATACGAGATCCTTTTACTTCGGTATCTCTTATCATTACTCATCCGGTTCTCTTTATTTTTACTCCGGACCATCTTTTCTTGACCTCTAGGTCTTAAGGTAGTATTCCTGTGATAACAGCTACCACATCTGTGGAGATGGTCCTATGGCCTTTTATGAGGCTTAACAATGTCTTTCTTTGTCTTCCTAGAAATTTATTTACTTCGTGCTTTTGCACCTATGGAGGCTCCCCAAACTCCGACTGCATAGCAGACTATTGCTACGTACAGTCCATGATATATTTTCTTTAATATCTCGTGGTTGTTTGCTCCAATCAGTCTCACGACTTTACTGTATAGGCCGTGTGCCTTCTCAAGGACACCTTCTTGGAGGTCATTCATAGCTAGCATCAACTTATGCTCTAGGTCTGTTCTAGATCTACCTTCAATCAGAAGGACTCCATCCTCTGTATACGCCACAAACGTTCTTCTGTGTGAGTTCATCTTTCTCACACACCGGTCAAAAATTAATTCCACAATTGTGGTCCCAGGATGGATCCTTGGAGACATCCCAAGTTGACTTTTTTCCTGACCCCCTCTATGCTCGGGAGAAAAACCAGTGATATTTCTTCTTATTTCTTTTTTCGTTCGCAGATTGTCACCAATGACCTATCCTCCTAGCAGTCTCTCTCCATTTGAGGACTCCTTCGTCCTCTCCAATCATGTCCATTATTTTTTCCAGTTTTATTTTACCGACTGCCTTTTTGTAAAGGTTGTTCCAGGGATAGCTGATCGATTTTATCTGTTAGTTGTTTTCGATACTCATCCCAGTCTGCTGACTTGAGATTGAGTCTACTGTACTCTCGTCTTGTTTTTCTTTGGTTAGTTGTCCTTCTGGTCGGGTTACTCACACTCCCCGTCAGCACTCTATGGTAACTGCTTGTCCATTCCTCTTCTACCTTCCACTCTGTGGTTATGCTCTGAGTTGCATTTTACCAGAGTGAGGTCTATATAGCTCTCTCCCCAAGCACTCCTGTTTGTTGGGGTCCTTCCCTCATTGAGAAGCTTAAGTCCGGATTGCTCCAGGAACTCTTCCATTTTTTCTCCTTTTTCAATTCTTACAGAATCTCCCCATACGGGACTCCCCGCATTGCTATCCATTGCCACCATCATGGTTTTATCTTTAAGTAAAGTTTCCAACCTTTTCAATCTGTTCAGGTATACCTCAATGTCGTGACTGTCTTGGCAGTACATACTTATCATGTATATATTCTGTCATTTTTCACCAACTGCACCACCCTGCAGTGTAAATCAGATAGTCCTGATAGGCGAAAGGCCTCTACTGTTGGGTTCAGTGTGATTATTGCCGCCCAAGGCTTTTGTTCGTCACCCTCACCCACGCCTGTGACTAGCCTTGAGCCCAAATCCTGGGATTATTCCTCTTTTGTTTACGTATGGTTCTTGTACCAGAAGTAATCCATAGCGTTGGCAGTTTACGCGGTGCTCTGTCCGCCACTTGCGTTCTCCTCTCTACAAAATTTCTTAATGTGGCCTAGGCCCTGGCACTTATAGCACTTTGTAACACGTGTAAATTCCATTACTTTACAACTCCTTAGCCCTATGTAGAGCCTTCGTGTTCTTAGAAGGATATATATACTTCAGGGCTGACTCTTACTAACCAGGAGCGTACTGGGAGGTCTCTTTTTCCCCGGATGAAGTCCGGTATAAATTGCTGTTTTAATGTCTGGTAGCCAATGCCTCCTAAGAGGTCTCCATTCCTTTTCAGTATTGCATCCAGGAGCTCTTCTCTCTCGATCTCTCAATCCACGTCGTGGATGTATAGGCATGGTCAACGCAGTGACCATCCACTTTGACTCCCATCTCCTCAAAAGCTTTCGCATTATGTTTGAGCTTAACTATGTCCACCTCTGCGTGGAGCTCACTATAAAGTCCTTGCCCTGCCTTCGCAGGCCTCTGACATGCACTTCTCCGCTTTAGGGATCCATCCCTCCTTCGCTTTAGGGGGTTCTGTCCCTCCTTATCAACTTTGGGACATTCAAGAATTACTGTTGGTCCTTTCTCTTTCTTTCGCCTCACGACCTGGGAATATAGGCCTTCTTGTCCTCTTGGAGGGGGAGCTGTGGCTTCAGTGATTAATCCCCGAGCGGACAGTGATTAATCATATTTGCCATCGTCTCTGAGGTCCGACATCCAGTCCGAAAGTACCGATCCTCCTGCGTAGCTCTCCCCCGCAGCATCCTGGCCCTGGTCAGGATGGCAACTGCATACAGTCTTGCAAACTGGATGAACTCCCTTCCAGTCAGGGATCCAGCCTCTTGCGATCCAGGACGTCGCCAACTCACACCCTTTTTTTTTTGCCCTGACACTGCGCATCATTGCCAATGTCTGGTTTACATTGGCAATGATGCGCAGTTACCCAGACTTGGGTAACCTTCAACCTTTAAATATTTAATTTTTACTTCATTTCTGCAAATTTAATCTTTCTTTTCCGCTGCTACTGTTACAATAAATTCTTTAAATACTTTGAAGCACTCAAGTGACTCCACTATGCTTGTCAGATCTAGATTTTAGTCATAGCTCCGTCTCATCAACCTCACACGGCCACAGTCGTACAGCTTGCACCTTTTTATTATATGTTCCACATCTTCTGCCTCCTCCCCACATCTACACAAGGGACTTTGCGCCTTCTTGTATTTGAATAAATATGCCTTGAAATCACCATGGCCCGAAACTGAGTTGTGTGGTGGTCCACTAACAACCAGTCTTTCTCCAGTCTTGCTGTAATCGTGGGAAAGTATTTTTTTGTGATAGATGCCTTGGTCGATGCTTTCCATGCTGCCTCCCATTCTTCTATTACCCATTCCCATGCTACTTCCTTTATTTTTTTTAAAATTTGGGACTTCTCTTGGGATTTCCTGCTTGGTTGATAGGCTATACGGAATCGAGTTCGAGAGTTCCCATTATTTGATCTATTGCGACTGGGCTATCCTGGCCCTCATTACCAAATCAATTGGTGGTATACCAGCAATTACATTGGCACCTTCGTACGATATCGTTTGATATCCTTTTATTAGCCTCAAAAGTAGGATTCTCTGGATTTTTAGAAGAGCCTTTATGTGGTTCATTTTTAACAGATCCCCAAGCGGCTACAGCATAAGTCTCTATACTCATATTGCACGCTTTGTATATTTGGATGGAGGGCTTAAATTCCATGCCCCATAAGGCACCTGGCATCCTACTAAGTATGTTTAGCACTGTATTGCTTTTGCTTAGGATCCTGTTTATATGGGGTGGATTGAGAGTCCTTGTCCAAAACTTACTCCCAAGTAGGTGACCTCTTCTGGAAATTCTATTCGCGTTCCTTCCACGAATATCCTAAGAGGGTGAGCGGCATCGACTTTCCCCCTAAGAAGGAGTCCGCTTGTTTTATTCGCCGCTATCTTCATTCGTGCTCCTCGTATCCAGTCACTCACTAGCGTCATCGCTGCATTTCCCGCGTCCTGGAGCTTCTGTCTTGATGTCGCCTTGACTATTACAAGTATATCGTCCACGAACGCTATTACTTTATATCCTTGGTGCTCAAGGAGGACGAGTAAGCTGTTGATTAGTACCAACCAAAGAGATGGTCCGGGGACCGACCCCTGTGGGCTACTCCACATCGAGAGCAACTTTGACGCCTCCTATATCCCTTAAATACGCCTTTCTGTTTTTGAGAAAGCTACTCAATATGCTGTGGAGGTTGCTCGGCAATTCCAAGTTCTGCAGCGCCTTTAAGATTCTGGGCCACCATGCGTTGTCATAAGCCCCGCCGATGTATATACTGACAGCCACTGCATATCTTTCGTCACCATGGTTCGCCTCACTTATCAACGTTTTTACTGCCAGCTCAGTGGACCTTCCTTTTATCCCTTCGAATTGTCGCTCACTTATATTAGGGATGAATACCTGGTTATTTCCTTCTTTACTAGTACCTTACCCATGACTGGAAGAAGGCATATAGGTCTGTAGCTATTTGATAAGGACAGGTCTCTTGGGCCCTTTTTATTGAGAATAATGATCGAAGCCCTTTTTCAACAGTGGGAAGTGGCCTACTTCTAGACAGCAATTCAGGAGCTCAGTATACTCTGCCCCGATTATCTTGAAGGCTTCACGTAGAATTCTGAGGCTTATACCGTCTCCTGGTGCTCCATTGAGGTTCAGACTATCTACTGCTAATTCGACATCTAATGCGTCCCATGCCTCGGCCATGTCATGACCTGATGGCACCCTGACCTGTTTTCTCAGGAGCTTCTCAGCCGGAGTATCGTTCGCAGTATTGTCCTTGCCAAGCATCTCTTGTAGCATATTTCTTGCTGCTGTCTCTATGCTATCAGGGTATTGCTTGTAATGGCGGGTAATGCAGTGTATGCCTGGTATTTTTCTTTGATGGACTGGTATGCGATTCCTCAGGGGCCTTTTTCTGTTGTTTTCAATAAACTCTTTCCAGGACTTCCTCTTTGCTTTCTTTACTTGCCTTATAAACTTTTCCTTAATCGTCCTGTAGAGGGATTCCATTGCCTTTTTCAATTGAGGGTGCTTAAACTTTTGGTAGGCTCTCCTGGTATTATTTTTGATCTTACGAGCGTCCTCAATCTCCTTGTACCACCAAGGCTTGGGGTCAGCTATAGGTTTCGCTCTTTTAATTGAGAGTTTAGCGGTGTCTATTATTACTTTTCCCATCGTTTCTGCTTCTCTGTATATATCCCTCCGATTTACAGGGAAGGCGACTCTCCATAGTACACCATTGCTCGTGCGTTTTAGTTCTTCCTTAAACTTCTCCCAGTCGGCTTTTTTTGTGACGAATCTACTCCGCGAAACACTGGTTGGTTTAAGCACACTGATATTAAATTCATTGGTCGCTACCGGTCTTGAAAACAGCGTGCCACTCTTGAATTAGGCTCTGTATCTCTGGAGTACAGAGTGTAAGATCTATGCATGAGCACCCTCTAGGCCCATCGAAGGTCACTGGCTTTCCGTCCTTGTTTAATATACACAGGCCCATTTCCGACACAAACTCAAAAACTATCATTCCCTTCAAATTCGTGACCCGTGATCCCCATTCCACGTGCCTCGAATTGCTATCAATACAGATAATTATGTGGTGTTTGAGTGTATCAACAATTGTTCGGATCTCATCCAAAACAACCTCAAAGCTTGCTTGGGGGGAAGATAGGCAGAAACCACGTGAAACTGGTGTGGCTTAGCTCTAAGCCGCACCAGTTCGTCATAACAGCGACATCGCTCGAACTCAGATAGTGCCCGACTACTTCCAACGCTGTACCCATAACCACAACTGCTGCTTTTGCCCTCTTGGCATGGTCAGCTCGGAACACATAATACCTGGCTGAGCTGGGGATCGTGGACAGCTTGCCTTCTTTGACAGCTGGCTCCTGGATAGCGATGACAGAATTATTGCCGCTGTTTTTCCATATTTCTTCTGCAACGTACCTGCTTTTTGCCACAATAATTTGAGTTATGACTATTGCCTGGTCCGAGCCCCGCCGGTTATTCTCTTGCCACTCCATAATTAGTTGACTTAACTACTCTACTTAAAAATCCCAGATACGACTAACTCTTGGGATCATACGCAGGATGATCTGATCTTCTTTTGCCTTCTATGCAATTATTGCAGCACCTAGGTTGCTCTATGTAATCGTAGCACATTAATCTATATAGGTCTACATTGAATCTGTCTTTGATAAGAGAGGACCTGGAGTTAGGGTCTGTCTCAACTATCCATTGTACTGTTTGTGCAAACTTCGGCCCACTTTGAAACAGCGCTCTTATTAAGATGGTGGCAGTGCTATTTGCATCTTGCTGATTTATTCTTGCTATAAGCTTGTGTTACAATTTTCCGGGATCCCAGGATTTCGGCACACCCACAACTACGATCCTCGGGAGTCTTCGTGTAACTTGCGACACCTTGATGTTTTTTGGAAAATTCACTTATAGTGATATTCTCTGCGAATTTCCTTGCCGCTTATTCATTCGCGATTTTAATGAGCATTGCGATTCGTTAACAAAGCGCATGTCTTTAACGTCGCTGCCCAAAGTGCATAGATCTATATCTTCAGCAATATGCAGATATGGCAGGACCTAAGCAATGTACTCTATAACATACAGTCAACTTTTTCGTATATGGCCAGTGCGCATGCGCGAACGCCAACGGACAATTTTTCGTGACACGTACAGTCTTCTTTTTCGTACATGGCCACTGCGCATGCACGAACGCCACTGCACATGCGCGAACGCAAGCGGACACTTTTTTGAAGCGGTTTTTTCCAGTTTAGTCACCACTAAAGCATATTTTTGCTAAAAAAAATATTATTAATAGTCCTGAAAGGTTTGGGATCTTCGTATTTTTTCGTAAATATCTTAAAATCGGTGGAAAGTGGAAGGTGACTATTCGAAAGCTTACTAATGTCTCTACAAACAAGGTTCTAAAGCACATTTTCTCAGAGTGATTTCAATCTGAGAAAATGTGCTTAGAAGTACGAAAGTGTTTGTTATTTTGTTTTGAACGGCCCTTTGTCTTTGTTTAACTCATTTTTTAATGGATTGTTTTAAATTTTTATTATCAGTAAAATTAAACTTTTAGTGAAAGGAGGCAAGAAAATAAGAAACTTATAGACCATAGTGTTTTCGCAGAGCGAACGTTGAGAAAGCGGGGGAGTTATTTCGTTTAGGAAACTCTCATTTTTCTGTTTCACTTCCTTCTGTTTGAGATTTTATTTTATATTTTTAACGAAAGATCAATAACTGTTTTCATTCCTTTTTTTTTTTTTTTTTTTTATGTTGGATTTAAGGCGTGTCAACCTTTGTGGTCATTAACGCCAGAGTTTCATTCCTTTACTAATAGCACTAGAGTTATGAGCGGAACCGTGCTAAGATGACGCAGTTCCTAGAGTCGGACTATTTTTTTTTGTTTTTCTCTTCAATTGCGAGGTTTCCAAAATATCTTCAACAAAAGCTGAATTAATTTGTTAAGTTGAAAGAACGTTTATATAAAATTCTTTTTATTTTACGCTTTTCCAATCCATAGCACATTTTCCAATAAAATAGCACAACACACAAGCGTTTATTTGTTCAGAAAGTAATTTCAAAATGTCACCGGCCGGTCACCCCGCAGTACGCTCACAGCTTTTCTCCAACACCCATCCTCTACACCCTTTCGTCTATTATTGCAAACCAAATCGGCGCGCCGACTACCTAGGCGCGGCGGCGCCACTCGACACCGGCGTGGCGTAGTGGCGCCGGCACGGCGCGCATGTCTAGTCCTCTCTACAATCTGCAACATTCACGCCCACTTTCTCACTGACACTCTCACTAACCCCAGCAACATTCATTCCTCCACAAACCTCCGCCTTCATTTGTTGTAACATATTCGTACACTCTTCTAGTACCTGTTTACAGGCCCTTTCACCCGCTTCCCTTGCTTCCTTCCCCACCCCTTCAACAATTTCCGCTGCCCATTTCCCTTCCATTAAAGTTTTGGCACTTATTTCCAATGTGGAAATTCTTTGTGCAATTTTGCTCACCTTTAAGTATTCCGTCTCCATCCGTCGAAACGTTTCCTGCAACTTCTGAAACCTTGGGCCATAGTAGGCCTCATGCTTACTGGCGAAGTTACGCACCGTATAGCTGCGCAACTCCTCTATGGCCGTCCTCATGTCCAACCTCATACCTACAATGAGATCTTTTTCCCCCTCCTGCCTCCTCTCATCCGCCATATTGGCAACTATTACCTGACTTATTATGCTATGAATATATGTACAAGTTAAACCTAAATATAATAATTTGTTGAACAGAAGTTCAACCCTAATAAAGAACAGATATAACAGTAATAAACAACTAATTTTCGCTATATGATAATCATTCAAAATACTTACTCAACATACACACGACACAGGTTCTCATAAAAATTTGCTTAAAAACTACAAATTTTCTTAAATAACACGAGAAAACCTAATCTTGCACTTAATACACTAAGAAAAGGAACAAAAAGATAAGATAAGTTAAAATATATACACCTAAAATAATGTTTTTACCACCCCCGAGGTTATCCCCACTCCTAAAAATTCGGTTTCACGGGGAAACCATCCCGTGAAGTCCTGTTCCTGCCCGCACCTTGCAATTTGCGGGCGACTCACCCCAAATTTCCTCCAGGTCCTCTCGAAGCTGAGGTTTCCTCCAGCCCCCTCCCCCCACACTTCTGAGTGGAATCTGCCAAAATCCTTCTTATCAGTCAATACTCCCTAATCCCCACTATAATTATATCCCACTCCCAGAAGCTTCTCCTGAAAATTACCCCCCCCCCCTAAAAGCAATTAAATATTTTCTTTTAACCCCCCATTACTCGAAAACCCTTCGATAGTTTTTTTTTGAAAATTGGGGAAAACCTGTTTGAAACCACCCCCAACTATCCCCTAAACGAAATTTAACTAAGCCCCCCAGACCCGAGATCCTCCTCTCCCCACCCCCACAACTGCCAAGTAAAACCACCTACCTGCAAGTGCTGGGGATACACTTACTGGCTTCTTTCCAACGACCCGCAACACGACTCTGTGCCGCTACCAGTACTCCACATTGTGGTTGCACCCCAACAGGTTTTTACCTCGCAGTTCCAAAACGGCTCGATGAAAATTCCTCGAGTTTCACTAGAACGCGCGCACTATAAAACAGTATGAACCGTAAAATAATGGACGCGAAATTAACTCTTTTAAATTTACGCCCGAAAATACCCGCTCTATAACGCCGTACAACTAGATTTCTCCTGTTATTACGAGTGGTTCAGAGCCACACCAATGGGGATCCTTTGGGAGCTACCTTCTATACTAGCTTCCTCACAACTTTCAGAATTCCAGTTTCCTGGTTTCATAGGGTTGTGCTTCTAACACACGCCACCAGTTCTTGTGACTGGCAACCGCAAGCGGGTCCAGACACCAAACCATCGTCAGCGCTGGCTAGGCGACAGACCCCGTGGTACCGTTTTTGGCCGAAGCCCAAGATGCCCTGAACGGTCGCTGGCCCGAGAATAGAAGTCTCTACGGTTTCGCTTTCTGGAACCGGCCTATGAGTTGTTTTTTTTTTTTTTTTTTTTTTTTTTTTTTTTTTTTTTTTTTTTTTTTTTTTTTTTTGATGGCACCCGACACAGCGTGTCATAGCCAATGAGGACTAGGATTGGGTAACCTTTAACCTTTACATATTTATTTATGGTTTTTTTTACTTAATTTTGCCTTTATTTCTGCAATCTTAATGTTCCTTTTTCGCTGCAACTGCTGCAATAAATTCTTTAAATGCATTGAAGCATTCGATTGACTCCACTATTGTAGTCATATCTAGATTGTAGTCGTAGATCCGTCTCATTAGCCTCACCCGGATACTGTCGTAGAGCTTGCATCTCTTAATTATATGTTCCACGCTTTCAGGCTCTTCTCCACATCTACATAAAGGACTTTGCGTCTTCTTGAATTTAAATAGATATTCCTTAAAGTCTCCATGGCCCGAAAGGTACTGAGTCGTGTGATGGTCCACTAACAACCAGTCTTTTTCCAATCTTGCCTTAATCGTCGGAAAGTATTTTTTTGTGATGGATGCCTTGGTCGATGTTTGCCATGCTGTTTCCCATTCCTCTATTACCCATTCCCACGCTGCTTCCTTTATTTTTCTTTTGAAATTTGCATCTTCCCTAGGAATTTGCAGCTTGTTAGACAGGCTATACGGAATTGTGCTAGAGAGTTCCCATTCTTTAATCTTTTGCGTCTGGGCTATTCTGGCCATGATTACCAAATCGATTGGTGGTATCCCTGCAATTACACTAGCTCCTTCGTACGATATTGTTCTGTATCCTTTTATAAGCCTCAAAAGTATTATTCTTTGGATTTTTAAAAGACTTTTCATGTGGTTGCTTTTTAGTAGATGCCCCCAGGCGGCCACTGCATAAGTCGCTATACTAATTGTGCATGATTTGTATATTTGGATGGAAGGCTTGAATTCCATGCCCCATAAGGCACCAGACATCCTACCCAGTATGTTTAACACTGTATTACTTTTGACTAGGATCCTGTCTATATGGGGATGGATCGCTAGTCCTTGTCCAAAGCTTACTCCCAGGTAGGTAACCTCTTCTGGAAATTCTATTCGCGTTCCTTCCACGAATATCCTAAGAGGGTGAGCGGCATCGACTTTCCCCCTAAGAAGGAGTCCACTGGTTTTATTCGCTGCTATCTTCATTCTTGCATCTCTTATCCAGTCACACACTAGCGTCATCGCTGCGTTTGCCGCGTCCTGGAGCTTCTGTCTTGACGTTGCCTTAACTATTACTAGTATATCGTCAACGAAGGCTATTACACTATATCCTTGGCGTTCTAGGTTGACGAGCAAGTTGTTGATTAACACTAACCAAAGATATGGTCCTAGGACCGACCCTTGTGGGCTACCCTTCTCAACATCAAGGGCGACCTCGACCCCTCCTATATCCCTTAAATAAGCCTTTCTGTTTTCCAGGAAGCTACTCAGTATGCTGTGGAGGTTGCTAGGTAATTCCAAGTTCTGTAGCTCCTTTAGGATTCTGGGCCACCATGCGTTGTCGTAAGCCCCGGCGATGTCTATACTGACTGCCAATGCATATCTCTCGCCTCCATCGTTCGCCTCACTTATTAATGTTTTTATTGCCAGCTCAGTTGACCTTCCTTTTATCCCTCCGAACTGTCGCTCACTTATGTTAGGGATAATATATCTTGTTATTTCCCTCTTTACTAGCTTTTCTAGAACTTTACCCATGACCGGAAGAAGGCATATGGGTCTGTAGCTATTCGGTATGGACAGATCTCTTGGGCCCTTTTTATTAAGAATTATGATCGAAGCCCTCTTCCAACATATTGGGAAATGCCCTACTTCGAGACAGCAGTTCAGGAGTTCAGTAAACTCAGCCCCGATTATCTTGAAGGCTTCTCGTAAAATTCTGGGACTTATACCGTCTCCTCCCGGAGCTCCATTAGGGTTCAAACTGTCTACTGCTAATTCGACATCTAGTGTATCCCATGCATCGACCATGTCTTGACCAGATGGGACCCTGACCTGTTCTCTCATGAGCTTTTCTGCCGGAGTGTCGTTAGCAGCATCGTCCTCGCCGAGCATCTCTTGTAGCATATTTCTTGCTGCTATGTCTATGTTGTCGGGGTATATATTATTGCTAGTAATGGCTGGTAGAGCTGTGTATGCCTGGTATTTTCCTTTGATTGACCGGTATGCGATTCCCCAAGGGCCTTTTTCTGTTGTGTTTTCAATGAACTCCTTCCAGGACTTCCTCTTCGCACTCTTGACCTTCCTTACATATTTTTTATTTACCGTCTTGTAGAGGGATTTCAATGCCTTCTTCATCTGCGGATGATTGCACCGTTGGTATGCTCTCCTAGCACTGTTCTTGATCTTACGGGCTTCATCAATTTCTTTAGACCACCACGGCTTGGGATGTGCGATGGCTTTCGCCCTTTTAATGGATATGTCGGCTGCATCTGTAATTACTTTCCCCATTGCTTCCGCCTCTCTATCAATATCACTCCGTTTAACCGGGAACTCTATTCTTCCTACTACGCCAATTTTTACTCTCTGCAACTCCATCTTGAATTTCTCCCAGTCAGCATTTCTGGTAATGTAGTTCATACGTAATGTTTTCATTGGTTGAAGTGAACTGATCTTACATCTAATGGTTGCGTGGTCACTGCTAGTGTCGAAGTCCGCCTTCCATCCCTGAATGAGGCTAATCATATCGGAAGTGCACAGGGGCCTATGAGTTGTTGGACTTTAATTCATAAGACGGCGGAAGCAGGGCCCGTGCCCCCCCCCCCCCCCCGGGTCCGGCTTCGAACCTCGAAGCCCTCATCCCCTAGACGCTCTAGCTACGATAGGAAAGCAAGAAAATAAGAGAAAACGATAATAACAATAAAATAATTAAATTAATAATAATATAATAATAATAATAACTAATTAAGAAAAAATATTGTTAAAATACTAAGATAAATAATGATAGACTATTATAATAAATAATAAGTTAATAATATTAAATAATATGATTTTAACCAACTAATAAATAAAGGAAAAAAATGTCGCCGGAAGCGGTTAGGACCACACCATAGCATTGTAAGAAATCGTAAATCGGCGCTGGGATTAGTGCGTCAGGGCCAAAGAGGTCGCTCAAATACTCGGAAACTCCCAAGGGGCGCCCTCCTAAGGAGGTGTCAACGTCGAGTATATGTGCGTTGAGGACATTACACATACAGTGTAGAAAACCGGAAAACGGCATCGATCTTGAGCTGCGAGGATCTAGACCAGCTAATTCTTCGTAAATTCCGCTTACTAACGGGTGGAAACCGGAATGCTCAAAGTTTTGGCTATACTTCTCCCTGACTGGAACCGAGGCTTGGTAGTAACCGACGTCAAAGCTGGGGTTCAGTCTCTGGTGTTTCTTTCTTCGCCCGGAAGTCCGGAATTATCTTCGGCGCCTCAGGAACTGGGGGTTGCTTCGGACGTGTGCCGGTATTCCCCTTCTTGCTGGATTCTTTCCAGGCTTGGCTTCGTTTCGTGGGTCCACGATCTTTTCTATTATTGGGTCGGTCCTCAGAATCGCGTTGATCCGCCCATATGTTGTCATCAACAGCCTTTCGCTGCTGGAATTCATAAGCTCTACGTTGGGTGGCAGTCCCTATCTGCGCGCTACGAGCAGGAACAGGACGTTCTTCACCTCTAATCATCCGCGAGTTGCGGGAAGTTGGCTCCGCCATGTAATTTCAACTAAGTCAAAAACGACGATAATAATAATAATAAATAAAGAGAATAATTAATAGACAAAAGAGAAGACCTAACCCTAACCCACCACCTAACTAAACTAAACCTAACTAAATTAACTTAACTAATTTTTTTTTTTTTTTTTCTCCCTTCGCGTTACTTTATCATGGGGTCGGCTGGTTTCCATCTAGACCTTAAGCTGCTACTCGGAGCAAGTTAGGATGTCAATCGATTATCTGGGGTAGCCCCGGCACAATCCCCAGTTTCGATCATAGTTAGTTAGTTAGACTCGCTTGTTCCGGACTCGGCATCTTCCGCCTCTTAGGACTCTGTTTCTACAGTTCCTTCTATGAGACGAGATGGTACCCCACTTTTCTCTGCTCAAGGCCTAGGTGTCATGTTCCGCTCACTATGCCCCAATTGAAAGTAATCCCGTCCTTGACCTCCCCTCCCTAAGAATTTTCGATTACGTTTCCGTTGTTTATTATTTTTAAGCCGCTATTCCGAAATTTAGTTTTAATTTAATCTTCTTCTGTGGTTTCCTTTGCCCGGAGTACTTTGTAGGTAAATCTTTCTAATCTCGTTAATCCATTCATGCGCGTCACTAATTAGGTGACGAGGCATTTGGCTAATAACATTTTTATTGGTGATAATTTACATGATCACCAATACCAATGGATGGCATCCAGCATGAAGACATTATTAGCAATGCCGTCAAACCCCCTCCTGAACCTACTCTGTTCAGGCACAAAGGAAACCACCGACTCAAGTCGAGCAGCCAAAATGCGATACAGGTGATGAACTATCACCGACGCTACAGCAATGGGCCTATAATCCCCTGGACCCCCGATAACATCAGACTTAGGAAGCATCGTCACCCTAGCTCTGAGAAGCTCAGGAGGGACAGCCTCCTCAAGTATCAACAGGCCAAGAATGACAGCCCGGGCCCTCCAAGGCAACTCCTTCCAAACAGCCGGAGAAACCCTGTCAAGCCCCGATGCCGAGCGCCCCGAGGGACACAACGACCTCGCCTCGTCTTCAGTCACAGAAGTCCACAGATCAACATCCACCGACACTCTGGGGCCCTTAACGGCCTCAGCCTCCGGGGCGGACGGCTCCTCAAGGATAGGCTTCCAGTGTTCAGCCAGCGCAGCAGGCGAGCGGACAGAGTGAAAGGAGATACCAGGATCAAACCACGAGCAGTATACGGCTTCCAACCTTTACCTGCCCGGGCCAATCCCCTGGCACGCCTAACCCTGAGGAAAGGGGGAACTACTATCCAGCCACGCCCCCAGAGGTACAGCCCTAAGGCTGCCCCTCCGGGAGACGTGTAACCACGACCACCACGTCTACTCCAGGCATCCTTGAAGAGGATCCTGGTACCGCCGCCTGCACTAAACAATGCAGGCTGGTGTGCGCCGGGCGGCAAAACACACCCCCGTGGTGCCATTTGATGCCCTACCCGAGGGTAGGACACCTCTTGCCCGAATGGGTAGCGGGCCCGGACAGCAAAACTTAAATGGGACATGCCCACGCCAGTCTACTGCCCGTACGGATTTCTCTCTCCCAGAGCCGGAAGGTTTGGACTTGCCCACCGCCTACCAAGAGAGAAGGACACCGTGTCCTCAGCCACCGTCACTCATGCTTGGGTTCGTCTTTACACTCCTGCACCTCCTCATATACTTCCACTTTACCTCTTTACTCAGCCGAGCCCGAGGGCCCCGCCGCCGGGACGCCCACAGCCACCAGTGCACACACTGTTTGCCTCACACACACCCACAACCACTCAACCATAGCCGTAGCACGCTAGTCACACTCTAATAAATATACTAATAAAATATAATATAATATTTCCTCTCCTCCCCACTATACACCACTAAAACCAATATAAATAAATAAATAAATAGCAATAAAAACAGATAACTAAATAGGTAAATAAATACGTACATGCTTTTACTCCAGCTACCTCATATCAAATTTCTGTCACCTCCCACCCCCCTTAATCCCAAAAACCTCATGCAAAAACCGAATGAAAGGTTCGAAGCCCTCCCTACTCACAAACCCCCCCATATTGAACCCTACGTTCAAACCCTCCAAGCTAACCCCTAGCCTAGCCCTCTCCTCTTCAAATCTACCACATCCAAACAAAACATGTTCCACGTCTTCATCCCCCCCTCACACAAACACCCCGGATGCTCCACCAAACCCATACCATACAGTTTGCTTCGAAAGTCCCCATGCCCAGTCAGCGCCTGCGTAGTATAGTGGTCTAGCCTCACCCATGTCTTAATCTATCACATACATTATCAAATACCCCATGCGTCCACCTACCCTTCTCCGACGCATCCCAGACCTCCTGCCACAGTCGATACTGCTTCCTTCTCAGCTTCCCCCTAATCCCCCCTCCCTCCATAACCTCACCACCCCACTCCACTCTACTACTCACTTTGAATTCGCTCAGTGCCCACCTTCTCTCCACCTCCAAGTCCAGCGGTGGCACTCCCGACACCACGCACAGAGCATCTCCGGACACCGTCCTGTAGGCCCTTGCAATACCTATGAGTACCCCCCTCTGACTCCCCCTCAACCTAATCCTATCTTTGGCTTTCAACCCCCCACCCCATGCACCCGCCCCATACGTCATGCATGCGACGTAGAACCCCCAATATATTTTCATAAGGCAATCCCACCTGCCCCTCCCCCCAACCCTAAAATACCTGGTTACCTCGTTCATCCCCCTCTCAGCCCTACTAGCCACCTCCACCATATGTGTTCTAACTACCCAACCCTTTTCCCACCATACCCCCAGGTACTTTACCCTCTCGACGAAGGCTAGCCTCCCCGCCCCATACGTCATGCATGCGACGTAGAACCCCTTATATATTTTCATAAGGCAATCCCACCTGCCCCTCCCCCCAACCCTAAAATACCTGGTTACCTCGTTCATCCCCCTCTCAGCCCTACTAGCCACCTCCACCATATGTGTTCTAACTACCCAACCCTTTTCCCACCATACCCCCAGGTACTTTACCCTCTCGACGAAGGCTAGCCTCCCCCCCCCCCTCGTAAAAGACCCTTGGACGCCTATGACGATGAAAATCACCTTTTAAGAACATGCAAACAGTTTTGGTTAAGGACAGAGTCATCTTTGCCCTCCTTGCCCACCCCTCTAAGACCCCCATAACCCTCCCCGCCCTATCCTCCAGATCCACCCTCGACCTACCCTTGATAAGAATCACCCCATCATCTGCATACCCCAGCATATCACTATCCCCCCATTCAGTAATTCCAAACACTCGTCAAAAACTAGGTTCCAGATTAGAGGGCCCAATATTGACCCCTGCGGACAACCCCGATTTACTACTTTCCTCCTAAACCCCCCCCCCCCAAGCCTGATCTCAACCTTCCTACCCCTCAAATAGTCCGAAACAATTTCAAATCCCTCCCGCCCAACCCCCTTTTCCCTCAACCTATCTCTTACCCCCGGCCACCACAACCTATCAAAGGCTCCGGAAAAGTCAAGAAAGACCCCAATGACATACGGCTCAACTGCCGCTCTCACTAACCGGGTCACCTCCCTCATCACCAGTTCCGTGCTCCTCCCCTTGACGAAACCATACTGAAACCGCGACACCCCCAACCCCAGGTACTCACCCATCTTCTTAGCAATTAATCTCTCCAGTACCTTACCTATAACTGGCAGTAGACAGATCGGCCTGTAGGAGCTCACCAACCCCGGATCCTTTACCTCGCCCTTGATCAATACCCGAATGACCCCCCACTTCCATCTCCCCGGGAAACACCTAAATTTAAAACATCCCTTAAAAATTCTTAGCAAAACATCCCCCATAACACACCAGCCCTCCTTAACCATCTCTATGCCCACCCCACCCCACCCCGGTGCCTTCCCGTTTTTGCACTCCCACACCGCTTCCCTAACCTCCCCCAAGCTAAGCCCCCACCTATCCCCAAAATCCGGCAAATAATTTCCCACCCTATCCCTAATTACACGATGAGTAGGTAGTGACATGGATGGATGGGAAAGGTGTATAGGTCCCGGCCCGATATAACTGGAGTTCACCTGTTTTTTCGGGGGCTCCAGGGCCACACCTGAGGGAGGGAGTTTGGGAGCTACCTACTAGTCATAGCTTCCACACAACTTTCAGAATTCCAGTTTCCTGGCTTCTTAGGGTTGTGCTTCTAACACACGTCTTGTGACTGGCAACCGCTAGCGGATCCAGACACCAAACCCATCGTCAGCGCTGGCTAGGCGACAGACCCCGTGGTACCGTTTTTGGCCGAAGCCCAGATGCCCTGAACGGTCGCTGGCCCGAGAATAGAAGTCTCTACGGTTTCGCTTTCTGGAACCGGGCTATGAATTGTTGGGCTTCAATTCATAAGACGGCGGAAGCAGGGCCCGTGCCCCCCCGGGTCCGGCTTCGAACCTCGAAGCCCTCATCCCCTCGCTAGACGCCCTAGCTGTGATAGGAAATCGAAGAAAAGAAAAGTAACAACTATAACTATACAATGATTATATAAATGATGAATAAAATATGAATTGGAAAGAAATATAATGATATTAAATTAAATAATGATATTGAATAATTATAGTAAATAAATAATAAATGACTAACTAAATATATTATATTAACTAAATGATAAAATAATAATAAAAATATACTAAATTAAAAGGTTAGTAGTGTTAATAAATGAATAATTATAGACAAAAGAGAAGGCCTAACCTATTTTAACCTAACTAACTAAGCTAACCTAATAACATTTTTTTTTTCCCGGTGGTACTTATTTCGCGGTGGTACTTCCCCTGGGGTCGGCTTGTTTCCACCTAGACCTTGGGCTGCTTCGCGGAGCAGGGTGGGACATCCTCGTGCTGCGGTAGCTCTGGTAGCTACTCAGTGACGAGCTTAATTAGCCGTTGGTCACATTTTCCGGACCGGTCATCTTCCGTCTCTGGACTGTGCTTCTGCAGAGTCCTACTATTGGACGAGATGGTACCCCAGTTTTCTCTACTCAAGGCCCAGGTGTTATGATCCACTCACTATGCCCCAGCTGAAAGCAATACCCCTCTCGGCCTCCCCCCGTTACCGATCCTAAGTTTTACGCGTTCCTAATATTCTATTTTTACGCGTTCCTAATATTTTACGCATTTTAGTTCGTTTGTCAGAGTTCCCCTCCCGGCCTCCCCCCGTTACCGATCCTAAGTATTTTATTTTTACGCGTTCCTAATATTTTACTTTTACGCGTTCCTAATATTTTACACGTTTAGTTTGATTGTCGTTGTTCCTCGATGTATTCTTCTTTTTCCTTCCGTCTGAGGACTGTGTATGTGAACTTTTCAAAATGCCGCCAGCCTTCCTTTCTCATGAGGTCGGGCAAATTCAATTCTTGTCTTCCTAGACCTCGGGCTACGCCTTGTAGCAGGGTGTTTCTATCATCGATAAACTTGGGGCAGTCATATATTATGTGCTCGGCTGTTTCTATGTTGCCGCACTCACATTCCCCAGTTTCTATTAATTCTAATTTTTCTAATTTTCCCTTGAAATTTCCATGGCCGGACAGCATTTGTGTGAGATAGTAATCTCCACTTAGCCATTTCGATTTTAATCTCTTTCTTATGTCTGGAATGAGCGCGTGCGTCCATCTTCCTTTCTCGCTCTCCTGCCATCTGTCCTGCCATACTTCATTTATCACGTCTCTTATTTGCGCCTTGCATCTTCCGCCTGTTAGGATAGTGTTTCTCCACTCTATAGTCCCTTCTCTTCTAAGGCGAGATGACACCCAGTGTTTTTCTATCTCGAGGTCTAGGGGACGGATTCCTGTAATCACTCCCACTGCTGGTTGTGAGATGGTTCTGTATGCTCCGATCATTGATAGAAGAACCGATCTCTGGCCACTGTTCAATTTTTCTCTGGCCTTGCTGTTTGTGGCGTGCATCCTGTCAAACCACGCTCCTGCTGCGTACGCGGCTATAGCTACATAGACTCCGTTATATATTTCTTCCAGTCTATGTCGGTACTCTCTGTTCCATGCCGTTTTAAGATGGTGCAGTACTGCTCTATAGCCCCTTCCCGCTTTATACAATACATCGTCAAGGTGGCTTCGTATTCGCCATCCCTTGTCCCATGTGACTCCTAGGTATTTGATGTTTGTCACTTCCTCCATGTATCTGTCTACTATTCTGATGGCGGGGGGCCTCTGTAATTTTCCTTTGAGCATCATATACTTTGTTTTTTGCAGTGATAGTTCCATTTTATTTGCCTGACACCATTCCAGCACGTGAGCTATAGCACGGGTTCCTCTCGATTCGAGATCCCTTCTGGATTCTCCCCATATTATTATTACTCCGTCGTCAGCGTACGCGATCATGATGGTGGTATCAGTGTTCATTTTTCTAACCAGTCCATCGAAGACGACTTTCCAAATTTGTGGGCCCAAAACTGATCCTTGGGGACAACCTCTATTAACGATTTTCCGTGCTCTGCGACTGCCCTCTCTCATCTCTACGGATCTATTATTTAGATAGTCTTTTATGATGTTATAGAGATATTTATTAATTTTCTTCTCCCGTAGAATACTGAGGACTCCAGGCCACCATACGTTATCAAAGGCAGCCGCTATGTCTAAGAATATTCCCAGCACGTATTTTTCCCTGCGCCCTTCTATCGCGTTTGTGACCTCCAGCATGGCATCTTCTGTTGATCTAGCCGGCATGAATCCGAATTGTTTAGGGTGTATTTCTGTGTAAAAAGTCGACCTCATATTTTCAACTATTATCCTTTCTAAGACTACCGAGAACAGGTAAAAGGCATATCGGGCGGTACGATTTAATCTCCCGCCTATCTTTATCATCACTTTTTAAGAGAGTTTTAATGATTCCTTTTTTCCATTTGTTCGGGAAAATTCCTTTGTCCAGGCAATATTGGTAAATTCTAATCAGGGGTTTCTCTATTATTGTAAGTCCCTCTATTACCATCTCGCTGTGGATTCCCTCCCAGCCTGGGGCTTTCCTCTTAGCCATTTTCCCAACGGCTTCTCGCACCTGCGTCTCGGTTAAGGTCAATGTAGTCCCTACTAGGGCGTTGCCCTGGGCTTCCCCATTGTTGTCGGGGTGGTTTTCCCTATCATCGGCTATTAACCCGTCCAGTAATTTCCCTGCCATGTGTTCCCAGGTCTTTGTTTCCTCGTCACCTATTCCGAGGGCTGTCGCTGCATCTTTTGGTTTAAGCTTAGACCGCGCTAATTTATATACTAGATTCCATGGGGATTTCTCAAATTCTTCTTTGATGAATTTGTCCCAGCTGTCTTTCTTAGCGGTCTCCATTGATTTTCTGTAGGCTCTCCTTGCCTCCTTCCATTCTTTTTCATATACCTCACGCCGGGCTGTAATTTTTTCGTTATAATATTTCCTTTTTAAGGCAAAAGTTTTTTGTCTATGTTCCGTTAATTCTTGGGACCACCATGAGATTGGCCTTGGCTTGCTGCGGCCTTTTCTAATTGTTTTTCCCGCGGCTTCTAAAATCCAATTTTCTATTTTTCTGACATAATCAATGAAACTAACTTTACCGTTGATCGGGATATTTTCCATTTCTTCTTTTTTGATTATTAGTTCTTCCCGGAATCGGTCCCAGTCCGCACGATGTATGTTCCATCTGAGTTCCGGTTTGGGGCTATTTGGTGGTCCCATCTATTTCCCAGTCATAGACGTTATACTTAATATTTTCACCGGCTAGCGTGAGGTATATATAGCTTTTGGTTGTCCCCCGTACATACGTCGGCCCTTTATCCGCGTTATTAATTAATTCTAACCCGGTTTCCATCATGAGCCATTCGAGAGCCTCGCCTTTTTCGTTCATAGTCTCGCCTCCCCATAGCGGGCTATGTGCGTTGGCATCCATAATGACTACGAGTTTTTCTTGTCCAAGAGCGGCTACTATTTTCCTGAGCATGGTGGTGTGTTTCTCAGCCGTATCTCTGTATTGCCAGTACATGTTAACTAGATAAAAACTCTCTCTACCCTCAGGGAGCACTTCTATCACAACACAGTGAGCGTTACATACAGCGCTTAGCTTCATTATCCCTATGTTTGGGTCCATTATAACTGTAGCGGCCCACGGTCGCTTGCCGTCTTCTACGCCTACTACTACTCTAGCGCTTACTCCAAATCCGGTGACTTTGTACGTTTTTTGGCTCGCATATGGTTCTTGCAGTGCTATGATGCTGGCTCGTTCTCTAATGGCTATTTCTCTTATTTCCGCTTCTACCCCGGCTGCCCTATCCGCGTTTAACTGTATAATTCTAATGGGCCTATTCATAACGGGTGTTTCGTTTTAGGGCCTTTCGGGCCTGCTCGAAAGCTGGGCATCGCTTGTCCAGCGTGTAATGCTCTATTTCTCGAAAGTTGGCTCTGATGCAGTTAGCACAGCCAAGCGGTCTCCGGGCTTTGCATTTCGTGATGTGGTGACCGTCTGCTCCACACCCACTAAATGTTACTCTATTCCTACAGTGGGCTCCGATATGCCCGAATCCTAGGCATTTATGCGTGGGTTCCGCCTGCTCTTCCACCCGGCATGACCAGATGCCTACGTATAGTCGTCCGGCTTTCATAATTTTTTGAAATATTTTCCCCGATGTCTCTATAACCCACGTGTTTGTATTACTTCTGCCCTTCCGTGAAAATCTCGGGATAAAACTTTCCTTGATTTCTTCTGGTTCCATTCCTTCAAATATTTCTCGGTTTCTGTTGAGTACTCCCGGGAGTAGCTCGTCCTTCTCTACATCTTTATCTATACCATACAGGCTGATCATTGGCCTGCGCATGGTGAGTTCGCCTTTTACTTGAAATCCTTCTTTTTCGCATATTGGGTTTTTCTTTAATTTTTCCGCGTCCACTCGATCGTGAACCTCCAAAATGTACTTCCCGCTCTTACTACGGAGGTTTTTATCGCGTATATCTCCCTGTTTTTTGTCCAAACACTTCACCAGCTCCGATCTGGTTTTATTTTCCCCTTCTATCACAATCTGTGGTCCTCTGTTTCTCTGTTTATTCCGTCTATTTACCACCTGAGCCCATGAACATGTTTCCGGTTTTGTATTAGTTTCCGATTTTTTCTCTACAATTTCGGCAGTTTTTTCCACCGCCTTTTTTATTTCCTTCATTTCATTCCTCACTTGGGGGATATCTTCCCCCTTGTTTATTTTCTCGATTTTCCCCTCTAAGTTCTTTCCTACTTCTTTTAATCGCCTTTCCATTTCCTGCGAGGATTTGGCGATGACTTCCCTGACTTTGTTTTCCACCTCTCCTTTTTTCGCTACCGTGTCTTGGATTTTTTCGATTTTTAGGCCTAACTGCCTAAATTTTTCGTCTACTTTTTCATCTATTAATTTACCTATGTCCATTTCTGAATACGTGTCGATTACCTTTTCAACTTTTAGTACGGTCTTAGCTAGATGCTCAATTTTACATGAGCTGAGCGCTATTCGCTCCATAGTTTCTACTGACTGAAAAATATTATGTGTTCTCTTGTTAATATAAGCTGCGTGACGCGAATCTTTTGTCGGCAGAGACCTCTCACAATATGAGTTAATTTCGTCGATACTGGTTTTAATACTTTCCCTTATTAATCGAAACGTCTCTGTTTCGGCCTTCCCCCCATATCCAAATCGTTCTAACAATATTTCGATTGGTTCATGTTCATTATCTGAATCAGCGACCATTATGTCATCTGATTCCGACATTTTAAATTTTATTTTTTATAATATTTTACGCGAATTTTAATTATACTAATATTTTAATTTAATTTTTAATAGTTCTAAGGCATGCACACTGGTTATTTTTACATTATAATTTGGTTAGTTCACTTTTTAAAATGTAAAAATTTTGTTCTATATTTACCGCGAATTTTATGGTTCCAAAAAAAATAAATTTTTATTTTTAATTTTAAATAAAAAGTTCTAAATACATGCACACTGATTAGTACTACATAGTATTATTACTGTTAGTTCACTTAATATTTTAAAAATGTACTTACAGTTTTCACTTGTCCACTTCGACTTACCTGGGAATCCCTGGAACGCCTGACTACCTGGGCTGGTCTCGGGAGCTGCTCCGGGGAGATGTTGCCTCGACCGCTGCTGGCACTAGACTCCAGTAGGTAGGGACATGGATGAGATGAGTGTATAGGTTCGGACTAGTACCAACGGGATTTCTCCTGTTATTACGAGTGATTCAGAGCCACACCAATTGGGATCCTGTGGGAACTACCTTCTATACTAGCTTCCACACAACTTTCAGAATTCCAGTTCCCTGGCTTCTTAGGGTTGTGCTTTTAACGCACGCCACCACGTCTTGTGACTGGCAACCGCAAGCGGATCCAGACACCAAACCCATCGTCAGCGCTGGCTAGGCGACAGACCCCGTGGTACCGTTTTTGGCCGAAGCCCAGATGCCCTGACCGGTCGCTGGCCCGAGAATAGAAGTCTCTACGGTTTCGCTTTCTGGAACCGGCCTATGAATTGTTGGACTTCAATTCACAGAACGGCGGAAGCGGGGCCCGTGCCCCCCCGGGTCCGGCTTCGAACCTCGAAGCCCTCATTCCCTCGCTAGTCGCCCTAGCTACGATAGGAAAGCGAAGAAAATAAAAGAGAATAATAATAATAATAATAAATGAATTAATAATAATATATAAATCAATTATAATAATAATAATAATAATTGAAAGTGAACCAATGAAGATACAACGAGGAATATATCAAGGCGATAGCCTTAGTCCTTTATGGTTTTGTTTGTCCCTCAATCCAATGAGCCAGTTACTTCGTGACAGTGGATTTGGTTACCAGCTAACTGTAAATAATCCCGACACCAGGATAAGCCACAGTCTATTTATGGATGACCTTAAGTTGTACGCGAAGAATCCTGTCCAGCTACAAAGCATGACGGATATTGTTCAAGATTTTAGTAGCACCATCGGCATGACGTTTGGTATTGGCAAGTGTGCCGTACTGCATGTTTCAAAAGGGCAATCAGTTTTGACCAATAACATTGCGTTAGCTGATGGTGATACTATTCGTGAACTCGAGGAGGATGAGTCGTACAGGTATCTTGGCGTACAACAACATCTGAAAATAGCCAAAAGAGAAGTAAAAGAGGAACTGAAGGCTGTGCTTCTTAAACGCTTGCGTCTGATTTTAAAAAGCTATCTACATGGCAGGCAGAAAATAAAGGCAATTAATACATGGGCAATTTCATCACTGATTTACAGCTTCGGAGTCATCAAATGGTCGGATACATCGTTACAAGAACTGGATCGTCTCATACGAACAGAGATGACTAAGGCACGTATGCACCACCCCATATCGTCAATTGAAAGGCTGTATTTACCCAGGAATAAAGGAGGACGAGGTCTCGCAAATATTCAAGACTTATGTCGCTCCCAGGAAATTAGCCTGAGGAGCTACATAATGGCAAGCGAGAATCGTCTTTTCAAGGAAATGGTCAAACTGGACGAAAATTATACAGCCTTAAAATTTAAAACAAGCAACTGGCCGGAAATTACGACAGAATCGGATCGCCTTGGCTTGTGGCTAAAGAAAGCATTACACGGGCGATACCATAGTCGGTTATTTGGTCCGGAGGTGGTGCTCTCATGGTCGGTAGCGTGGTTGACTTCTGGAAGGCTATTCCCCGAAACAGAGGGGTTTGTAATAGCCATCCAGGATCAAGTAATAGCAACAAGATCCTATCGACGTCACGTTTTGAAGGATGTCAACATCTCTGACAAATGTAGACTTTGTAACAAAACGTATGAGTCGATCCAGCACATTACGGGGGGCTGTGAGATTCTTGCGGGATCCGATTATCTTCAGCGGCACAATAACGTGGCCAAAACATACCATCAAGCACTCGCAGAAAAATATGGTATGTTGGATGGTGTGGTCCCTTATTACCGCTACGTCCCAAATAGACTTTTGGAGAAAGGTACAATTAAGATGTATTGGGACGAAGCAATGTTAACGAAACGTACTGTCCATCACAATAAACCGGACATTCTTATCATTGACAAGGGAAGTAAGACAGCCGACATTATTGATTTCGCAATCCCCAATGATGAGAATATTCGGAAATCATATGCCGAGAAACTGCGCAAGTATCAGGAGTTGGCCATAGATCTGAAAGACTTGTATAAGTTGGATTCCGCAAGGATTACAGCCGTCATAATCTCGACCAACGGGCTCATTCCAAAAACGACGATTGCCGCAAATACCTATTTGAAACTGCCGGAGGATCTAATTAAAAATGCCCAACAAGCGGTACTGCTTGATACCGCCAGAACGGTTCGGAAATTTTTAAATGAACGCCCGTAAAAAATCAAAAAAAAAAAAAAATCAATAAAAACAATTCTTTCGGTTGGCAACAGCCCCCGAAAGAATTTATCCCAGGTGACTGAGGAGAAAACCCCCAAATAATAATAATAATTAATAATTATAATAATCAATCAATCAATATTAATAATAGTAACAAATAAATTATTAATAATAATAAACAATTTAATAATAATACCAATATTAACCGATAAAGATAAATAATTATAGCATAATATTAATATCACTGATTATAATATTAAAATCAAATTAAAATTTAATAATAATTAACAATTTAAATTAAAATTTAAATAATAAGTTAATTGTAATAAATAATATGATTTTACCCGACTAAAGTATAGAGACAATAATTTAATAGACGAAAGAGAAGACTTAACCCTATCCCACCACCTAATTATATTAATCTAGCTAAACTTATCCTAACTTGACTTAACTAAAAACTAAGGACAAAATTTAAACTAATTTAACTAAACTAGACCCAATTAACTAATCCCAGACCCATTTAACTTACCCTATAGCCAATTAACTGAACCTAGACCCAATTAACGAAATTAGACCTAACGAAATTAACTTTTAAGAATTTTTTTTTTTTTTTTCCGGTGGTACTTATTTCGCGGTGGTACTTCCCCTGGGGTCGGCTTGTTTACACCTAGACCTTGGGCTGCTTCGCGGAGCAGGGTAGGACATCCTCGTGCTGCGGTAGCTCTGGTAGCTACTCAGTGACGAGCTTAATTAGCCGTTGGTCACATTTTCCGGACCGGTCATCTTCCGTCTCTGGACTGTGCTTCTGCAGAGTCCTACTATTGGACGAGTTTTCTCTACTCAAGGCCCAGGTGTTATGATCCACTCACTATGCCCCAGCTGAAAGCAATACCCCTCTCGGCCTCCCCCCGTTACCGATCCTAAGTTTTTACGCGTTCCTAATATTCTATTTTTCCGACCTGCCTTCCCTAAGATATTTCGATTTCGTTTCCTTTTTATTTTAAGACGATGTTCTGAATTTTTATTTTATTCTTTAAATTTAGTTTTCTTCGGCCGTTTCCTTTGCCCGGAGTATTTTATAGGTAAATCTTTCGAAATGCCTCCCGCTATCTTTTCGGAGATAATCTTGACATGTTATTTCCTCTTTGTTCAGCGCGGCGGCGATGCCTTGTTTCATTGCTGTTCTTTCGATGTCGTAAACTGGGCAGTCTAACAGAATGTGCTCTGCTGTTTCTACCTCTCCGCATTCACAATCTTCCTCTTCTATGAGGCCTAGGCTGTATAATCGGCCCTTAAAATTTCCATGACCCGATACCATTTGTGTTAGGTAATAATCACAATTTATCCATGGGGCCTGGCATCTTTCCCTGACATCTGGGAGTAGTTTTTTTGTCCATCGGCCTTTATCGGTCAGTTCCCACCGCAGCTGCCATTTCTCTCTAATTATATCAATAATTTGGGCTCTGCAGCGTCCCCCTGTAAGCACTGTTTCTTCCCACACCACTGTTCCTTCTCTTCTCAGTTTTGATGATATCCAGCGGCGCTCTATTTCTAGATCTAGAGGGTGTACTCCTGCTATTACACTAGCTGCGGGGGTGGAGATTGTTCTATATGCCCCTAACACGGAGAGTAACACGCCGCGCTGTCCAGCATTTAATTTTTCCCGGGCTTTACTTCCTTTTGCCTGCATTCTTTCGTACCATGCCCCGGCTTCATAGCTCACTATTGCGACATATACCCCTTGATAAATTTCGAATAGGCGTTTTCTATATTCCCTGTTCCAAGCTTTAGGTAGGTAGTGGAGGACGCGTCAGAAGCCTTTTCCCGCTTTTTCTAGTGCTTCGTCTATATGTTTATTTATTCTCCAGCCTTTTTCCCATGTTACGCCGAGATATTTAATGTGGGCGACCTCTTCCATGTACCGGTTAACTAAGTTTATTTTAGGGCCTCTATTTTCGTTGAATTTTCCTTTGAGGAGCATGCATTTCGTTTTATTTACGGAGAGTTCCATTTTATTTTTCTCACACCAGTTTAATACTTTTCGCACGACGTTACTTCCTCGCGTTTCTATTTCCCGTCTGCTTTCTCCGCTTATGATTATGACCCCGTCGTCGGCGTATGCGATCATTGTTTCGTTTCCCGTATTTATTTCCCGAACTAAACTGTCAAATATTAATTTCCACATCTGTGGTCCTAGGACTGATCTTTGGGGGCAGCCTCTGTTTACTTCTTTTCGAACTACTCTTCCCCCTTCGGATATTTCCACTGTTCGATTTTTGAGGTAATCCTGAATTATTTTATAGGTGTATTTATTTGCTCGTTTTTCTCTCATAATGTTTAGGATTCCTGGCCACCAGACGTTATCGAAAGCTGCCGCGATATCTAGAAATATTCCTATTACATATTTTTCTGGCCGATTATTAATTGATTTTTCAACCGCGAGCATGGTGTCCTCTGTGGATTTTGCCGGCATGAATCCGAATTGCTGGGGGTGGATTTCGTTGTAAAATATATTTCTTGTGTTAGCTACAATTAATCTTTCCAGAATTTTTCCTAGTACCGGGAGAAGACATATGGGTCTATATGATTTGATATCTCTTTTATCTTTGTCTTCCCCTTTTAAAAGTGCCTTTATTATTCTTCGTTTCCATCTGTTAGGAAAAATTCCTTTATCAAAACAATATTGGTAAACCCGGGTCAATACCTTTTCTATTATCGGTAGTCCCTCTATCACCATCTCACTAGGGATTCCTTCCCAGCCCGGGGATTTTCCCTTGGCCATCTGGCTGACCGCGTCCCTAACGTCTTGTACCTCTATTGTTATAGTTTCTCGACCTAGCTCATTGACCTGGCTTTCCCCGTCCTCCGGTGGGTAGGTGTCATCGGCTATTAACCCCTCTAGTAGCCTCTCTGCCATTGTTTCCCAGGTCTTTGTTTCGTTGTCTCCTTGTCCTACAGCTGTAAATACTTCTCTGGGTTTTACCTTTCCTTTAGCTAATTTATACACCAAGTTCCACGGGGAGTTATTGAACTCTGTTTTAACGAATTTTTCCCAGCTCTCTCTCTTGGCTATTTCTATAAGTTTCCTGTACTCTCGTCGCGTTTTATTGAATTCTAATTTTGCTAATTTACGTAATGTTTCGTCTCTTTCGCCCTGATAAATTTTTCGTTTTTTAATTGTGTCTTTCCTTAGTTTGTCTATTCCGTCGCTCCACCAGGCTACATGATTAGGCCGCCTTTTACTTCTTTTAATTGTTTCTTTTGCCGCCCCTATTATCCAATTTTCCGTTTCCTTTACCAGGGAAATTAGACTGACTTTTCCGTTTATAGGCCAGTTTTCTAATTCCGATTTCCTTTCTTCTAATTTTATTCTAAATGTATCCCATTCCGCGTCTTTGAGTTTCCACTTAAGTTCGTGGTGCCCCTTGGGTTTCTCGGTTTTTCCTCCTACTGAAAAACTTATTAATTTATGGGAGCTGTTCGTTTTTCCTTCTATTTCCCAGTTCATTATTTTTCCCCTTATGTCGTTGGTTGATAGGGTAAGGTCAATAAAACTTTTTGCGTCTCCCCTTTCATACGTGGGTCCCTGGTCTTTGTCATTTATTATCTCTAATCGGTTTTCCGTAATTAACCACTCTAATTCTCGCCCTTTTTCATTTATGTTATCGCCCCCCCCCATAGTGGGTTGTGGGCGTTCGCATCCATTGTTATAACCAGTTTATTTTTCCCTAGGTCTGTTATTATTTTTCTTAGTATTTCTACGTGCTTATCGGCTCTATCGCGGTACTGCCAGTACATGTTTATTAGATAAAAACTTTCGGCCCCGCGTGGGAGTACTTGTATGGCTACGCAGTGTTCGTTGCATAGGGAACCTATTTTTAGTATTCCTATTTCCGGATCTAATACAACTATTGCCGCCCAAGGGCGTTTTCCTTGTTCCGCACCTGTGATTACTCTTGCCCCTACGCCATAGCCTATGATATTAAAATTTCTACTAGCGTACGGTTCTTGGAGAGCTAAAATGTTTGCTTTTTCCGTGAGTGCTATTTCTCTTATTTCCGCTGCTACCCCCGACGCTCTATCCGCATTTATTTGCATAATTTTTATTTGTTTATTTTTATTTCTAGTCATATTTAGTATTTCTTCTAAGGCTCCTCCGTGCCTGTTCCATTACCGGGCACTTAGCGGAGGTTGTGGAGTGTTCCACATGCGGGAGATTTGATCTCAGACAATTAGCACACCCAAATCTCTGTGATTTGCATTTTGATATATGGTGACCCTCGATGCCGCATCCGATGCAAGTAACTTTATTCCGGCAGTTATTACCGGAGTGACCAAATCCCAAGCATTTAAAACATCTATATGGTTCTAAGAATTCCTCCACTTTACACAGCCATATACCTACATATAATTTTCCTAAGCCCATTATCCTGTGAAATAATTTCGGTTCCACTTCCACCATCCAAGTATTACTTGCCCGTCCTTTTTTTGGAAACCGGGGGATGAATTTTTCCTTTACATTTTCCTCTAACCCCTCGAAGGCCTCTTTCTTTCGCTGATATACCGCTGTTAGTAATTCTTCCTTTTTTACGGTATTATCTACCCCATAAATCGCTACCATGGGTCTTCTTTTCTGGGGGGATCCGTCGACGTTGAATCCTTCCTCTTTTAATTTTGCGTTTTCTTTTAATTTTTCCACGTCTTTTTCGCTGTGGACCTCTAATAGAAAATTTTTCCCCGCTCTTTTTAGTCCTTTTACCCTAACATCTCCCTCCTTAACATCAAGACATTTTATCAGATCTGCCTTTGTTTTAGCTGTTTCCTTGGGAGCTTCTATTATTACTCTGGGTCCAGTTACACCCTTTCGTCTATTTCTGCCCGCTACATCGGCCCAAGATTCTAATTTATTTTCCTCCTTCGGTTTATTGGCTTCCTCTACTATTTTAACTGCTTTTTGTACTACTTCTGTCATTTTTATTACTTGTTCACTCGCGACCGATGGCCCTTCCATGCCGTTTTTAATTTCCCCTAAACCACTTTCCATAGCATTATTCATTTTCCCTAATTTTTCGCCTTTATCTTTCTCTACTATTTTACACATTTTTTCTCCTACACCATGTACTTTGTTTTCTAGTCCTACTACCCTGTCACTAAGAGCCTTCATGCCCTCTTCATACCTATTGCCTAATATTTTATTTAATTGCTCCTCTACTAGGCTTTCCCAGTCCGCGTTAACTATTTTCTCAACAGCCTTTTCTACCCTAGTAGGTAGGGACAGAGGGAATCTCGTTAATCCATTCATGCGCGTCACTAATTGGATGGCATTTGGCTATTAATATGTTTATTGGTGAAAATTTACATGTCAAAGGACAAACTTACGAGCTAACAATCAACAAATAGTCCCTCTTCCGGGGCCCCTGTAAGAGAAATACAACATGCAAGACAGGTCATACAGGAGGGCTCACTACACCCTTTTACAAAAGTGATAGGGAGGGCCCTGAAGGGGCCCATATATCAAAATTAAAAATCTCTCCCCCGGCAGGGAGGCAACCTAACTAATTTACAAATGTATTTACACACATTCACACAAGAAAAAGAAACTAATTAAAGCAAACCAATGAATAAACCATTCACACACCTAATCTGAGCTTATCGTTTACTAGGCCACAAGCGCGCCTAGTCTTCAGGCCATATTCTTCTTTCCATTTCCGAAGACCGTGCAGTCCGCTGGACATGAGGCTATGCCTATGGGAGTGGGCCACCGACCACCACCAATCTGTTCCATGACGAAAAGTTGATGCATCCGCCCCGGATCACCCTCTCCGTCATCCAGCTAAGAGCCCGTGCTGAGACACCTAGGTCGGACAGTCCCTGCGCCGACTTGGCTGACCAAATTCCCTTCCAGTTAAGGGTGACCGGCAACACTCTTCTCTTCCTTGCTCTCTTCTCTGGAAACAGACTAGCAGCTTCCCGGTAGACCCAATCCTTACCATACCGCCTGATCTTCGCCTGTCCAGCCAGGTCCAAGTCCATCCTCCCACTGACGATGCTCACGTCAAGAATGACAAGCTCATCATCAGTGTGGACGATCAGGTCGGGGCGGCGGATGACATCGCCGCGGGTGAGGGTCTTCTCTACAAGTACTTCGTGGCCTTTCCTCCGAAGAGAATCAGCCACAATCTTCACCACAGCATGGTGCCGGAGGATGACACCTTCTTTCGATAAGGGACAATGATTGACCACATGGGCCGCCGTCTCTTCAGCTCCACGACCACCTCTGCAACTGGTGGAGCCTGGCTCACGGCGGCCAATGCCCCTCGACAACCTCACCTTGGTAGGAAGTGCTCCCGCATACAACCTCACGAACTCCTTGCCCGACAGTCCCGAGGCTCTTCTCGATATCCACGCCGTAGAGGCCTTGACCGCACCTGCACCGACCAGGTCAATGCCATCCACCTTAGCACCAAGAGCCAGCTCCTCCTCCACTCTCGGGTTTGGTGGCAGACTACCGAGTGGAAAGTCGTCACCCAGCCATTCCCTAATCCCATCGTTCAACCCAGCCGCCTCAAGAGAGTCCCAAACCCCCAGGAACCGCTTTTCCCTGAAATAGTCAAGAACCCTCCCAAGACGCTGAATCCCTAATCCTCCAAGCCCAACGGGCGTGTGAATGAAGGCATTCGGCACATCGTGAGGAAGGCGCAACCAACCCCTGACAAAGGAACGAACCCTCCTGTCCATGGTCTTGAGGTCCTCACCCGACCACCTTCCAAAGGTCATCGAATGAAAGTACCTAGGCAAGCAGAAGGTCCTCAACACCTCCATCTTCTGCTGCGGCTTCAGCGGAGCCCGGTCTATACGACCCAAGGCCTCAGCCAGGTCAACTCTGGCACGCCACACGCCATTAGGCCCAAACCTGACCCCGAGGTAATCAAAGGTCTCGTCCACATGAATGGCACCCACAAGCGTGCCTCCGACATGGTAGCCTCTCTCCCCGTCCACCATTACCACTTTCCTAGCGCCACTCGGGACCAGCGTAAGAGCCCGGGACTTGTCTGGATTAATCTCCAGTCCACAGTCCGCAAGCCCCTCCACCGCCCCCCGCAGCAGGACCTGAAGGCCCTCAGGATGAGTGGAACACAGGACGAGATCATCAGCATACGCCAGAGCCCGCACCCTTGTGCCACCAATCAGAAAACCAACCCTCTCGGGTATGCACCCAATCACGTGATCCATAGCCATATTAAATAGAATCGGCGACAGGGGGTCACCCTGCCTCACACCACGCCTAGGGGACATCACCTCAGAAGCCTGGGAACCCATGACAATCTGAGAAGTGCCATCCCTATACACAGCCTCGACATAGTCGACCAGCTCCCTCTGCACCCCACGAGCACGCAGGATACGGAAAATGGCGGCATGACTAACACTGTCAAATGCCTTCCTCACATCCACGACCGCCAGGCATAGTTGCCTACGCCTCCTCCACGCGGTACGCAGGATGGCATCCAGCATGAAGACATTATTAGCAATGCCGTCAAACCCCCTCCTGAACCCACTCTGCTCAGGCACAAAGGAAACCACCGACTCAAGCCGAGCAGCCAGAATGCGATGCAGGTGACGAACTATCACCGACGCCACAGCAATGGGCCCGTAATCCCCCGGACCCCCGATAACATCAGACTTAGGAAGCATCGTCACCCTAGCTCTGAGGAGCTCAGGAGGGACGGACCCCTCAAGCATCAACAGGTCAAGGATGAGAGCCCGGACCCTCCAGGGCAGCTCCTTCCAAACGGTCGGAGCAACCCTGTCAAGCCCCGATGCCGAGCGCCCAGAGGGACACAACGACCTCGCCTCCTCCTCAGTCACAGGAGCCCACAGATCCACATCCACCGACACTCTGGGGCCCTTGACGGCCTCAGCCTCCCACGGGGCAGACGGCTCCTCAAGGATAGGCTTCCAGTGTTCCGCCAATGCAGCAGGCGAGTGGGCAGGTCGACACCTACCGCCTCCGAAAATATCTCGGGCGGCGGCAGGGCGGTCCCTAGCCCACAGGCGCTGAAGCCTGGCATACCACGCCCGCCTTTCCCCTACACGAGACCGCCCCCCCCGGGTCAGCCTGGCCGGGCTCATTAGCCACTGCTCCCACATCATGCCGATGGCGCTCAACCGGTACAGGCCGAGGACCCGCAGCCAGGTGGACCGAAATCCACTCAACCAACGAGGCCCCAACCGAGCCACCAGACAGAGCTGCCCGCGCTATGCCCACCAGCCTATCGGTACAGAGGGTTGTCGGTTCAATCGAAATCTCCCCGATCAGCCCCTCCACCTCCAGGCGGAGAGCCAGCGCACAATCCCTACCATGACCCGGCAACTGGTCATCATTAGCCACAGCAGCACCCACCTCCTCCCTGCCAAGGCTCTCAATCAATGTCCTATACTCGGGCTTAGCCCGCGTACCCTTGATCGCATCTGAGGTTCTGCCCTGATGCCTCTCCGCGAGCCGAACGTTAAGGTCCCCCCGAAACCCCGCTGCACGCAGCCTGAGCTCCGAGGTCGCCAAAACGAACAACTCATCGGCCGTCCACCTCCTACGACCCCCGGCGATGACAATACCGGTATTGCGCTCGACCGGGTGAGCATGACGAACATGCTGACCCAGACCAATGGCAGAACCAAAGTCTCGGTCGCAATGCCGGCACGGAAATCGAATCGGGTCAGCCATAGTATTTGACATCATCGACGAACCGTCGGTGCGCCGCCGTGTATAACGCACAATGTTTCAAATCCTTAACCGAATGGTCGGATTTGACCTTGGCAGCCACACAGGCCGCACACCTAGGCGGTTCCTGCCGCTTAGGACACTTATCTGCCCCATGACCCTCCTGCGATCAGTGGCCGCAGGCGTTCTCCCTCTTACAGAATTTGGTCGTGTGACTAAAACGCTGGCTCATTTATTCCCATCCACTCACACTACCACGCACCTTTCACACACCTCTTACACACCCTCTCAGACCACACCCGCTTTCATTCTCTCAGCCACTTCCATTCTCCCAATCACACTACTCGCAAACTCGCTGAAGTACCCATACCCACTTTCACTCACACAACCTTTCATACCCCTCTTAACCCCTGCCCCCTCAAGACTTTCAAATAACTTCTTTCTCTCACTCTCATACCGCACACACTCCCATATCACATGTCTCACACTCTCCTCCTCCTCCATTCCACATTCACACCACGCATCCTCACACAACCCAAAACCAAACAATTTCGCTCTAAAACACCCAAGACCACTCAGCATCTGACACACACGATATCCCATTCTCACCTACACCATACTCAATCGCTCTTCAACATTCGGCAACTACTCATACGTCCGTCTACCCTTCTCTGAACCATCCCATCTATTCTGCCATTCCCTCACACACACACTCCTAAGCACACTTCTCCTCCTAACACCTTCGATGACTCTGCCTCTCTACTCCACTCTTCCAAATCCTCTAAGTCCATAGGCAGCCCATCTTCTCTCCACCTCCAAGTCGAAGGCCCAGTAGCCTGCCAGTACCTCCAACGCATCCGACGACACCGTCCTGTATGCCCGAGTCATTCTTAGCAGGATCCTCCTCTGCCCACTCCTCAGACGTCTCCTCCTCGACACCGTGAGCTTGTCACCCCAAGCTCCAGCTCCGTATGCCACCACCGCTAGCACCAAACCCTTGTACACCACATCCATCCATCCCGTGCTTCAGAGTTGGGCATTATTCAATAATTTTTTTATTCAATGACCATTCAAATAAATTTGTATTGAATAATAATTCATTCATTTATTCAGTTATTCATTGACTGATGATTTTTTTTTTTTTTTTTTTTTTTTTTTTTAATCTAGATATATAAAGGCATTCGGTTGACAACTGGAGACACCTGAGGCGTGAGCAAGTAACATGTATCAAATTACATAATACAATTGAATTGTAGATTGTGATATTCTAAAATAAAATAAATTAAAATCTAGATATATAAAAATCACGTGTCTGTATGTTTGATCGTTATACAATCCACACCGTTTGACCGATTTTGTCCTAACTCGGCATACAGGTAGATCTTGTTACGGGAAGTCTCTTAGGCTAGGTCAAAAATGTTTATCAGCTGAATGTCTGAATGTTTGTTCCTTATACAAATGCACACCGTTAGACCGATTTTCTCCAAACTCGGCATACAGGTAGATCTTGCTCCGGGAAGTCTCGTAGGCTAGGTCAAAAACGTGTACCAGCTCTGTTTGTATGATTGTTCGTTATACAAATCCACACCGTTTGACCCATTTTGACCAAACTTGCCACAAAGGTAGATCTTGATGCGGAGAGTCTCGTAGGCTAGGTCAAACGCGTCTACCAGCTCTGTTGTTACGTTTGTTCCTGATACAAATCCACACTGTGGGCCTATTTTGACCAAACTTGGGACACAGGTATGTCTTGATAGAGGGATTGTCATAGGCTAGGTCAAAAACGTCTACCAGCTTTCTGTCAGTATGTTTGTTCCTTATACAATTCCACAACGTGTGAGCGAATTTGCCTAAACTTTGCACACAGGTAGGTATTGATCTGGGGAATGTCTTAGGCTAGGCCATAATAGTCTATGAATACAGGTCGGAGGTCACGGGTTCGAAACTCGGAACCCGAACGGTTACAGATTTGAGTCATTAGATTTTAATATTACTTATTTGATTTCTAATTTATTTCCTACAAAATTTTGACCTACCCTATGACACTCAAGTAGCAAGACCTACCTGTGTGGCAAGTTCGGTCAAAAACGGTGTGTATTTGTATAGCGAACAATCATACAGACAGACAGCCGGTAGCCGTTTTTGACCTAGCCTATGACTCATGATCTACATGTGTGACAAGTTTGATAAATATCAGTCGAACGGTGTGGATTTATATAAGGAACAAACATACAGACAGATAGCCAGTAGACGTTTTTGGCCTAGCCTATGACATTCCCCGGGTCAAGACCTACCAGTGTCCCAACTTTGGTCAAAATCGGTCAAACGGTGTGGAATTGTAAAATGAATAAACATACAGACAGACAGCTGGTAGACGTTTTTGACCTAGCCTACGAGACTTCCTGGATCAAGACCTACCAGTGTTCCAAGTTTGGTCAAAAACGGTCAAACTGTGTGGATTTGTAAAGGGAATAAACATACAAACAGACAGCTGGTGGACGTTTTTGACCTAGCCTACGAGATTCCCCGCACCAAGATCTATCATTGTTCCAAGTTTGGTCAAAATCGGTCAAACGATGTGGATTTGTAAAAGGAACAAACAGACAGGTGATTTATATATATATATATATATATATATATATATATATATATATATATATATATATATATATATATAGATATCAGTCAAATATATAGTTTAAAAGAAAGAAAATTTTTAATGTATTTAACGAAAAAATTCAATCAAATAAATCATTTGTATCCAATAAAATAAATCATTTTTATTCAATAAAAAGTTTCATTCAAATAAATAACTTTAATTCAATAAAAATTTTCATTCAATAAATCATTTTCATTCAATAAATCATTTTCATTCAATAAATCATTTTCATTCAATAAAAATTTTCATTCAATAAATCATTGTTATTCAATAATGAATAAAAAAAAAATTACGTTATTCATTGACTCAATGAATAATGAATGAAAAATTATTCTTTATTCAGAATGAAATATCAAATTTATTCATTATTCTGAATGATTTTTGCCCAACACTGCCGTGCTCACACCTTTCACTCTCTCATACATCCCAATCACTCTTCCAAACAGCTCCACGGCCCTCACACACAATACTCACATGCTTACCGGTTCGCATTTGTTCATCCCACAACACTCCTTCAGTAGTGTTGTACTTCACACACCTCAACACACTCGCTCCCACTCACTCTCGGATCCCTTGCAAACTTGCCCTTTAACATCATACATACTGTCTTTTCAGGTGACATCATCTTATTCGCATGCATCCATTCCACAATCACACTCACAATCTCACTTGCCTTTCGCTCCAATTCACGCCTCGACCCACCCTCAATCACAACCACACCATCATCCGCAAACGCAATCGTCCTAATGCCGCTCTCATTCACACGCCTTACACAACCATCAAAGAGAACCTTCCATACCTGGGGCCCCAACACCGAACCTTGAGGACACCCCATACTCACTCTCTTGCGCACAACACCCACACCCACATTCATCTCAACCATTCTGCCCGACAGGTAGTCATTCAACAACTCATACCCCTCCTTGCATACATTTCTTTCTCTCAAACACCTCAACACGCTAGGCCAACACACTCTATCAAATGCTCCACTCTCATCAAGAAACACTCCCATCACATACGCACTTTCACTCGACTCGACCACTCTCCTCAACTCATTCATCGCATCCTCCGTACTCCTCCCTCACATGAAACCATACTGACACTCATGCTCACATCCCTTCCATTCCCTCCATTCAGAACCTCACACACTATTACTCTATGCGCACTAGACGTCCAATCCTCACACACTCTCCATCCACACACCCTACCATTCATGCTAGGCGATACCCCAGTCACATCAATGAAGCTGGAACCCCTGAAATTCTCAAAAGTAGGCACCAGTCCATCGTTCAATCGCCCATCCCATCTCATCCAAACAGTCCTGTACATCCACACCCCCCTCATTCAATACATCACCACCCCACCTCGGATTCCTCGCATTCACATCCGCACAAAACACAACATCCTTACCTCTTAATACTCTACCAATCATTCTCATCCATTCCAAGTACCCACCGATCCCTTGGGACGGATGAAAGTACATATTCACTAAGTAGAACACTGCGGCTCTTGACACAATTTGCACTACAACGCAATGCTCCGTGCACAAAGACCCAATCTTCTGTACACCGATCTTAGGATCCAGCACAACAACAACAGCCCAAGATCTCCCATCCACACCACTCCCAACAATCACTCGCACTTATACCAAAACCGGCAACCTTTCCGTCCGCTTTCACCCAAGGCTCCTGCACAGCAACCACACTCACACCCTCGTTCACACACACCTCCCTCAGCTCTGCCGCCACTGCTGCCGCCCTATTAAGCTGGGCCAACTTCAACTTAATTATACTTGGTGTTAATTTCTAACTGCCTTCTCTCTGCCTGAAACACTGGGCACCCCTTCCAGTTGACAGAATGGTTCCTCTCGGAATCTCTTCGCCTTCTTCGCGCAGGCTACCTCGTGATGGCCCTCTACACCACACCACTTTCGCACCACACAAACTCGCCCCATGTCCATACCTGTGGCACTTAGCACACTTTCTCACATCCAAATGCTCAAAACACCCTGCATACCCTCAAGCCGACATACACCCTACCTGCCGCACTCATCCTCTTAAACACTCTCGGACTCACTCTCACCACCCAGTCAACACACTCACCCTTCCTCAGAACACCACCTCTCCTACTCAGCTTAAACTCTGGCACGAACTCACCCTCGCCCTCTTCCTCATTCATACCAACAAACCTCACACATGACAGCAACTCCTCCTTCCCAATATCACCTTCCACACTCAATACTTTCACCCGCGGCATTCTCCATCCATCCTGACCATCCACAACCACACCCTTTTCTTTCAACCTCTCATTCAGTCTCAGCCTCTCCACATCTCGCTCGCCGTGCACCTTAATTATAAAATTTCTGTTTCTCTTCCTCAACCCTCTCACTCTCACGTCACCCATCTTCGCATCCAAACACTCAATCATCTCCTGCCTCGTCACCTTCCTCTCATTCGGCACCTCCAACTTCACTCTCAGGCCTCTTACATTCCTCCCCTTTCGCACCGCCGTGGCCGAATCTTGCTCTTTATCATCCACTTCCATGAACGTAACATTATCCGCATCCCTCCTCGCACTCACACTCAATCCCACAACACCCAATGTCCACTACCTCAGCCACTCGCTCATTTACACCAGTGCTGGCGACCGCTGCACCTACGCTCCGGATGACCTTGTCCTTCAAAGGCTCCACCACCTCATGGACCGCCAACAACCTAGAGTAGACATTAATCAGGTTCTCCTTCACTTCGTCCATAAAGGTTCTGCTAATACTTAATTCTGCCTTTACCGATCTTAGATCTCCAAGAACCTTCGCGTTGCAGTCTCCAACAACCTTCCTCACCTCCTGGACCTCACCTGCCCTCTCCTGCTCGAACACCGTCATGGTGTCGAAGGCCGCACCAACCTCGAACTTTATCTTCTCCAACGCATCTGTACACTCCTGCTTGACTTGGCGTACGACACGCTCGCCTGCCTCCTGCGTCTCTCTCGCCACAGCATCGACAATCTCCTTGCCCCAGTCAACTTCCATTAACGACTTCAAAGTCCTTTCCATTTGATAGACTTTCTGAGCCATACGACTTACCTTTAAATATTCGCCCTCCATACGCTCGAACACCCCGAGCAACTTCTGGAACCTCGCAGAGTAATAGCCTTCATGTTTTGCCGACGAAAAATTTCTGGACGTATAACTTTTCAGTTCTTCGATCGCCAAACAGGCCTCCCTTCAATTCAGCTACCAACTCTTTAACACACTCCTCAGGTGACGACTCCAACCTGGCACGCCTCCTGCGCTTCTGGGACTGTCTCTCCCTCGGTGTCGACACTGCTCCATCACCAACTCCCGTCAGCTCTTACTGCAAGGGCGTCTGCTGACCTCCCGCTGCCTCCTGCTGCTCCTCGCCTTCTAGATTTAATGTTGTTTCAGTTTCCAAAATATTTTAACTCCCACAGCCGCGTGAGGCTCGCTTCCCTGGGCATGCCAAACGCTTTCGCGTCTAGCGGGTTACCCCGCTAAGGGTCGCTATGCCTCTATGTGAGGATGATGCTCAACTCACGTTGAGGCTCCAGGGTCCTACTACAAAGCCTCGGACCTCCCACGCTCCGATACGTGGGCACCTCACACGGCGTTTGCCAGGTGGGGGAAGATACAGTGCGCGTGGTTAGGGATCCACCACCGCCTTTGCACTCCAGCTCTCACGTCATTACCAATCCATAAACAAAGCTTAAGTCCAGTCCAATCCGATTAAACCCGTAAATTCATCAGCACCTCTTCAATACAAGTCCACATCCAACTCAAATAGCCATAATACACGCCAAGTCATAACCAGAAATCAGTAAACACACACCCATTCACGGTAATCACTCAGACATCATTCATCCATCCATTCGTAGACCCCCAATCATGCCCTCCCAATAAGCAGAAGCTCATACATACTTCTCATCCAATCCGACCGCACATGGTCCTCACTCACACACTTCACACCCACAATAACACTCCAATGTCCCACAAAATGTACAATCACACCCACAGCCACTCCCCAAAAGCATCCGACCAAACATATACCTTTCCAGGACAGCGGGATAAACAGCCAACAGGCAAAATAAGATAAAGATAAAAAAAAAAGGGTAACAAAAATGATAAGAAAATAAAAGATAAGAAAACGGAAAATGAAATAACAAAATTTAAATTATATGTGTGCCCGCTAAGTCTGAACATACATACATCATGTACAACAGTACTTCTTCATTCAGATACACACGCTAGCCTACATATCATACTTGCGGGTCGGTCCCCCACGGTAAACCGGGGGACATTCCCTCTAACTCCCTTGCACACAGTCCCTTGCAACAATATCACCCCAACCCTCTCCCGAAAAGCCCTCGTTCTCATCTCCGCCCCCACCACAAAGGCCCTATCCGCATTGATCTGTGCAATTTTAAATCCTATAATCCGTGATGGCCTCCAGCCTACTCTTCATCAACCTAACAACAGGACACCCTTCCCAAGTACTCGGGTGCGCAGACTCCCGAAAACCGAAACTTTTACAATTTACGCAAGCGCATACCGCGTTCGTACACCGCCCCACAAAATGTCCCTCCCCACACCTGCTACACGTCACGGGCTGCCTACCGAATGCCTGAATGCCCTACCTCCTGACACCTAAAACACCGTATAACCGCCACATACTTCCACACCCTGCAACTCCTTAACCCCACGTACAACCTACCCCGCGTCATGACTCTCCTAAAAACCTCCGGTGAAACCCTCACAACCCACTGCTTGCTCGCCGCCGTCCGCCTACTAACCACCCGCTCAACAACGAACCCTTCCTCCAACTGCTCCGCGCTCAAACCCCTGAAAAACCTCCCCGTTCCCCTTTAAGACCGATGTCTTCACATCCTCCTTACCTAGATCTCCATCAACATCCGCCACCACTATCCGCGACCTAAGCCTCGGCGCGCCATTCACCCTAACACCCAACTTCCCCAATTCCTCAATCCCCCTAAGCCTATCCAAGTCCTCCTGATCATGTACCTCCAATACGAAATTTCTCCCCTGGCGCCTAACACCTCGAACCCTCACATCCCCCCCCTTAGGATCCAAACAGTTAATTACCTCTTCACTCTTCACCGTCTTATCCTTATCCACCTCCAACACTACCTGAGGCCCCTTTCTCCTTCCCCACCTAACTACTTGAGCTCAGGGTACCTCATCCACCTCCATTCTCTCAACCGACCTACCCGCATCCAAACGTCCCACCGCCTCACCTACCTCACCCACCGTCCTCCTAATATCCCCCAAGCCATCCCTGTTCTCGGCCACACCCAACCCCCCCAACTGCACCGAAATTGGCTCCACAGTCTCCCCCAAGGCACCTAACACGTTGGACACCGTATTATCCACAGTCTTCAACCCCTCGTTCTATCCATATTCTCCCTGGCCTCCTGGATAAACTTCTCTGATGTACCCATTTTCGCCTCCATATTACCAATCTTCCTCCCCAGGACGTCCATCCTCTCCTTATAAGCCCTCTCCACCCGCTCTACCTCCGTCGTCCTGGCCTCCTCTATATGTGTCAGCGTGCTAAGCACCTCGTTCTTTGACCTCATCCTCTCCATCATGCTCGTACACTCCTCCTTGACCCCACTAACCACCTGTTCACTCGCATGCACGAACTCCCCCTTGACTACCTCTATAAACCGCTCCCCCCATCCCCTATCCAACATATTCCTCGCCACCATCTCCATCGATATCACTCGACCCGCCATTCTAGGCACTATATTATGCTCCTTCTCCAACTCGACCACCACCTCCTCTATCCTAGAAAATCTCTTCTGGAAATATTTTACCCTTTCTTCCTTCCCTTTCCGTTGAAAATCCTCCGCGACAAAGGTCCTTAACTCCTCCACCATGTTCCTAACCTCGGTTGTGTACCCCTTGAACGCCTCCACGGATACCACCTCCGGACTACCCTCAGAATGTCTCCTAAACCTCTTCCTCGACCTACCCACCGGTGGAGTGAAGCTCCCATCCTCTCCAGTCCCCAACCCCTCCCTTACTACCACAGGCCCTCAACTAAACTCTCACCACCACCACCTCCTCCCTCCGCACCCTCGACGTCCGATTTAGTATTTTTAATATCCATAAAGTACTATGTGTCTTCATCCCCCTGAATCCACCGGCCACCACGAACCACACTCATCTCAGGATCTCCCATCCCCCATCCCAGGCCGCCCAGGATCTCTCATTCGCACCACTTGAAGGCTTATCATTGGCCTTCGCATGGTTACCTCGCCTTTCACATGGAACCCCTCTTTTTCCCAGATTGGATTTTTTTGAATTTTTTCAACGTCGTTTTGATCGTGGACTTCCACGATATATTTACCGCTCTTGCTGCGGAGGCTTTTAGCGCGGTTCCTCCCTCCCCCATAGGGAGGAACCCCGCTTATAAGGTTGATACAATGAAACAATCCGGAAGTGCCGACAAGAAAATTTCGCGTTTCAGAACCCCTAGAGACCGAAAATAACGGTGGTTCAAATTTGTATATATATATATATATATATATATATATATATATATATATATGTATATATATATATATATATATATATATATATATATATTTGTCTGTTCGCTCTCTAGATAGAAGACGAATGGTCCGATTTTGATGAAATTTGGTACAAAAATCCTTCGTCCAATTTGAAAGGTCAAGTTCGTTAACCAGCAAAATCCGCCTACTGGAAGATGGCGTTTGGGGCGAAATTCGCGCAAAAAAAATCGTAACGCCTACGTTTTTGAGTTCATAAGCTTCTAAGTACTCGCTTTATATCATTCCTGGGCTAGGAAAACGAATGAAACCATTTTCAAGGCGATAGCTTTAACCGTTTTCGAGAAAATTGGAAAAATAGTTTTTGAATACCGTTTTTGGTTTGGGTACTTAGAATCATGGGATTCAGTTGAAACATTTTCTGCATGTTCTACTTTCATTAAAACTAATTTGTTGAAATTTTGGTTACGTTTGGAGTTAAGGAATGGTTAGAATAAAATATTCTATTAACAGACATAAAAAGTTTTGGTAACTTTGTATATTTTCCTTAATATCTCGAAAAAGGTTAAGAATTTGGTAAACGAAAGAATACCATTAGAAAGCTTACTAAATGCTCTACAAAAAAGGTTCTGATGAAAGTTTTGATTAGGCGATGTCAATCGGAGAAATGAGTGCTTAAAACATTAAAGTAATTGATTTTGCTTATTCGAACTGTTCTTTCTGTCTGTTTTTATTCCTTGTTATTTTTTAATTGCTTATAGTTGGATAATGTATTTTACAATAAAACAGATTAGGCAAAATAAGAAAAACAATTCATTGTTAGAAATATAGCTTGCCAAGAGAAAGTCCGTCTCACAGGACTGCATCATCTTAGCGCGGTTCCGTTCATATCCCTAGTCTAATTTGGAAAGATTAAAATAGAAGCAGTTATTATTTTGGTTCCACCAGCCTTTTTTTTAAAATTAATTATTATGATGGCGTGTCAACCCTTAAGGTCACTAACGCCATTCCTGTGAGTAGTAAAGTCTTGAAAGGTCATGATTTACAATCTTACCTGGAAGGGTCCGCTACACTAGAAACAGACCCGCTAGTGACAAGGTCTTGGAATCTTGGAAATCTATATTTCTAACAATAAATTGTTTTGTTATTTTACTTAACCAGTTTTATTGTCAAATACATTATCCAACTGTAAGCAATTAAAAAATAACAAGAAATAAAACAGACGAAAAGAACCATTGGAATAAACGAAATCAATTAATTTAAAGCTTTAAGCACTTTTTTCTCCGATTGACATCGCCTAATTAAAACTTTCTTCAGAACCTTTTTTGTAGAGCATTTAGTAAGCTTCCGAATGGTAATCTTCCGCTTCACAAGAGGGTCAACGGTTTTCGAGATACTAACGAAATTATACAAAGTTACCAAAAATTTTTGTCTGTTAATAAAATATTTTATTCTAACCCTTCCTTTACTCTAAACGTAACAAAAATTTCAACATATTAGTGTTGATGAAACTCCAACATGCAGAAAATGTTTCAACTGTATCCCATAATTCTAAGTACCAAAATCAAAGACAAAGAACCCTCCCTAGGAAGGACGCTAGGCAGTTGAAAAGCTATATATCTTGGAAATCCATATCTCTAACATTAAATTGTTTTTCTTATTTTTCTTAAACTGTTTTATTTTCAAATACATTATCCAACAATAAGCAATTAAAAAATAACCAGGAATAAAAAACAGACAAAAAGAACAGTTCGAATAAGCGAAATCAATTACTTTAAAGTTTTAAGCTCTTATTTCTCCGATTGACATCGCCTAATCAAAACTTTCATTAGAACCTTTTTTTTAGAGCATTTAATAAGCTTTCTAATGGTATTCTTCCGTTTACCAAGATTTTCAACACTTTTCGAGATATTAAGGAAAGTAAACAAAGTTACTAAAACTTTTTATGTCTGTTAATAAAATATTTTATTCTAACCCTTCCTTAACTCCAAACGTAACCAAAATTTCAACATATTAGTTTTGATGAAAGTAGAACATGCAGAAAATGTTTCAACTGTATCCCATAATTCTAAGTACCAAAATCAAAGACAAAGAACCCTCCCTAGGAAGGACGCTAGGCAGTTGAAAAGCTATATATCTTGGAAATCCATATCTCTAACATTAAATTGTTTTTCTTATTTTTCTTAAACTGTTTTATTTTCAAATACATTATCCAACAATAAGCAATTAAAAAATAACCAGGAATAAAAAACAGACAAAAAGAACAGTTCGAATAAGCGAAATCAATTACTTTAAAGTTTTAAGCTCTAATTTCTCCGATTGACATCGCCTAATCAAAACTTTCATTAGAACCTTTTTTTTAGAGCATTTAATAAGCTTTCTAATGGTATTCTTCCGTTTACCAAGATTTTCAACACTTTTCGAGATATTAAGGAAAGTAAACAAAGTTACTAAAACTTTTTATGTCTGTTAATAAAATATTTTATTCTAACCCTTCCTTAACTCCAAACGTAACCAAAATTTCAACATATTAGTTTTGATGAAAGTAGAACATGCAGAAAATGTTTCAACTGAATCCCATGATTCTAAGTACCCAAACCAAAAACGGTATTCAAAAACTATTTTTCCAATTTTCTCGAAAACGGTTAAAGCTATCGCCTTGAAAATGGTTTCATTCGTTTTCCTAGCCCAGGAATGATATAAAGCGAGTACTTAGAAGCTTATGAACTCAAAAACGTAGGCGTTACGATTTTTTTTGCGCGAATTTCGCCCCAAACGCCATCTTCCAGTAGGCGGATTTTGCTGGTTAACGAACTTGACCTTTCAAATTGGACGAAGGATTTTTGTACCAAATTTCATCAAAATCGGACCATTCGTCTTCTATCTAGAGAGCGAACAGACAAATATATATATATATATATATATATATATATATATATATATATATATATATAAATTTGAACCACCGTTATTTTCGGTCTCTAGGGGTTCTGAAACGCGAAATTTTCTAGTCGGCACTTCCGGATTGTTTCATTGTATCAACCCTATAAGCGGGGTTCCTCCCTATGGGGGAGGGAGGAACCGCGCTAAAAAGATTCGTTGACGTCTTTTGAATATTTTCAATTGCCTTTATGCTGTTGGTTTTTTTATTTTATTTTTTAATTGATTTGATCTGTAGAATTATTACTATAGTAAAAGAACACAGGAATGTGTGAAAATATTTGATATTTTCCAATTCATTGAAACGTATGAAATGAAGTATCGGTAGAAGAGGATTCTAGGGTCTTGCGGACCTGACCCCAGGTATAGCCATAAAACCCTTTGAACAAAGGCCGAGGAAAATATTATCTGTTTCTATTCTATGCTTTTCAAATGAGAATAGGGATATGAACAGGAACCGGGGTCTCCCGTGGTCTAATGGCTAGCGCCTTGGATTCATAAGCTGGAGATGGTGGGTTCGATTCCCAACCTCCGGCAGGAATTTTATCATCCCACGGCTCGCTGGTGAAATTCCTCGCTACACCCTGGATGTCGGCGCTAGTGACCTAGATGTAGATGGGCTGCTACTCTGGCCTCTGTTTATTTTATCCCTGGCCTTGCTATTTGTGGCGAGCATCCTATTATACCACGCTCCTGCTGCGTACGCGACTATAGCCACATAGACTCCATTATATATTTCATGTAGTCTTTTTCGTTAGTCTCTGTTCCATGCCGTTTTTAGATGGTGTAGTACTGCTCGATAGCTCCTGCCCGCTTTAGCTAATACCTCGTCCAGGTGGCTTCGTATTCGCCATCCTCTTGCCCCATGTGACGCCTAGGTATCTAATGCTAATCACTTCCTCCATGTATCTGTCTACTAATCTGATGGCGGGGGGCTTCTGTAATTTTCCCTTAAGCATCATGTACTTTGTCTTGTGCAGTGATAGTTCCATCCTATTCTCTTGACACCATTCCAGTACGTGAGGTATAGCACGGGTTCCTCTTGATTCGAGATCCCTTCTGGATTCTCCCCAAATGATTATCACCCCGTCGCACAGTGGGACGAATGGCCAATCTAGGCGGAAAAAAATCATGTTCGAAATTTATGAAACTGTTGTATTTAGTGTATAGGGAAGTAGTTCTTGGAACCGTATTAGAGGTTGTTTTGATTTTAGCAGGTGAATTCCAAAGTAAACACAACGCTGTAAATAGTATTTGATTCGACGGGTTACTTTTGGTTTAAACTATTCAATCTTTTAATTGAGCTCCGTACATCATCGTACTGATAATTTTTTAATTTTTAGTTTTTTATTAGTGAATATATACTGTTATTCAATCAAGTGATTCTCTAAATAATTAGTTTATATTTTGACCCATTATTGTAATTTTTTTAACAAAATAATTAATTTAATTTAAAATAAGGCATTTTTAAAACTTAAAAGGACTTACGAAAAAGTACCCCAAAGTACCTCTGTGAAATTTATGGTAAAGGTTACTTAGAAGGTATATGAGAGAAAATTGAAACAATTTCGTCTGCTTATGTGTTTTGTGGAAAATAAATTCCATTTTCGCGTAGGAAGGTATTTAGTATTTGGTGAAATTGAAAGGATGTAGATTCAACATATATTGCCATATTTGGAAACGTTTGAGATAGTAAATGTTATTCCAACGTTTTCAGCTACATTAAAGACTCATATAAAACAAAAAATGGCGAAAATGAAAAAGAAATGGCACGAGGCTGGAAGATATCCGGACAGATTTTTTATTGAAAATAATGATTGTATGTTCATGTTGGAATACTTGTTTCAAGAAATTTTGCCATCTACTTGTCTGTCGCTTTCGCTCACTCTATTGAATGATTCGATGACTGCTTTGCCTGGGGAAAGTTAAATAAAGTTAAAGTTATTATAAAGTCACGCAGTACGAAACAATTAGCATTCGCCATGGAAGAATCTGTTAGGAATTCGGTGAAGATTCGATGCTAAATCTTATCAAAGAAATAGTTCAATCTCCCTCAGAATTTGCAACTCAAATGAAAAGAATGATTTAGTAAAACTAATCATATGTGTCTTTTTTTTTAATAGAGAGGTACTTGCTTTGATGGTAGACTACAAATTAACATAGCATACTTATCTTAAAGCTTGAAAGCTAGATCTAAGAATAGCCCATTTTATTTACAAATCATCCGCCCCCCTCCCCTCGAGAATGCAAACCCAAGGGTAATTGTCATCCTTCATCGTGTGATATGACCGTTACTGAAACATTCGAAACCATAAACCTCCAGGTTAGTTCAGTGTTTTTGATTTCAAGTCTATTGTTTAACAAAGACCAAGATGTAGCTGCTGATTTATAAATATGATTATTTATTACAAAGTGACTTAAACATTTTATTAGTTCATTCCCCCCCCCTTTTCTTTGTCTTTTTAGTACGGTGCACCAACATCTGGGCGAATAGCGCCGACATCCATGTTGGAATGGGAAATTTTTTCAACGAACCGTGAGATCCTGCTGCAGACAGGACTCGAACCCACCATCTCCCGCATTTGAATCCAAGGCATTAGCCTCTAGACCACGGGGAGACCCTCTTAAGTGCCTATTGTTTATTTAAATGAGATGACCGTATCCATTTAAGTAATACAGAATTTTTCCCTCCTAGATTGCTCATTCGTCCCACTGTGCGTCGTCAGTGTACGCAATCATGGTGGTGGTATCTGCGTTCATCATTCTGACCAGTCCGTCGAAGACAATTTTCCATATCTGGGGTCCCAAAACTGATCCTTGGGGACACCCTCTATTTAAATTCTTTCGTGCTCTGCGACTACCCTCTCTCATCTCTACAGATCTGTTATTTAAATAATCTTTTATTAGGTTGTATATGTACTTGTTGGTTTTCTTTTCCCGCAGTATTTTGAGTACTCCAGGCCACCATACGTTGTCAAAGGCAGCCGCTATATGTCTAGGAATATACCCAGTACGTACTTTTCCCTGTGTCCTTCTATGGTATTCGTGACCTCCAGCATGGCATCTTCCGTTGATCGAGCCGGCATAAATCCGTTTTGTTTGGGGTTTATGCCTGTGTAGAAAATTGTTCTCATATTTTCAACTATTATCCGTTCCAGGACTTTACCGAGGACAGGAAGGAGGCATATCGGACGGTATGATTTAATTTCCCGCCTATCTTTTTCTTCACTTTTTAAGAGTGTTTTAATTATTCCTTTCTTCCATCTGTTGGAGAATATTCCTTTATCGAGGCAATATTGATAAATTCTGATTAGAGGTTTCTCTATTATTACAAGTCCCTCTATTACCATTTTGCTGTGGATTCCCTCCCAGCCTGGGGCTTTCCTTTTAGCCATCTTCCCAACGGCTTCTCGCACCTGTGTCTCGGTTATGGTCAGTTTAGTCCCTACTTTCTGGCGATCTCGAGGCAAAACTCTCAAACGCCTCATGAACTGTTTCATTCGTTTTATCCTCGGGATTCCCAGAGACTCCCACATATCACATTTCTACCCGGAGCTAAATTGGCTATTCCCTCTTTATCGTCGACAGTACTTCCTCGGCTCAGTCATTTACCAAGTAATTCAATTCCGTAGACCTTATATGTTTCAACTTCTTAAATTTAAATCCTCTGTTCACTCCCGTAACACCCGTTCTCGTCCTTCCGATCTTTATATTCCTTCCCACCGAACAGCAATATTCGAAAAATCATTCGTCACCCGTGCCACCTCGCTATGGAATTCCTTGCCTCTGTTTGTCCGCCATTCTACCAACCTAGAATCTTTAAATTCCGACTCTTCCACCACTTTCTATCCCTGCAAGTTTTACCCAACCCCTAGTCTATATTGAAGCTGTACACTATATACTGATAGCATTTATTAGTTTTTAAGTTTATATATAAAATTCACAATTATTTTGTAGTTTCAAAATTATTCCTATGGGACTTGTGTCCCGGAATAAGAATAAAACCTTTAATTTCATTTCATTTACTAGGGCTTCCCCATTGTTGTCGAGATGGTGTTCCCTGTCATCGGCTATCCACCCGTCTAGTAATTTACCTGCCATGTGTTCCCAGGTCTTTGTTTCCTCATCACATATTCCGAGGGCTGTCGCTGCGTCCTTGGGTTTTACCTTAGACCGTTCTAGTTTATAGACTAGATTCCATGGGGATTTCTCAAATTCTTCTTAATGAATTTGTCCCAGCTGTCTTTCTTAGCGTTCTCCATTGTTTTCCTATAGAATCTTCTGGCCTCTTTCCATTCCTTCTCATATACCTCACGCCGGGCTATAATTTTTTCGTTGTGGTGTTTCCTTTTCAGGGATAGTGTTTTTTGTCTGAGTTCCGTTAAGTCCTGTGAGCACCATGAGATTGGCCTTGGCCTGCTCCGGCCCTTCCGGATTGTTTTTCCTGTAGCTTTTAATATCCAATTCTCTATTTCTCTAACATAGTTGATGAGGCTGACTTTGCCGTTGATCGGCATCTTTTCCATTTCCTCTTTTTTGGATGTTATTTCTTCTCGGAATTGGTCCCAATCTGCACTATGGAGTGTCCAATTTAGTTCTGGTTTTGGACTATTGGGTATTTTCTTATTCCCTACTTTAAAAGTTATCGTTCTATGCGTGCTGCATGTGGTCCCATCTAATCCTCAGTCATTTCACCAGCTGGCGTGAGGTCTATGTCGCTTTTGGTTGACCCCCGTACATATGTCGGTCATTTATTTGTGTTATTGATTAATTCCAGCCCGGTTTCCATCATAAGCCATTCTCGTTATAGCTTCGCCTTTCTCGTTCATGGCCTCGCCTCCCCATAGAGGGCTATGTGCGTTGGCATCCATCACAACTACTAGCTTATCTGGTCCAAGAGCGGCTACTACTTTTCACAGCATGGTAATGTGTTTCTCAGCCGTATCTCTGTACAGCCAGTACACATAAACTAGATAGAAACTCTCTCTACCTTCCGGGAGTACTTCTATCACCACACAGTGTGCGTTACATAGAGCCCTTAATTACATTATCCTTACGCTTGGATCCATTAAAATTGTAGCGGCCCACGGCCTTTCCCCGTTTTCTACGCCTACTATAACTCTGGAACTCACTCCAAGTCCAGTTACTTTATAGGTTTTCTGGCATGCGTACGGCTCTTGTAGTGCTATTAAGCTGGCTAGCTCTCTAATGGCTATTTCTCTTATTTCTGACTCTACCCCGGCTGCCCTGTCCGCGTTTAACTGTATTACTTTTATGGGTCTATTCATAACGAGTGTTTCTTTTTAGGGCTTTTCAGGCCTGCTCGAATGCTGGGCATCTTTTATCCGGCGTGTGATGTTCGATATCTCTTTAGTTGGCTCTTATGCAATTTGCTCAGCCTAGCGGCCTCCTGGCCTTGCAGTTTGTAATGGGTGGCCTTCTGCCCCACACCCACTGCAGGTTATGCGATTCCTGCAATGCGCTCCGATATGTCCGAATCCCAGATATTGGTAACATCGTGTGGGTTCTACGTGTTCCTCTACTCGGCATGACCGAATGCCGACATATAGCCGCCCGACATTCATTATTCTCTGGTATAATTTACCCGCTGTTTCGATTACCCAGATATTTGTGTTACTTCTACCTCTCCTAGAGAATCGTGGGATGAAACTCTCGACTATTTCCTTTGGTTCCATACCTTCGAAAAAAATATTATTAATGGCTTCGTCAATTTTCATTTTTATGGTTTTTATCCATCCCGTAGAGGCTAATCATAGGCCTTCGCATAGTCACTTCGCCTTTGATTTGGAAACCCTCTTTTTTCCCAAATTGGGTTTGTCTGTAATTTTTCCACGTCGTTTTGATCGTGGACTTCAACTATGTATTTTCCGCTCTTACTGCGGAGATTCCGCCAGAAAGTCGACAATAGAATGGTGCCTGAGAGTAGCACCCCCGGCCGAAAGTGGACAGTGATTGACCACGTGCGCTACGGTTTCTGAGGTGCGGCATCCAGCCCGACATAGCCGTTCCTCCTGCGTGCCTCTTCCTCGCAACATCCTGGCCCTGGTTGGTATGGCCCCTTCGTAAATCCTTGAGAACTGGATAAACTCCTTCCCTGTCAAGCTTTCAGCTTCCCTTGCTATCCAGGCCGTCGAAGCAGGAACATCGCCGGCCGCCGCCAACTCGCACCCGTCAATGGTCACATAAAGAGCCACTGCCTGAGCCATTCCCGGATGCGGAGGAACAACCCCCGAGGGACCCGACCCTAACTCCTCCCTTACCCCGTCGTCGACCCCAAGGAGCTCAATCGCCTCATCGACCGCCACAAACCTCCGCTCCCTGCAGTAGGGAACGAAGAACCGCAAGCGGTGGATCCCGAAGCCTCTCAGCCGAACAGGCGCATGAATGAGGGTGCGTGGAGAATCTTTAGGCAGATGGAGCCACTTCCTGACCATGGCCCTTACCTGGACATCAATCCTCTCCAACAAGGCCATAGAGGGCTTGGCGAATATTAAGGCATGAAAGAAGCCTGGCAAGAAAAACGTCCGCAATACCTCCATCTTCTGCTGTGGTTTGAGTGGAGCCCTGTCGATCCTCCTAAGGCCCTCGGACACATCAACACTAGCACGTACCACGTCATTGGGCCCAAACAGGACTCCTAAGTACTCCCAGGTCTCGTCCACCCCGACAGCACCCATCTCAAGGCTCTCGACAAAAAACTTCCGATCAGGGTCGAGCCTCATCACCTTCCGTCCCCCCGAGGGCAGCAGCGTGAGCGTCCTCGACTTGTCCGGATTTAATTCCAGACCACAGTCCGCAAGACCCTCAACCACCGCCCCCAGAAGCACAGCCATACCCTCCGGTGATGTAGCCAGCAACACCAGATCGTCCGCATATGCCAAAGCCCTAATCCTGGAACCGCCGAGTCGGAAACCCACGTGACGAGGAAGCCCACCAATGACATGATCCATAACCATGTTAAACAAAATCGGCGATAGCGGGTCACCCTGCCTCACACCCCTTGCAGGACGGATAGCCTCGGACTCCATGCCCCTCATAGCAATCACTGAGGTACTATCCGCATACAACGCCTCGATGTAGGAGCAGAAATCCGCATGCACCCCCCTCGCCCTCAGGATGTTGAGAATGGCGGCTTGGCTTACACTGTCAAACGCCTTACGAACGTCCAGGACAGACATGACTAACTAACTCCTCTTGGCCCATGCTGTCCTCAACGCCGCATCCAGGACAAATACATTGCATGCCACGCCGTCAAACGCCCTCCTGAAGCCACTCTGCTCAGGTACATGCGGAACCACCGCCTCCAGCCGAGCCGCGAGAATGCGATGAAGATGCCGCACTATCACCGACGACACCGCAATGGGCCGGTAGTCCCCCGGTCCACAGTCACCCACTCCCTTGGGCAGCATCGTGAACTGGCCCTGAGCAACCCTGGAGGGACACGTCCCTCCATCATGATCAGGTCCAGCACCACTGCACGGGCCCTCCAAGGCAACCCCCTCCACACAGCAGGGGTTACCCCGTCAAGCCCATCCGCTGACCCTAAAGCCGGCGCCGACGACACCGCAATGGGCCGGTAGTCCCCCGGTCCACAGTCACCCTCTCCCTTGGGCAGCATCGTGACCCTGGCCCTGAGCAACCCTGGAGGGACACGTCCCTCCATCATGATCAGGTCCAGCACCACTGCACGGGCCCTCCAAGGCAACCCCCTCCACACAGCAGGGGTTACCCCGTCAAGCCCATCCGCTGACTCTAAAGCCGGCCCCGACGACAACGCCTCCTGCATCGTGACCGGGCCCCATAGACCACCCGACCCAGCCACCCTCGGGCCACGAACCGGAACATCAGGCCATGGAGCCGACTCCGCCTCCATCAACGGTTTCCAATACCGGCCAAGCTCAACCGCATCATGGAGAGGTTCCGAAGGGCCGCCAGCTAAAATATCGCTGACCGCCGCCCTACGGTCCCCCTTCCAGAGCTCCTGAATCCTGCCGTACTGGATCCTTCTTGGGAGGGACCTCCAGTCGACACCCCTCCTGCGCCCCGCACCAACAGACCCCTCGGACCAGCCCGCTGAGGAGGGATCGCCAGATGGGCCGAGACCCAACCGTCGAGCCTCCCCCCAACAGACCGCCCCTCCAATGCCTCTCTCGCGATCGCCACCAGCCCGAGCACCGAAAGAGACGGTCCGGACCTTTCCAGTGCATTAACCATCTCCCCGATCCCCTGAGCCAGCGAACCATCACGACCATCCCCGTCCACAGCCAGACTCTCCTCCACCACAGGCACCGCAGCCGCCTCTCCGCCAAGCCTCGCCAATACCTCCTTATACGCCGCCTTGGACCTCGCCCCTTTCACTGCGTCAACCGATCTGCCCTCAAATGCTTCGGAAAGACAGCGATTGATGTTGCCTCGGTAGCCAGCGGCACGAACCCGCAACTCCTCGGCAGCCAGCAACGCCACCTCCCCCTCAGTCCACCTCGGCTTAACCCTGTCTGTCACAATTGCCGCATTATAAGCCACCGGGTGAGCCCTCTTCAGGTGCTGCCCGAGCCCAATCCTTGTCTCAAAGACACGGCCACAATGCAAGCAATTATAACCACCAGGACTAACCATCATAGTTTGTCATCTCGACCTGCCGCTGGTGCATCCGCCTGAAAGCCGGGCAGTTGACACTCCTGAGAGGATGATCGCTCTGCTTACCCAAGGCCTTACAGGCGGCACACACCCCCGGCCGATCGAGAGACGGGCATCCAGCCTGTTCATGGCCCTCCGTCGCACAGTGACCGCAGACGGGCTCCTGCCTCCTACAATTAGCCGCTCTATGTCCAAACAGTAGGCACCTGGCACAACGCCTGACCCCAATGAAGTCATCCACCCGACACTGGTCCCAGCCGAGAGCCAGATACCCTCTCCGGAGGATCCTGTCCCGCAAGGCCGGCCTCACCGAGATGACCACATGTCGCTTCGGCCCAACACCTTTCCTTGGACCAGCGTAATGTGACACCCGAGCCCACTCACCTTCAAATTCCCCATCGCTACGGAAGTTCTGCTGACGAATCGCCTGCAGCGCTTAGATAGAGTACGTGGGACATCATACACGATGAGGCGTGGGTCACGCTTACCCACCTCCTTTACAGAGAGTCCAGCTCCATCTAACCTCTCCCTGCAATCTAAGATCCGCAGAGCACCCTCCCTCGTGGCCGTTCTCAGCTCAATCTTCTTGCCCCGCTTCCGCAGACCCACGACCTGGAAACCATCCTTGGCCGGGTCAATTGAGCCGATTAGCCGCTCCTTCACCGCATCGGCGGAGGGCAACGAAGGCTCGTCGTCCTTGGGGGCCACCAGAACGCAGCCCGACGACCGAACGCCACCAGATGGACCAGCTGTCATATCTGCATACGACACCCGCCTACTCCGGGGCGCCGGGACAGGCACCGCCCTGGGAGGCTCCCGCACTGCTTCCTCGGACAGAAGGCCGCCGCAAGAGAGTCGAGAAATCTCCTCCCTAAGCGCCCGAACCTCCAACTCCAGGCCGGCTTCACACGACCCGGCATGAAGGGCTCTATTAGATTCCTCCAGCCGAATCATGTCCACCGCCATGTCCTTAACAACCCGCAGCAGTGCATAAAAATGCTCCATGATAGGCATTCTGATCTCCTTATTGGCACGCAGGCTGTAGAACTGGTCCCGAGCCTGCCCCACAATAGATTGTGCCTGGAAGATTGTCTCAACGACCTTCGTTGCCTCCGGCTCGCCCGCGGGAATACGCCCCAAAGAAGCCAGGATGGCCGCCGCCGTTAACGGTGCATCGGAGCGGACCTTCTCCGAGCCAGCAGGACTGTTCGTAGTAGAACTTGTCCTACTGCCCCCAGGAGATTGCCCATCTCCGGATTTAGGCACAAGCTTCTTAGCCGACCTGGTCCTGGTCGTCTTATCAGCGCTAGGGTTAACCATGGTAATAACGAGTAAAAAAACCCTTAACTTAGCAACGGGGGGGCTAGGGAAAAAATAAAAACTGTCCCGTATAGGGAGGGACGTCCCACACAAACTCTACTAACTCTGGGGCGGGGGGTAACCAATATCCGAGGTGGGGGGTTAAGGGGGGGACACCCCCAAAGGGGTGAGGTTGGATAAACGGAAACCCGCTCCCTCCGCAAGGCCACTGATCACTTAATCAAGATCGGCGAAGAGCCGATCAAAATAGACCTACGAAAACGTGGGGGGGGGAGGAAAAAGGAAAGGAAGAGAGAAGAGGACAGGGAATTGAAAGGGAAGAAGGGCCCCCACACCGGGACTTTCCCACCCCCAGGCCTTATCTAAGCCAATAATCCCACCCTCCTATCTTAATGCCCTCCAAACAAAGGGGATTACGGCGGGAAAACCCCCCGCAACACGAGAACGGCTCGACAAAAAAACTTCAAAATGCAAACAATAACAGCCACAGATAACACCCACTCACCTGCCAAATCTGGCGACGATCCGACGATTCCTTAAGGTAGTTCTCTGATAGAAGCAAAACTAATCCCCAGGAGCTAGACGTCCTTTCACCTCGAGAGCAGGCGAGCAACTGAAAAACGTGGTGGAAGGCCTCGGATTCCGGGGGTCTCCCCCCTTGCATGCGCAAGGTTGGGCCCCGACCTCCTCAGCGGGCCAGTAGGTAGGGATATTGTGTACGTCGAAGGAGGTAGGAAACGATGAGTGACGTACCCAGCCTTTAGGGCCTCCAACAATCTCACCTATCCATCCTCCCGCCGACACAAAGGTGCGGATGTCCCCGCAAGCCCCCGCACATACGCCTCCTCTCGTATGTCGCAAGCTTGCGGACACATCCCCGGGAAAGGAATACCTACTTCTCTAGCTTCAACTCCGAGACAGTCAGTCACCAGAAACCTGGGCAGACTGACCCAGAGAATCTAACACACGCCACTACGTCTGTAACCGGCGAAGACTGAAGGGCCCCCGGCCACCAACGCAACCCGTAGTACCATTTTAGGACTTAGTCCATCCGGTCTTGAATGGTCACAGACCCGGAGAACGTTCTCTCCTACGGTTCCCCTATCCATAGGGTGCCAGAGGGGGGGTACTAACCCTGACTCCCCATAGAGAGGGAGGGATCCGTACCCTCCTCTTGCTCCGCAGGACTCAATCATTCCCATCCACTCACACTACCACACACCTTCCACACACCACTTACACACGCACTCAGACCACACCCGCTCTCATTCTCTCCACCACTTCCATTCTCCCAATAACACTGCTCGCAAACTCACAGAAGTACCCATACCCTTGCTCACTCACACATCCTTTCATACCACTCTCAACACCTTCCCTCTCCAAACATTCAAACAACCTCTTTCTCTCACTCTCATACCTCACAAACTCCCACATCACATGCCTCACACTCTCCTCCTCTTCCATTCCACATTCACACCACGCATCCTCACACAGCCCAAACCCAAACAACTTCGCTCTAAAACATCCATGCCCACTTAGTATCTGACACACCCGATAACTCATTCTCACCCACACCATACTCAGTCGCTCCTCCACATTCGAGAACCACTCATACGTCCATCTACCCTTATCCGAATCATCCCATCTACTCTGCCATTCACTCACACACACACTCCTCAACATACTCCTCCTCCTAACACCTTCCACCACTCTCCCTCTCCACTCCACTCTCCCAAATCTTCTAAGTCTGTAGGCAGCCCACCTTCTTTCCACCTCCAGATCCCATGACCACTTCCCTGCCAAGACCTCCATGGCGTCCGTCGATATAGTCCTGTATCCTCGGGTCATCCTTAGAAGTATCCTCCTCTGCCCACTCCTCAGCCTCCTTCTCGTCCATACTGTGAGCTTGTCTCCCTAAGCTCCAGCTCCATACGCAACCACCGCCAGCACCAAACCCTTATACACCACATCCATCCATCTCATGCTCACACCTTTCACTCTCTCATACATCCCAATCACTCTCCGAAACAACTCCACGGCCCTCTCACACACAACACTAACATGCTTCCCGATTCGCATTTGCTCATCCCACAACACTCCCAGATACTTTACACACTTAACACATTTGCTCCCACAGTCACTCTCGGGTCCCTTGCAAACTTGCCCTTTAACATCATACATACCGTCTTATCAGGTGACAACACCATCTTATTCGCATTCATCCATTCAACAATCACACTCACAATCTCGCTTGCCTTTCGCTCCAACTCACGCCTCGATCCACCCTCAATCACAACCACACCATCATCCGCAAACGCAATCATCCTAATGCCGCTCTCATTCACTCCCCTTACACAACCATCAAAAAGAACCTTCCATACCTGGGGCCCAACACCGAACCTTGAGGACACCCCATACTCACTCTCTTACGCACAACACCCACACCCACATTCATCTCAACCATTCTACCCGACAGGTAGTCACTCATCAACTCGTACCCCTCCTTGCATACATTCCTTTCTCTCAAACACCGCAACACACTAGGCCACCACACTCGATCGAATGCTCCACTCACATCCAAGAACACTCCCATAACATACACACTTTCACTCGACTCAACCACTCTCCTTAACTCATTCATAGCATCTTCCGTACTCCTCCCTCTCATAAAACCATACTGACACTCATGCAAACTATCATAAAACAACCATTCTAACTTTCGTACAATCATACGCTCTAAGACCTTCCCCATCACGGGTAGCAAGCAGATCGGCCTATAAGACTTGACCAGCGCCGGGTCCTTATCGTCTGCCTTCAATAGCGCTCTTATTGCACCTCTCTTCCACCTATTCGGAAAGACTCTATATTTAACACAGAGGCTATACAGCCTAACTAAAACCTCCTTCATCACCTCCCATCCTTCCTTCAACATCTCCAAGCACACCCCATCCACACCAGGAGCCTTACCATTCTTACCCGTCCACACAGCCTCTCTCACATCACATTCGCTCACCACCCATCTCTCACGAAACACCGGACGGAACCTCGCATTCGCAACTCTGACACTTCCATGCAGCTCAACACTCTCATCCTCCACACAGTCATCTAACACAAGCCCATTCAACAACCCATTCGCACTCTCCTTCCAATCAACAACACCCTCACCAATCATTCCCATCACTCTCTCCGGTGCAACTTTTCCAACTCCGAGCTTGTAGACCAAGTTCCACGGCCCCGCCTCTTCCTGGTCCTTCAGGAACTGCTCCCAACTCCGCCTCTTGGCCAGCTTAATCTTCTTCTTGTAGGCAGCCCTCTCCGCCACAAACACCCGCCGCTTCTCTAGTTGCACCTCACAATCACTCTCTCTCTCTGACACTCTCTCCTCAATCGAGCCACTTTCAACCTACACTCATTCAGTTCACTCGTCCACCAGCACACACCTCTCATTCTTCTAACACCTCTAGGTATCGCCTTCCTCGCTCACTCTAACACCCAACTCTCCACTCTGCCAGCAAATCTTACCACATCCATCCTCTTCGACACACGGTAGCAAGCCACCTCATCCACACTCTCAGCCAAACACTCTCTAAACTTCACCCAATCTGCTTTCTTCAGTCTGAACCTCGCACGCTCAACACTCATCCTCACATCCCTTCCATTCGCTCCATTCAGAACCTCACACACTATTACTCTATGCGCACTCGACGTCCAATCCTCACACACTCTCCAACCAAACACCCTACCATTCATACTAGGCGATACCCCAGTCACATCAATATAGCGGGAACCCCTGAAATTCTCAAAAGTTGGAACTCGTCCATCTTTCAGCAGGGTCCATCCCAACTCATCCAAACAGTCCTGCACATCCACACCCCTTTCATTCAGTACATCACCACCCCACCTCGGATTCCTCGCATTCACATCCGCACAAAACACAACATCCTTACCTCTCAACACTCTGCCAATCATTCTTATCCATTCCAAGTACCCACCGATCTCTTGGGACGGCTGAAAGTACATATTCCCCAAGTAGAACAATGCGGCTCTTGACACAATCTGCACTACGACGCAATGCTCCGTGCACAAAGACCCAATCTTCAGTACACCAATCTTAGGATCCAGCACTACAACAGCCGCCCAAGATCTCCCATCCACACCACCACCAACAATCACTCTCGCACCTATACCAAAACCAGCAACCTTTCCGTCCGCTTTCACCCAAGGCTCCTGCACAGCAACCACACTCACGCCCTCATTCACACACGCCTCCCTCAGCTCCGCCGCCACTGCTGCCGCCCTGTCCATGTTAAGCTGGGCTATCTTCAATCTTATCATATTTGGTGTTATTTTCCAGCTGCCTTCTCTCCGCCTGGAACACCGGATACCCCTTCCAGTTAACTGAATGGTTCCTCTCCCGGAATCCATATCTCATACAGTTGGCACATGCCATTTCTTCTCTTTTCGCCCTCCTCGGGCAAGCTACCTCGCGATGGCCTTCAACACCACACCACGCACACACCACTTTCGCTCCACACAGACTCGCACCATGTCCATACCTGTGGCACTTCGCACACTTTCTCACATCCAGATGCTCAAACACCCTATACACCCTCAAGCCGACATACACCCTACCTGCCGCACTCATCCTCTTGAACACCCTCGGACTCAGTCTCACCACACAATCAACACATTCATCCTTCCTCAATACACCACCTCTCCTACTCAACTTAAACTCCGGAACAAACTCAGCCTTACACTCCTCCTCATTCATACCAACAAACAACACCTCATTCCTCCTCACACACGACAGCAACTCCTCCCTCCCAATATCACCTTCCACACTCAAAACGTTCACCCGCGGCATTCTCCATCCATCCTGACCATCAACAATCACACCCTTCTCTTTCAATCTCTCATTCAATCTCAGCCTCTCAACATCCCGCTCATCGTGCACCTCGACTACAAAGTTTCTGCCTCTCCTCCTCAGCCCTCTCACTCGCACATCACCCATCCTCGCATCCAGACACTCAACCATTTCCTCCCTCGTCACCTTCCTCTCATTCGGCACCTTCAACTTCACCCTCGGGCCCCTTGCATTCCTCCCCTTTCGCACCACCGTGGCCCAATCTTGCTCCCTTACATCCACATCCATAAAAGTAACATTTGCTTCGTCTCTCGCTCTCGCAACCACACTTTCTCTCACAGCCTTATCTACAACTTCAACCACTCTCTCATTCACTTCCACCTCATTCACACGATCCACAACACCCTTAAGAACATTCTCTTCCAACGGCATCACCGTCTTATGGACCTCTGCAACCCTAACATAAACTCTATCCATGTTTTCCTTTACCTCGTCCATAAAACTCCTGGCCACTCCTATCTCTCCTTTCACTGCCTGCATATCCGCCGCCAACCTGCTCCCACTCTCCTTCACCGCCTTACCAATTCCTTTTATCTGCTCACTTCTCTCCGACTCGTAGACCGACAGGGTATCAAATGCCCCCGTTACCTCAGTCTTCACTTTATCCAGCGCCTCAGCACACTCCTTCTGTACCCTTTCAATCGCCCTCTCTCCCGCCTCACGAGCCTCCCTGGCCACAGCCTCCACCATCTTGCCTCATTCCACGTCCATCAGCGACTTCAGTCTCTTTTCCACCTGGTAGACGCGCTGCGCCATCCGGCTCACCTTGAAATATTCGGCCTCCATCCTCTTAAAGGCCTCCTGTATTATAACGAAACGGGGACCAAAGTACGCCTCGTGCTTCGAGCGGAAGTTTCGCACTATATATCCTTTAATTTCCTCCATTGCCAGCTCAGCATCACCACGCAGTTCCTCCGCCATCTCCTTCGCCGACTCCTCCGGTGAACTCTCCGACCTCGTCCGCCTCCTCTTACCCCTCCCCGACAGCTGCCTCTGCCTCGGCGTCGAGTAGTTCCCTGCTCCCACTCCGCTGAACTCCTTCTCCAGCTGCCTCTCCTCACCGGCTCCACCTTCCTGCATCGCCACGCCCTTAGGCGTACTCACCTCTTCTTCATTTAGTAAATTTATAATTGAATGCTCCATACTAAGTTAACTCCCACGACCGCAAGAGGCTCGCTTCCCTGGGCTTCTTTCCGATAACCTTTTTCCGATCAGCATCTGTTGCGTCCTTCTCGGCCAAAAAAGCATACCTTACAGTATTAAACTTGGTAGCTTTAAAAGGTAGCCGAGTTAACAAACAACGACGATACTGTTGACAGAAATTACTGAACAATCCTGCATAAGTACTTGGCAATTTTAATTGTATAAAAGATTGAAAATGACTAGTATCTATCCCAAATCCAACAGCATACACTAATACGGCTGAAGCGATCCACCTTTGCCTATATCTGGCAAGGTTATTAGGATTTACATTAGTAGACATAAGTGTTAATTTTCTACTCCTCCTCCTCCTCATTCTCCTCCTCCTCCTGCGATAGCGTTTCCTCGCGATTCTGAGCCGACCAAATGCCTTCGTCATGCTCGATAATCGGCGAGATCTCCGGCGCCGCAAATTCCTCAATCTCGTACGAGATCGCGTCGGTGCCATGAACAATAGTTACTCGACCCTGCAAAGCATCATCCCTGGGCAATCCCAACGCTTTCGCGTCTAGCGGGTTCCCCCACTAAGGGTCGCTATGCCTCCATGTGAGGATGATAATCAACTCGCGTTGAGGCTCCAGGGTCCTACTACTTACGCCTCGGACCTCCCACGCTCCGACAACGTGGGCACCTCTTGCGGCGCCTGCCAGGCGGGTGAAGTAACAGCGCGCTTGGTTGGGGTTCCACCATCGCTACTGCACTCCAGCCCAAAATTTAACATGACCAATCGCTATCCAAAATCAGTTTCCATATCCAGTCCAGTCGTTGCCATAGCTCCATCAGCATTTCGTCGAATATATTCCACAAATACAAGTCATAACCATTCAACACGCCAAGTCCTACCCATAAAATCAGTCCAGCATTCACGCATTCATACCACACACAAACACCCCAACCAAGCACCCATCCAACCGACTACCTTCATTCACTCCCTTCTTTATTCATAAGCAATAGCTCATACATACTTTTCTTTCACACCGACCACCTCTGGTCCTCAAACAACCCATTCATATCCACAAAGCACACTCAAACTCCGGCAAATTTACAAGCACACCCACAGTCTCTCCCCAAAAGCTTCCGACCAACCATATACCTTACTCGGACTTAGTGAAAAAAAGGGCCAAAAGGCAAAATAATATAAAGATAAGGAAAAAGATAATAAAAATGATAAGAAAATGACAAGAAAATAAGAGATAAGAAAATGGAAAAATAAAATAACAAAATTAAAATTATAAGTATGCCCGCTAAGTCTGAACATTCATACCTCATTGTACTTCTTCATAGTAGTAGGTAGGGACATGGGATGGGAAAGGTGTATTGGTCCTGGCCCGTTTTAACTGGAGTTCACCTGTTTTTTCGGGGGCTCCGGGGCCACACCTGAGGGAGGGAGTTTGGGGACTACCTACTAATCATAGCTTCCACACAACTTTCAGAATTCCAGTTGCCTGGCTTCTTAGAGTTGTGCTTCTAACACACGCCACCACGTCTTGTGACTGGCAACCGCAAGCGGATCCAGACACCAAACCCATCGTCAGCGCTGGCTAAGCGACAGACCCCGTGGTACCGTTTTTGGCCGAAGCCCAGATGCCCTGCACGGTCGCTGGCCCGAGAATAGAAGTCTCTACGGTTTCGCTTTCTGGAACCGGCCTATGAATTGTTGGACTTCAATCCATAAGACGGCGGAAGCAGGGCCCGTGCCCCCCGGGTCCGGCTTCGAACCTCGAAGCCTTCATCCCCTCGCTAGACGCCCTAGCCATGATAGGAAAACGTAGAAAATAAGAGAAAATGATTATAATTATGAAATGATTAGGTAAACGATAATATAATATGAATTAGAAAAACATATAGAGATATTATCAATTAATAAATACATTAATAATTAATAATAAATAAATAGATATATAATTAATAATAACTAAATTAATAATAAATAATTAATAATAAGTAAATAAATGCAATAAATGAATTAATAACTAAATTATAATAATTAAAAGGTTAGTAATGAGTGAATAATTATAGACAAAAGAGAAGGCCTACACTAATTTAAACTACACTAATCTAACCTAACTAATTTTAGACTAACTAATTTTAAATTTTTTTTTTTTTTCCCGGTGGTACTTCGCGGTAGTACTTCCCCTGGGGTCGGCTGGTTTTCACGTAGGCCTTGGGCTGCTTCGCGGAGCAGGTTAGGATGTCCTCGAGCTGTGGTAGCCACGGTAGCTACTCAGTGTCGATCATAATAGGTCAGTGGTCTCGCATATTCGGACCGTGCATCTTCCGCCTCTGGACTCTGCTTCTGCAGTTCCTACTATGAGACGAGATGGTACCCCATTTTTCTCTGCTCAAGGCCTAGGTGTCATGATCCGCTCACTATGTCCCAGTTGAAAGTAATCCCATTCTCGGCCTCCCCCCTTTGCTGATTCTAAAGTATTATTTACGCGTTCCTAGTTTGCTTGTCGGAGTTCTTCGATGTGTTCTTCTTGTTCTTTCCGTCTGAGGACTGTATACGTGAATTTCTCGAAGTGCCGCCAGCCTTCCTTTCTCATGAGGTCGGGCAGTTGAAGCTCTTGTCTTCCTAGACCTCGGGCTACACCTTGTAGCAGGGCGTTTCTATCCTCGATAAACTTAGGGCAGTCGTATATTATGTGCTCGGCTGTTTCTATGTTGCCGCACTCACATTCCCCAGTTTCTATTAGTTCCAGTTTTTCAAGTTTACCTCTGAAATTTCCATGGCCGGACAGCATTTGTGTGAGATAGTAATCTCCGCTTAGCCATTTCGATTTTAGTCTTTCTTTAATGTCCGGGATGAGCGCGTGCGTCCATCTTCCTTTTTCGCTCTCCTGCCATCTGTCCTGCCATACTTCATTTATTACTTCTATTATTTTTGCCTTGCATCTTCCGCCTGTTAGGACACTGTTCCTCCATTCTACAGTCCCTTCTCTTCTAAGGCGAGATGACACCCAATGTTTTTCTATCTCGAGGTCTAGGGGACGAATTCTTGTGATCACTCCCACTGCTGGTTGCGAGATGGTTCTATATGCCCCTATCATTGAAAGAAGAACCGATCTCTGGCCTCTGTTCAATTTTTCCCTGGCCTTGCTATTTGTGGCGTGCATCCTATCGAACCACGCTCCTGCTGCGTACGCGGCTATAGCTACATAGACTCCGTTGTATATTTCTTCCAGTCTATGTCGGTACTCTCTGTTCCATGCCGTTTTAAGATGGTGCAGTACTGCTCTATAGCTCCTGCCCGCTTTATTCAATACCTCGTCTAGGTGGCTTCGTATTCGCCATCCCCTGTCCCATGTGACGCCTAGGTATTTGATATTAGTCACCTCCTCCATACATCGATCTACTATTCTGATGGCGGGGGGCCTCTGTAGTTTTCCCTTGAGCATCATGTACTTTGTTTTTTGTAGTGATAATTCCATCTTATTCGTTTCACACCATTCCAGCACGTGAGCTATAGCACGGGTTCCTCTTGATTCGAGATCCCTTCTGGATTCTCCCCATATTATTATTACCCCGTCGTCTGCGTACGCAATCATAGTGGTGGTATCTGTGTTCATTTTCCTAACCAGTCCATCGAAGACGATTTTCCAAATTTGGGGGCCCAAAACTGATCCTTGGGGACAACCTCTATTTACAATTTTTCGTGTCCTGCGACTGCCCTCTCTTATTTCTACGGATCTATTATTTAAGTAATCCCGTATTACGTTATAAAGATATTTATTAATTTTATTTTCCCGCAGGATACTGAGGACTCCAGGCCACCATACATTGTCACAGGCAGCCGCTATGTCTAAGAATATTCCCAGCACGTATTTTTCCCTGCGCCCTTCTATCGTGTTGGTGACCTCCAGCATGGCATCTTCCGTTGATCTAGCCGGCATAAAACCAAATTGTTTGGGGTGTATCCCTGTGTAAAAAGTCGATCTCATGTTTTCAACTATTATTCTTTTTAGGACTTTACCGAGAACTGGAAGAAGGCATATCGGACGGTACGATTTGATCTCCCGCCTATCTTTATCATCACTTTTTAAAAGCGTTTTAATTATTCCTTTTTTCCATCTGTTCGGAAATATCCCTTTGTCGAGGCAATATTGGTACATTCTAATCAGAGGTTTCTCTATTATTATAAGTCCCTCTATTATCATCTCGCTGTGGATTCCCTCCCAGCCTGGGGCTTTCCTTTTAGCCATTTTCCCAACGGCTTCTCGCACCTGTGTCTCGGTTAAGGTCAATTTAGTCCCTACTAGGGCGTTGCCCTGGGCTTCCCCATTTCTGTCGAGGTGGTATTCCCTGTCGTCGGCTATCAACCCGTCTAGTAATTTCCCTGCCATGTGTTCCCAGGTCTTTGTTTCCTCGTCACCTATTCCGAGGGCTGTCGCTGCGTCCCTGGGTTTTACCTTGGACCGTGCTAATTTATAGACCAGATTCCATGGGGATTTCTCAAATTCTTCTTTTATGAATTTGTCCCAGCTGTCTTTCTTAGCGGTCTCCATTGTTTTCCTGTAGGCCCGTCTTGCCTCTTTCCACTCTTTCTCGTATACCTCCCGCTGGGCTATTATTTTTCGCTATGGTATTTCCGTTTTAAGGCTTGAGTTTTTTGTCTATGATTCGTTAATTCCTGGGACCACCATGAGATAGGCCTAGGCTTGCTCCGGCCTTTTCTGATTGTTTTTCCTGCGGCTTTCAATATCCAATTTTCTATTGTTCGAACATAGTTAATGAAGCTAACTTTACCGTTGATCGGAATATTTTCCATTTCCTCTTTTTTTATTAATAATTCTTCTCTGAATTGGTCCCAGTCCGCACTGTGAGTGTTCCATCTGAGTTCCGGTTTGGGGCTATTAGGTATTTTCTTACTTCCCACTTCGAAGGTTATAGTTTTATGCGTGCTGCATGTGGTCCCATCTAATTCCCAGTCATAGACATTATCCTTGATACTTTCCCCGGCTAGCGTGATGTCTATATAACTTTTGGTTGTCCCCCGTACATATGTCGGTCCTTTATCCGCGTTATTTATTAATTCTAACCCGGTTTCCATCATGAGCCATTCGAGAGCCTCGCCTTTTTCGTTCATGGCTTCGCCTCCCCATAGAGGGCTATGTGCGTTGGCATCCATAACAACTACGAGTTTTTCTGGTCCTAGAGCGGCTACTACTTTTCTGAGCATGGTAGTGTGTTTCTCAGCTGTGTCTCTGTACTGCCAATACATATTTACGAGATAGAAACTTTCTCTACCTTCTGGGAGTACTTCTATCACTACGCAGTGTGCATTACTTAGAGCGCTTAACTTCATTATCCCTATGCTTGGGTTATATTATAATTGTAGCGGCCCACGGCCTTTTCCCGTTTTCTACGCCTACTACTACTCTAGAGCTCACTCCGAATCCGGTTACTTTGTAGGTTTTTTGGCACGCGTACGGCTCCTGAAGTGCTATTACGCTGGCTCGTTCTCTGATGGCTATTTCCCTTATTTCCGATTCTACTCCGGCTGCCCTGTCCGCATTTAATTGTATGATTTTAATGGGCCTATTCATACCGGGTGTTTCTCTTTAGGGCCATTCGGGCCTGCTCGAATGCTGGGCATCGTTTATCCAGCGTGTAATGTTCTATTTCCCTATAGTTGGCTCGAATGCAGTTAGCACAACCGAGCGGCCTCCGGGCTTTACACTTTGTGATGTGGTGGCCGTCTGCCCCACACCCACTGCATGTTACGCGATTCCTGCAGTGCGCTCCTATGTGCCCGAATCCAAGACATTTGTAACAACGCGTGGGTTCCACGTGTTCTTCTACACGGCATGACCAGATGCCTACATATAACCGTCCAACATTCATGATTTTTTGGAATATTTTGCCCGACGTTTCTATTACCCATGTGTTGGTGTTACTCCTGCCCTTTCGTGAGAATCGTGGAATGAAACTCTCCACAATTTCCTTCGGTTCCATTCCTTCAAAAATTTCCTTATTCCTATTAAGTACTCCCGGGAGTAGCTCGTCTTTTGCTACATCCTTGTCGGGGGGACAGAGGGAATCTCGTTAATCCATTCATGCGCGTCACTAATTAGATGACGAGGCATTTGGCTAGTAACAACTTTATTTGACACTTCCATATTTACCACAAAAATATAATACACACAACAAATACAATACGTATATACAAATCCCCAGACCCTTAGGGCCATATACATGCCCTCTTCTGGCGGGGATCACACCGACAATATTTCCCCCGGTTACATTGGGGCTGCCTATACCCTATAAGTTGCCCTCAAAGGGCGCCGTGAACAGCACGGCTTGTTTATATATAAAAAAAATTTAATATAAATAAAAACCATAAAAACAAAAAAGAAAGGAAAAAATAACAAAGGTGAGCTACTCGCCTACTTTCCTCCAACAACAAAAAGATTAAAAAACAAAACTACACTCACTTTAGTTCATAACAAAACTCGAAAAAAAATAAGAAAAACTAGGTGCTATATACAAAACTTACAACTTCTCCAAAAAGAAAACAGACCCGCTACCAATTATAATTTACACGAAAAAGACATAACAAAGGAAGAAAAAAAGAAAAATAACTATTTTCAAATAAAACAACCCTTAATCACCCCACTATACACAATCTAACCCCCCACTTTATACACCAAACCAGCACTGTATACACACACACAAGAGAAAGCTCCGGTCCATAGTAGTCTCCGGGCAGACCTTGCACATACTGGGGGGGGGGGGGGAGAATTGCACATACTCCCGGCCTGTCAGCTCCTCCGCCTCCCTCGCGATCCACGCAGTGGATGCCGTCACCCGACCGGCCTCACGCACATCATTGCCATCCACCTGCGAAGCCAGTCTATCCATCTGAGCCGATCCGGGGTTGGGGGGGGGACAATACCCGTGGGCCCAGTCCCCAACTCCTCCAGCACACCATCATCCACCCCAAAGTCCTCAATCGAGTCGCCGACCGCCAGGAACCGTCGCTCCCTCAGATACGGGACGACCAATTTCAGGCAGTGGACCCCGAAGCCACCATTCCTAACCGGCGAATGTATGAAGGCGCTAGGGACGTCCTTCGGCCAATGAAGCCACTTCCTCACATAGGTCCTGACCTGGACATCCAACCGCTTTAACAGAGCCACACAGGGCTTGGCGTACACCAGGCGATGCAGGTGCCCGGGTACAAAGAAAGTCCTCAGGATCTCCATCCTCTGCTGCGGCTTCAAAGGAGCCCTGTCAATCCGACGCAAGCCCTCGGCGAAGTCAACCTCGGCGCGAACCACCCCATCAGGGCCAAAGAGCACTCCCAGATACTCCCAGGTCTCCCCAACCCCAATGGCACTCATCACAGAGTCCTCCACGTAAAACTTCCGAGTTTGGTCAAGCTTGACAACCTTGCGCGCTCCCGATGGGAGCAGAGTAAGTGATCTGGACTTGGCCGGATTTAACTCCAGCCCACAATGTTCCATACCCTGACCCACTGCCTCCAGGAGACACGCCATACCCTTATCGGATGTCGCCAGCAACACCAAATCGTCCGCATACGCCAGCACCCTGATCCTTCTGCCACCAAGGCGGAAGCCCAGATACTCTGGTAGGCCCCCAATGACATGGTCCATCACCATATTAAACAGCACCGGTGAGAGCGGGTCACCCTGCCGGACACCCCTCGCCGGTCGGATAACATCCGATTCGATGCCCCGCATCAGAATCACCGATGTCGCCTCCCAGTAGAGAGTCTCTATGTAGGAGCAGAACTCCGCTTGCACCCCCCTAGCCCTCAGGACGTGAATGGCGGCGTGGCTAACACTGTCGAAGGCCTTACGGACATCGAGAACGGACATGACCAGACTCCTCCTCTTCCGTCATGCCGTTCTCAATACCGCATCCAAGACGAACAGATTGTTAGCCACGCCGTCAAACCCACTCCTGAAGCCACTCTGCTCAGGCGCAAACGGAACCACCGCCTCCAATCGAGACGCCAGTATCCTGTGCAGATGCCGCACTATCACCGATGCCACCGCAATCGGACGATAATCACCCAGCCCCGGATCACACTGGACTTTCGGCAACATTGTAACCCGGGCCCTGAGCATTTCAGGAGGCAACGACCCCTCCATCATGAACAGGTCCAAGGCCAATGCTCGAACCCTCCAGGGCAGCCCCCTCCAAACGGAGGGTGAAACCCCGTCCAGGCCTGCAGCCGAACTAAGAGCGGGGCCCTTAGTGCCTACTTCGTCCATTGTGACCGGCACCCAGAGGTCAACCGCCGGATTAACCCTCTCACCCCTGACCGGGACACCAGGCCAGGGCACAGACGCAACCTCCATCAGGGGTCCCCAATACTGACCCAACTCTCGAGCGCCATGGACCGGTTCCGAAGAGCCGCCAGCTAGTATATCGCTGACAGCCGCTCTCCGGTCCTTCTTCCAGAGCTGCTGTAAGTGGCCGTACTGGACCCTCCTGGGGAGGTCCCTCCAATTTCTGCGTCCTGCACCCCCCTGGCGTCCCGGACCCGAGCCCCGATCACCCCCAGGCCCCCGGCCACGACTGCTCCCCCCCAGGTAGGTAGAAACCCACCGAGAGAGGTCGCAGCCGACACCGAGGCCCCGGAGGGCCCTCCCAGCAATGGACACCAGCTCGTTGGCAAGAGGAGAAGTATCAGCCCGAAGGACCTCAACCAACTCCCCGAACCCCACAGCCAGCGCACCACCATACGCTCCGGGCACAATGACCTCCCCCGAAGGCGCAGCAACACCAGGACATCCTCCGGCACCAAGCTCCTCAACCAACCTTTTGTACGCCAACTTTGACCTGGCCCCCTTCACCGCGTCAGCCGAGCGTCCAGGAAAGGACTCGGAAAGGCAGCGATTGATGTTGCCTCGAAAACCCACGGCGCGAAGCCTGAGTTCCTCGGCTGCCAACAACGCCACCTCCTCCTCCGTCCATCTAGGCCTAGTCCTCTCAGTCCCAATTGCCTCATTGAATGCAATAAAGTGCGTCCTGATTCCCTGACAGTGAGGCCAGCACCATCCAACCGATCCTGACAGTCCATCACCTTTCTAGCGCCTTCAACAGTCGCCGTTCTTATCTCCACCTGCTTCTTCCCCCGCTTCGGCAAAGTCACTACCTGAAATCCCTCCTTAGCCGGGCCGAGCGACTCGATGAGCCTCTCCTTCACCGCTTGTGCCGAAGCAAGAGCCGAGCCGGCATCCTTGGCCTCAACGATTAACCTACCCGTACAACCTCCGCCAGCAGCAGGCCGGGCAGCCACGTCAGCAAATGACCGCACCCCCCGCCGCGGCGCAGGGACAGGAACAGTTTTCGGTGAGTCCACCGGAACAACAGGAAGGGCCTGAGCCGGCACCCCCGCTACGAGACGAGAAACCTCCCGCAGCGAGCGCACCTCAGTCTCAATGGAAACCGCCTCCGGGCCGAGTTGAAGATCTCTCGATTCGATTTCTCCAACCGGATCAGATCGATAGCCATTCCTTTGACTATGGCCACCAGTTCTTTAACAGGCCCATTAACAATTGCCCTGTTGGCTTCAGTCCACCTTGCCCTGTGCATCTTATCCAGCACCTTAGTTGCAATAAGAGCCGCCTGGTAGATCTGGTCAATCGGCTTGCTATTCTCCGGCACTCCGTCGAAGATTGGTCCCAAAGTGGCCAAGAGCCCCACGGCCGTGAACGGAGACTGTGAACTCTCCGAGTCAGTCAAGTAATGCGAAGGAGACCTCCGAACCTCGACCCTCGGAGATTCCCCAGTCCCCCGAGACCCAGTTACAGACGGAGACCCCTCGGGAGGAGGATCCGTTCTTTCCTGGGTCGCCGCGCGGACCGTCCTGCCAGTTTTCGAACCACCTGGTTTAACCATGGTGCACTGGGAAATAAGGCAATGGAACCCACAAAAACAAAACAATAATAAAAAAAAAATCAAATAAAAATAAAATTACTGTAATTAAAAAAAAAAAAAATTCCTTACTTTAGGGAAGGGGCTATTAGGTATTTTCTTAATTCCCACTTTGAAGGTTATAGTTTTATGCGTGCTGCATGTGGTCCCATCTAATTCCCAGTCATAGACATTATCCTTGATACTTTCCCCGGCTAGCGTGATGTCTATATAACTTTTGGTTGTCCCCCGTACATATGTCGGTCCTTTATCCGCGTTATTTATTAATTCTAACCCGGTTTCCATCATGAGCCATTCGAGAGCCTCGCCTTTTTCGTTCATGGCTTCGCCTCCCCATAGAGGGCTATGTGCGTTGGCATCCATAACAACTACGAGTTTTTCTGGTCCTAGAGCGGCTACTACTTTTCTAAGCATGGTAGTGTGTTTCTCAGCTGTGTCTCTGTACTGCCAGTACATATTTACGAGATAGAAACTTTCTCTACCTTCTGGGAGTACTTCTATCACTACGCAGTGTGCATTACTTAGAGCGCTTAACTTCATTATCCCTATGCTCGGGTTATATTATAATTGTAGCGGCCCACGGCCTTTTCCCGTTTTCTACGCCTACTACTACTCTAGAGCTCACTCCGATTCCGGTTACTTTGTAGGTTTTTTGGCACGCGTACGGCTCCTGAAGTGCTATTACGCTGGCTCGTTCTCTGATGGCTATTTCCCTTATTTCCGATTCTACTCCGGCTGCCCTGTCCGCATTTAATTGTATGATTTTAATGGGCCTATTCATACCGGGTGTTTCTCTTTAGGGCCATTCGGGCCTGCTCGAATGCTGGGCATCGTTTATCCAGCGTGTAATGTTCTATTTCCCTATTGTTGGCTCGAATGCAGTTAGCACAACCGAGCGGCCTCCGGGCTTTACACTTTGTGATGTGGTGGCCGTCTGCCCCACACCCACTGCATGTTACGCGATTCCTGCAGTGCGCTCCTATGTGCCCGAATCCAAGACATTTGTAACAACGCGTGGGTTCCACGTGTTCTTCTACACGGCATGACCAGATGCCTACATATAACCGTCCAACATTCATGATTTTTTGGAATATTTTGCCCGACGTTTCTATTACCCATGTGTTGGTGTCCCTAACCTCCCCTAAACTCAACCCCCACCTATCCCCACATTCAGGCAAATAGCTAGCAACTCTATCCCTAATCACCTTATGCTCTTCAGTTTCCCCCTCCTTGCAATCATCCAAAACCAATCCTCCCAAAACCCTATCCAGAACCCCCTCCCATCCTACCCCTAACGTTACGTTTAATATTAGTTTTTTATTAAATTATTAAATATATTTTTAATCAGCTATTTTTAGACTTAGAGTTTTGCCTCCGCCACAAAAGTTGCATTATTTTATAAGCTTTAAAATGGTACCTCGTAGTTTAAGATAAAAATCTATTTCAATATATTTTTTTCTGATTTTCTAGTCAAAACCAATAAATATGCTTCAGCGTGAAGGAGCAATTCTTTAATTTCACTCGATTATGGCGATGTCCCATCCTTCCCAAACTACATGACGTTTATCACACAAGCCCATCTATCAAATATTAACGCACTCTGCTTTTAAATGGATGGTTGATCAACTGATAATGGACAAGTGGTGACGGAATGGATGAACAGTGAATTTCAGAAACATTCCCACACTGCGTACACACATTTTTTGCTCTGAATAAGGATAGGTGGACAATTCGGAATCAAGGGTGAAAGAATTTAGAAGGACATATTGATAATAAATACCATTATTGTAAATACAATGAATACATGTACATATTAAATGGTTATGCCTTGAGGGTCTTGGTAATATTGATTATATTCTATTTAATTAAATATCTGCTTTTAAGTGAACTGGGTTATACATTACAATAATTTGAAATTGTATACCGAAAACACTCTCCTGTAGATAAAAAGTGAAAAAAAAATCCATTTAAATGAAAGGCACCCTGAAAAGTTGCTTAAAATGTTACCTCGTTTTCCTAGGAAAAATCTATAGAAATATATAGGGACAAAAATGGTTATTACTGTGGACTAATGACTATTTTTCCAGTAGATTTTCCATATGTCTACAAATATAAGCTTAACATCTAACTGAATCCATGGCATTAGGGAGGACGTCTTGTCTTTTAGATCTCATGAGCTGGCAATGCTCCTGGATCCTGTTCCTCCTTCGTCGTCACTGGCTCTGAGTACACTCTGCTCTTCAATGTTCCCAATACATGGAAATCTAGAGGGTTGAGATCAGGAGGTGAACGAACTGGTTCAAAGCGGCCGATACAATGATTAGGGAATTCAGTGTTCAAACTAGAGTGAGTTGTTAATTGGTAGACGGGCTTGTGTAATAAACCTCATGTAGTTTGGGAAGGATGGGACATCAACATCATCGTATAAAATTAAAGAATTTGTTAAGAATGGCTCGTTCATGCTAAAGCACCTTAATGGGTTTTGACTTAGAAATCAGAAAAAAATAGATTGAAATAGATTTGTTTTTAAAACTATGAGGTACCATTTTGAAGCTTATTAAATAATGCAACTTTTGAGAGGGAGGCCAACCTCTAAGTCTAAAAATAGCTGATTATGATAATATTGAATAATTTAATAAAAAACTAATATTAAAAGTTCTCATCTATATGCCTTTGAATATAGCTCTTAATTTACGTGGTATTATTTCAATAACGGGTGTTTCTTATTGGAAATTTAATTTAGATTCCAAAAATGTGGTCTTTATTTACGACGCATTGATCAGAAATTCCGAAAACTCAGTTTTTCTTTAGAAAAGCCAGTAGTTTTTAAAAAAGATAAAAGTTTGAGTAGCTCCTCTGCATGTTGAGATAGAACGCTCATTTCTGCGTCCCTGAACTACAAATGAGATGTAGAATAAACCCCTAAAGTTATGACATCTCAATGTGGGACACCCTGTATATTTGTCAAATACCACTCACTCAATCACTGACCAGATTTGGTACTGGATCTGCTGCAGTAATAGGTTCGCAAATATTTAAACAAAAGCTCCCAAACACTGCAAGCATTTATACAGCAGAATTGCAAGCAATCCTATTAGCTTTATCAAACGTTGATACAATAAATTGCTCAAAGACCCAATTATTTTCAGACTCACTCAGTTCATTGCTCTCTTTTAACAATATGTACAGCACACATGCCATTGTCAAACAAATATACATTCAACTCTACAGACTACAAGAACAAAACATATCCATCACAATGATCTGGCTACCTGGACATACAAATATCACAGAAAGTACGACAGTCGACATTCAAGCAAAATTGGCTACAAGAAAACAGAATATTGACATAGAAAACGTAACTATACAAGACATAAAAAAAGAACTAGTTGATACTATACAAGAAACATGGCAAGAATACTGGACAAACATACAAAACAACAAACTCAGAGAAATCAAAAATACTATATACGAATGTAGCTCTAGTAGCCGAAGAAACAGACGAGAAGAGGTTATACTATGTAGACTACGCATAGGACACACTTTACTAACTCACTCTTATTTGATGACAAATAAAGAACAACCCATTTGCAGACAGTGTAACGTTCCAATGACAATAAAACACTTACTAACGGAATGCAGAATACTAGAACAACTAAAACTACCTTACAACTTACAGGAACTACTGACAGAGGGTAGCCCCTTCATCAACGATATATTTACATTTTTAAAACAACACAACCTACACACAAAAATTTGATTCCAGGAAAAATTTAGATAATATTTCGAGGGTATAATAATAATCTGATTTCAATTTTTTTTTTTTTTTTTTTTTTTTTTTTTTTAACCATTAATGTTAGAAGTTTTAGTCATATGTAATATTTCGTTCCATAAATTTCTACTTTTGTATATTGTATATATTATTTTGTAATTTAAAAAGAGCAAGTCACCTTCGTTGCGAAGCTCTTAAAATAAATAAAAAAAAAAAAAAAAAATCAATCACTGACCTATCATCCGCCAGCCCAAACCACTCGACAAAAAAAATTGAAATTTTGCATGGACACTCTTCTTTAGCATGTAGACACTCGCTAAGAAAGGATTTTGATAGTTATTCAATATTTAAGTATTTTTTGAGGGGTTTAAAGTTTTATTTAGTTGGTTAGAGCAAGCAAGCCTAGGCAGCATGCTTTGCCAGGATGATAAAAGAACAGCTGTTACGGTACAGTATCTATTTCATAGTATTTTTTTTTTTTTTTTTTTTTTAATTCAGGTTAATTTCAGCTACGATGGCAGTCCTAGAAATTAACTGTCCCTCAAAGAGTTACGCTATGAGGGACAAAATCACCATCTCCGGGATATGGAATACTAACAATTTAGAACTTGGAATAGTTTTAGACAAATAAAACGCTATTACAACTAAAATGATATGATCTTATTTGATTTATTTTTAAAGGGTTTAAGACACATTTTTACCATAAAATCAAAATTTCGGGGGGGAGGGGGGGCTGCAGACCCCTCAGCCCCCTCTTATATACGCCCATGCTGGTAACCTATAGATAACGGGTTATCGCTAGATTATCTGTTTCTTGACACTGATCCGGAGCGCCCCAGTGTCAAGAAACATTATACTTTGATTACTTATCAATTTATGTATAACATATAGTATGATGGGATCCAAGCTATAATGAACTGCAAAAAATTATGAAGTAGCGTTAATTTTGCTGATAAATTAATTAACGCATTAAAATAACTATTTACCTGCCGTGACGAAGCACAGGTATTCGGCTAGTAGTTTTATTTATTGGTTCTTTGTTGTAGGGCAATACCCTTAAACTTTTTCAATTTTTTAAGTAGACTGGTTCAATTGCCCCATGTCTCAATGACACCCCTTTCCCCCTAATCTCTGATGCTGCGGAGAAAAAAATAAGACTTCCAAAAATGATTGCTTTGAAGACATACATTATTTACATATATTTTTATTGTTCTTAATTCATATTAAAAAATAAAATTTCTTGTTCTATGTTCCGGAGGCCCAGTGGTCGTGATTGTTAAGGCGTGAGCACTTAACACTCCGTGCCAAGGGTCGTGGGTTCGATTCCCACTATGAGGTAGCGGCTTTTCTTTAGGAAAAAGAAAAGTTATCAGCCCTATCCTGGCTAGAAAAGGGTGGTAACCTATAGATAACCCATCCTAAACTTCTTAGTTAATAATAATAGACGTTAAAATTTAAATTTATTAATATTCAGAGGTTCTCATGGAGATTTAAATATTGAAATTGAGTACTATTTAGGCCCAGGGCACACGGTGAGACTGTAACTCCAGTTGCAAACCAGTTGAACGCGCAACTTCGACCTCGGCTATGTATTTGAATGGGCAGGCGCATACGACGCAACTCGTTTTTGACGATTTCAAACCAGTCACATGAAACTGTGGGCCCGCGGTTGGAGTTTCGTTTTACGAGACCGAGTGATGGTTAGCCGGTGTTTTAACAGCCATATAGTGCCAATGGTTAAAATAATTTAAAACTTAAGGCCGCTTTGGACTAATTTTACGTATTTACATATACACTGCCGGACAAAAAAACCGGCGCACCTTGAATTTCGTCTTTTCAAGGCTAATAAAATTTGTAAATTTTTAACTCAGTTGTAGTGTACATATTCAGCTTGTAGAACACCATAAGTGAAGACAAAAAAAAAATCTAAAAAATACAGTAAAATATACAGCCGTATCACCCGCAATCCAAGAGCAAATTCCCGAATCTAAAAACGAGATTTTGCATACTCGATAGTTTGACATGGCAGGAACGATATGATGTACATTTTATACAGTTTTATTAATTGTTTTAAATGTATGTAAAATTGCGAATTTATAGATATCACGGTAATCCGTTTAAGTTACAAATAAGTTTAAGCTAAAACTTAAGGCGCTTTAAGTGAAATTATTTTCTTTTTAATGGGCACGAAATTTGCACTTCAAGTCACGAAATTGGCTTTCACGAAAGTAGTAGACACCCTGATAGGACTTGACCAGGTCAGGATCATTATCCTCCGCCTTCGATAATACCCAAATGAGGCCCAGCTTCCACCTGTTAGGAAAGATCCAGTATTTAATGCACAGCCCGTACATTCGCTTTAGCACCTTTTTTAATATATTCCATTCTTTTTTTAACATTTCCACACATACACCATCCATTCCAGGACCCTTCCCATGCTTACCAGTCCATACTGCATCCCTCACATCAGACTCAGTCACATCCCATCAAACACCATACTCAGGACGATATATCTTGCATTCAACGCTCTGACTCGTTCAGGCATATCCACATTCTCCACTTCCGTACTATCATCCAAAACCAGTCCATCCAATAACATTCGAGCACTTTCATTGTATTCAATCACTCCTTCTTCTCCACCAATCATTAAAATTGCCTTCTCTGGAGCAGTTGTCCCACACCCATCTTGTAGACAAGATTCCAGTGCCAGGTCTCTTCCACGAACTTATTCCAGCTCTCCTTTTCTAGGATGCACCCAACAACCAATGGGCAACTCACCCTGAATTTCCCCCAGGTCCGGTTAAAGCTGAAAGGTTTGGCCCCCTCCCCTCACTCTGCTGAGTGGAATCTGCCAAAATCTTCACCACCAGTCAATGCTACCTTTCACCCTCTTAAATAACCCCCTACTCCCAGAATCTTCTCCTGGGAATTTTTCCCTCGGGAAGAAACAATACGTTTTCTTCAACTCCCCATTTATGAAAACTTCACCAAAACACGCGCACCATTATCCACTAGGAACTATAAAGGAACTAGTCAAGGTGACCGGGATGGGATGGGTGTACTGATCCTGGTCCGTTTCAACTGGAGTTCACCTGTTATATCGGGGGCTCCAGGGCCACTCCAGTGGGACTGTTTTATTGACTGATCTACTATTTTATTGACAAGACAGATCTACTATTTTATTGACAGATTAAAAAATCAAAATTATACACAGAAATATAGCAAAAAAATAAAAAAATAAAATAAAATAAATAAAAAATAAAAAATAAAAAAAAAATAAATAATAAAAAATAAAATAAATAATTTCTGTATATATTCTATACCTTGAACGCAGATGCATTGATTGCGTATAGTTTTAAATAATATGCCGTAACGGACCAAGCTCATATCACCATAATTATTATTTTAGCAGTATCCATGTAAAACAATTATATTAGCCATAGCAGTTTCAGAACCATTTTTAAAAACCCTTTTTGAACATTATATAACATTACAACTTAAGAGCATTCTCGACAATATATGTAGTGCATACCTTTATAGTACAAAATAATTTTCATTGAAAAACACTTTACAGGACTTTCTTCAACTGTCCATAATTTTCGGCATGTCTTTCCTATTTCGACGCACTTTACACTGTGCTTGAGTACCATTTGTCAATGCACAATGTATGCCCTTTCTGGAGATATGTTTCCATGAGAATAGCTAAAATGACTCCTGATAAGCCAAGATCATTTTCGCATTAGAGAAGTCTAATTTGTTAAGATAAGAATTGTTTTTTTTTTTTTTTTTTTTTTTTTTTTTTTTTTTTTTTTTTTTTTTTTTTTTTTTTAAATTTATTTATTTATTATTATTTATTTATTTTTTGCCCTGACATACATAGTGAAACTGGGAATGTTCGCTGTGGGCCCTGATACAAGGAAAATCCCTCCTGCAAAGAGTTAGCTACTAGACTAGTAATTGTTTAAATCTTTATTTAAAAAGCGATTTTAATCTTTGATTAACCCTTTAGCGGGCACGTTTCGCTAGCTATGTTGGAATGTTTTTAATTTATATTTGGGAGTCTGGGGGGCATCCATTTACTAAATATGAACCCAGGATGTTAAAAAAAAAAAAAATGTATCCATAAATACGGGGTTGGCCGCTTGAGTGGCCCTTGCCCATTCCAGGCATCGGGAATCCCCGATATGCAATGCCCGCGATACGTCGTAAAGCCAATTCCAAGTCGCAAAGATCCCAAAAATGAAAATGGTTTATTCGATGGTGTTACCTTAAGATTGGCAGGCTTAAAAAAAAAAAAAAAAAAAATACAATAATAGTATAAAGCTATCCCATAATATAATTTAAGACAGAATTGAGAAAAACATTTCATTAGCAATGCCAAAAAAAGTATTTTTTCCTTCCAGTTTCACGAGAGTAAGGTACTTATGAGTCGAATCAATGAATAACATGTAAGCGAAATACTCATTTTAATTAAAATCAATTAATTCCTAATCTAGAATGTATAAAAGAATTATTACATACTTCAAAACGATTTCCGGATAAGATGAGTGATCCAGAGATCCAATAATGCACGGCCAACACTGACACAAGACGAGTGCGCGGGAATGGGCAAGGACCGCTTTAGCGGCCAACTTCTTCATATATCGGCTCCTCGGCCCCCCCCCCAAATTCTATTTTTTGGCATACCCTGGCATCTAGCTGGAAACATTGGAACCAATTCCGCCTCACTCGTGTCATTTTTTAATTTCAGCAAGCAGTGGCCGCTCAAGCGGCCCTTGCCCATTAAGGGGTTAACATAGTAAAACAAAAACAATTCACTTTCTTCCAAATTTTACTTTCTACAGCTACGAAAATAATCATATAAATATTGAGCTATTTTGTGCACAGCATTTTCTAAATCCTGTTGCAATTATCCTAGTTTAATATATATCTCGGATTCTCCTCTAACTCTTCGAACGCCTATTTCTTGAGGAGGTACACAGCTGTAAGAAGTTCCTCTTTTTTTCACTGAATTCACCCCCTTAGAGCGCTATCATTGGTCTCCTTTCTTGGGGTGACCCATCTACGTTAAATCCCTCCTCTCTTAATTTCGGGTTCTCCTTTAACTATTCTACATCTTTCTCATTATGCACTTCTAATACAAAATTTCCCCCCGCTCTTTTAATCCCATTAATTCTTATTTACCTCTCATTCCCATCTAGGCACTAAACTAGATCTTCCCTTGTTTTTATCCCTTCTTTGGGAGCCTGTATGATTACTTGTGTTCCGCTAAGTCCATTTTTTTGACTTATTTTTGCTACATTTTCCCAGGATTCGACTATAATTCCTTTCTTGGGCTTGCTAGCTAACTTCTTCCGCTATTCTACTACTTCTGTAATTTTTGTGACATGTTCCCAAGTTACAGCCGGCTAATCTATTACATTTTTAATTTCTTTCAGACTTTTCTTTACGGACATGTTCATTTAAATAATATTTTTTCCTGTTTCCTTTTAAGAAAAAAATGCATCTTTAATATCTGATCAACTCATTTGATTATTTTATAGAATATAATGTGCCATACCTTTGTAATCTAATAATTTTCAAAAATATTGTGGGGAATTATATTTTAACAGATTTTAGTTAAAAGAACTTATTGGACTTGTATTATTGTAAACAATTGTTCCTTACTAATGTATATATTTATTAATGGCAATCAGCACACTGTTTTATAATTCCATTGTATTGTAAGTTATGACTGTAGATTACTGATAAATAAATTATTGAGAATGAAAATTACATGTTTTGAATTCCTTTTCCCCTTCTTTTTCAATAAATTGTATCTACTTGATAAAGATCCAGATTTTCAAAAGAAATATTCATCTTATTTAATTGTTGTGTATTTTATTCAGGTGGAGATACTCTTCCTTGTGGAAAAGATCAAATCTGGAAGATAAAGAATTTCTTCCTATAAAAATAATATAAATTGCAGAATTATAATTTATTTGGCCATAATGCCAAGAAAATATTAATAAATAATGAAATGCAGATAGTTATCCGTTGAGGTGATAAAAACTTTTAGGTGACCATGGATAAGTGAAACACTTATCCAGGGTCACCTGAAAGTTATCATTGTCTTCTCACATCCCCCAGGTATTGTTGCCGAAGATTACTGCCAAAAAGCATACCAAAACATATGAAATATAGTTTTCTGAAAACCTGTCGTTTTTGGGAATAAATTAAAAAGAAATTTAGAAGACTGTCTAGGAAAAACCCGTGGATGGAATGATATCCAGATTATTGGGGACATCCATAGTGGAGAAAACAGCAACTATATGTTTAACAGTTTATTTGTATTGGAGATTGCAGCCTTCAAATACGCACCAGTCACTTCAGTAGATGTTGAAAGATAATTCAGTTGCTTAAAAAATATTCTGGGATCAGAACGGTGACATTTCATCTTTGACAATTTAAAAATGCAAGTTGTAGCAAACTATTTTCCAAAATAATGTTCATCTGTAGAAATTTTTAATTCCTTTTATAATGAGTTCCTAATTTTTATTTATGCTTTATTTTTCAATATGTTATAGACTTTTAGTCTTTTTTTTCTATATATTTCCATTTCATATTTCATTATTAATAGTTAAATATATATGTACATATTTTGAATTTTATTTTACATGAACATCTGTACTTACTAGAAAACTAGAACCTGGATAACTCAGTAACTAGGTCTTCATCAGACCAGGAATAGAGCTGATCACACGTTATGAATTCGTTGATTTGAATATTCCATGTCAAATCAACACTCTTTTCGGACTTGATGTCTCAGATTTTCATGATTTTTAGTATGCAGTAATATATCATAGACTTATGAAAAAATACCAAATTTCAGTTATGTAGCAGAACTATTTTTGAAGTTATTAATTTTTAAAGATTTAAATTTTTATGAAAAAGTATCATATTTTGGCACCTTTGGATGCCTATAGGCTCGCAACCAGTGATGATATTAATCTGGGAGTGGTCTCATTTTAAAGCTGATGAATGGGGCTTAAATATGATATCCCACAAAAGAGGGGTTAAAATTTTTAAAAAGTTAAAAAAAAATATATATTTTTTTTTTTTATGATATCATTATTTATTTATTTAGTCAGAATTCACAACAATGTAAAAATACATTTCCAGTAAAAAGATATATGTGAATGTGTCTTGAAGCTCGTGAGGAGGGAAGGTGCACAGTTGCAGTACCCACAAGGCAGAGCTGGTCTCTAGGCCAGTTACGCTTCAGACGGCGAATGGGGTTGTTTGGGTTAAGATGTGATGATAGGGAGTTAATTAAATAATTTGGGTGACCGTGTAATTTTGAATGGAATTTTTTATATACTTTTTTTGATAAGGGTTGGATAAATGGAATATTGAGGTCTTTGTGAAGAGTGAAATTGGATACAAAGAATGGAACGTCGGCTATTTTACGGAGGATTTTAGATTGCAATGATTGAATTTTGTAGGAGTTTGAGGGCTTTGTGGATCCCCAGAGCTCTATGCCATAAGTACATATAGGTCTGAGTATTGTCATGTAAATGAGTCTTTTGTTCTTAAGTGTAAGGTGTAATCGTCGGTCGAGTAAGTTTAGTAAAAGTCTGCACAGTCGGTTGAGTTCTTGTCTCTTCTGAGTAATATTTAAATTTAAATTTCTCAAAAAGTGGCAATTTTAAAAATTCCATAAAAAAATATCAAATATAGTTTGTAATGCCTTAATACATATAGCAAAATTTTATCATGGGATCAGGGGATAGAGGGCTTAAGAAATACACGTTTTGTAAAAACGATACCAGAATTAGTATCGTTTTTGACAATTTGTAATAGTTCAATGAATGAAACAAGCAGTGGCTATTATTTTTACATTTTTCTCATTGGATAACGGTCATATTAGACACTTACCATCCAATATTATGAGTAAAGTTAAGGGACAAATTAGTTCATTGAGACTTGAATCGTTGGAAGATACCTACACATTGGCTCACTTCACTGTCTCATAAACTGTATGTTCAACCAGTCTGGTGATGGGGTTCACTTTGCATATCCCATCTGCAAAAGGGATCCACAGTGTGGGATATATAAGTGTGCGTGAGGAAAGATGGAGGAATGTAACTTGCACTCTTCATCTTTATCCAGAACATAACTCAACCACCAAGTGTCACATAGATTGATGTTACATACCTACTAATATCTGCTGTATGTCCTTTACAGCAGGAAATAAAACAACCGCAGAAGAAAGTAATTGCACATTTGAGAGGCATGAAGGCATGTATTTTCTGGGTGCCTTATAAAGTTACAGATGTATTGTACCAGTTGGCCAGTTCTTCAGTTGTAATGTATTCTTCAAGGTTCAATAAAAAGGTTTATATTAGATATCTTCTGATGTGAACATTCAAACAGTTTCCTTGTGGTCTTTGTAGGCTTCCACTGGCTACCAGTCTATTCATCATGGCCCCCAGCCCATCACATTTGCCATGTGCTGTTGCTGAGAAATTCCATCCAGCCATAGCTCTTGCTTTTGATTACACAAGTTAATATAGTTTTGTTGGTTTTTGTATTGGGTTGCAGAGCAGTAGGATAAGTAGAAGAATTGTTTAGAACTCTTTGAACCTTTCATTCGAAATATTCCCAGATATAACTTGGAACAGGTTGAAGGCTTTAGTGTTGATGTTGAGACAGTCTGAAATTATTACAAAATTCAAATGTTTGACTTGTTTCTATTTAAAATACACCACAAAAGAGTGAATTTTTGCCTGACTATTTGACCAATGGTATGATTGTATCTTATCTCACAAAATGATCAAATAATTCTCAAGACAAATGACAGCCACTTCACATTCCAGAAGGTATTCCTTGGTATGTCTCAGAAATGCACTTTGCAGTGAAGTGATGTCGAAGTAGGACAGGAATCCCCGTTTTATCGGAGTAAAAGGGGTTTCTCTCCACTTGCAGGCCAATCAGCTTATTTTTCTGAGAGGTTTCCAAACATGATACCTTAAAGTAATTATTAAATTTTATTCATTTAATTAAGTCCTGCACACTTTAAAGCAAAATTAGTCTTTAAAAATCAAATTTAACTAATACGGTAGGTTATTTACAAAGCATGTGTATTTCCTGATCACATGATATAATTTTGCTACATGTATTAAGGCATTACAAACTATATTTGATATTTTTTTTGGAATTTTTAAAATTGCCACTTTTTGAGAAATTTAAATTTTAAAATTTCATTTTGTTCAACACTCCCCCTCACTCGACAATCTAGGGAAGTCCAATAGATTCTCGAAGTTCTGTAAGTCGTGGATTAGGTAATCCTTTTGTAAGGATATCAGTCTCCATCGTCGTTGATGGTTTGTAAGTAACGACTACATCTCCATTGGCAACTTTCTCACGAATGAAGTGTTCTTTTATATTGATGTGTTTGGACCTTGAGCTGATGATAGCATTTTTTGTTAAGTCCTGAGCAGTGATGTTGTCATTAAAAATTTGTATGGCTTCTTGAGGTTTTCCCATGTCATTAATAAGTTGTCTTAAATGCATGGTCTCTTTTGCAGCCTCAGTCAAAGACATGTACTCCGCTTCTTGGGTTGATAGTGCTACAGTTCTCTGCTTGCGAGACTCCCAACTTACACATGACCCTGCTAAAGTAAAGCAGTGAACGGCCGTCATTGCTACATGAGCTCCAATTAGCATCTGCGAATCCAATGAGACGTTGGTTCGTTTTTTGATAGGTTAGACTCAGATATCTGGTACCTTTCAGATAGCGGAGAATTCTTTTTGCTGCCATCCAGTGATCATGTCCATAACATGTATTGAACTGGCTTAAAAAGCTTACTGCATAAGAAATGTCTGTTCTTGTACCAATTGACAAGTAAAGGAGTGACCCTATTAGATTTTGATAAGGGTATCCTGGAAGTACTTTTTCTAAATTGTGCTCGAGTTTGAGACCAGGAATCATTGGGTTCAATACAGGATTGCATTCTTCCATATTATATTTTGTTAGTAGTTCGTCAATGTACTTGGCTTGATTTGCTGTGATTTTTCCTTTTTTCTGCTTGAATTCTATTCCTAAGCAGTACTGTAGAGGTCCCAAATCTCTCATGTTAAAAGAATTCTTCAGGGTAGTTTTTAAATTTTCACGACTCTTTGATGCCACGAGGATGTCATCGACATATACCCCAACTATCACGTTGTCTCTCCCTGAACTTTGAGAATATATACAAGGATCAGCAATTGATTGTTGGAAACCAAGTTCTTTTAGTTTGGATTTCAATTTTTGGTACCATTGGCGTCCAACCTGTTTCAGACCATAAATTGCCTTTTTAAGTTTACATGTTTTCTCTCCTTGGATAGATCATAGATCATTTAGCATTTTTGTAGCCTTTAGAAAGATGGTATTGTCTTCACTTGCACTTTCTTCAAATACAATTTCAGAGAGAAATTTTCCCAATTTTTCAGGTATTTCCATAAAGATTTTTTCTTGCAATTCACCATTTAAGAAAGCAGTGATGACATCCATTTGGTTAATTATCATATCTTCATTGGCTGCAAGAGCTAGTAGTGATCGAATTGAACTTAATTTGACTACCAGTGCATATGTTTCGTCAAAATCTACACCAGGCCTCTGCGAAAATCCTTTTGCTACAAGACGTGCTTTTCGCCTTTCAAGTTCACAATTCGCTTTGTACTTGGTTTTTAGCACTATTTTACTGCCAATAATATTTGAATTTCCTTGTTTCTTAATAATTTCCCATGTGTCATTTTTAGCGCGGTTCCTCCCTCCCCCATAGGGAGGAACCCCGCTTATAGGGTTGATACAATGAAACAATCCGGAAGTGCCGAGTAGAAAATTTCGCGTTTCAGAACCCCTAGAGACCCACAATAACGGTGGTTCAAATTTGTATATATATATATATATATATATATATATATATATATATATATATATATATATATATTTGTCTGTTCGCTCTCTAGATAGAAGACGAATGGTCCGATTTTGATGAAATTTGGTACAAAAATCCTTCGTCCAATTTGAAAGGTCAAGTTCGTTAACCAGCAAAATCCGCCTACTGGAAGATGGCGTTTGGGGCGAAATTCGCGCAAAAAAAATCGTAACGCTTACGTTTTTGAGTTCATAAGCTTCTAAGTACTCGTTTTATATGATTCCTGGGCTAGGAAAACGAATGAAACCATTTTCAAGGCGATAGCTTTAACCGTTTTCGAGAAAATTGGAAAAATATTTTTTGAATACCGTTTTTGGTTTGGGTACTTAGAATCATGGGATTCAGTTGAAACATTTTCTGCGTGTTCTACTTTCATCAAAACTAATATGTTGAAATTTTGGTTACGTTTGGAGTTAAGGAAGGGTTAGAATAAAATATTTTATTAACAGACATAAAAAGTTTTAGTAACTTTGTTTACTTTCATTAATATCTCGAAAAAGGTTGAGAATCTTGGTAAACGGAAGAATACCTTTAGAAAGCTTATTAAATGCTCTAAAAAAAAGGTTCTAATGAAAGTTTTGATTAGGCGATGTCAATCGGAGAAATAAGAGCTTAAAACTTTAAAGTAATTGATTTCGCTTATTCGAACTGTTCTTTTTGTCTGTTTTTTATTCCTTGTTATTTTTTAATTGCTTATTGTTGGATAATGTATTTGAAAATAAAACAGTTTAAGAAAAATAAGAAAAACAATTTAATGTTAGAGATATGGATTTCCAAAATATATAGCTTTTCAACTGCCTAGCGTCCTTCCTAGGGAGGGTTCTTTGTCTTTGATTTTGGTACTTAGAATTATGGGATACAGTTGAAACATTTTCTGCATGTTGGAGTTTCATCAACACTAATATGTTGAAATTTTTGTTACGTTTAGAGTAAAGGAAGGGTTAGAATAAAATATTTTATTAACAGACAAAAAAAGTTTTGGTAACTTTGTATAATTTCGTTAGTATCTCGAAAACCGTTGACCCTCTTGTGAAGCGGAAGATTACCATTCGGAAGCTTACTAAATGCTCTACAAAAAAGGTTCTGAAGAAAGTTTTAATTAGGCGATGTCAATCGGAGAAAAAAGTGCTTAAAGCTTTAAATTAATTGATTTTGTTTATTCCAATGGTTCTTTTTGTCTGTTTTATTTCTTGTTATTTTTTAATTGCTTACAGTTGGATAATGTATTTGACAATAAAACTGGTTAAGTAAAATAACAAAAACAATTTATTGTTAGAAATATAGATTTCCAAGATTCCAAGACCTTGTCACTAGCGGGTCTGTTTCTAGTGTAGCGGACCCTTCCAGGTAAGATTGTAAATCATGACCTTTCAAGACTTTACTACTCACAGGAATGGCGTTAGTGACCTTAAGGGTTGACACGCCATCATAATTAATTTTAAAAAAAAGACTGGTGGAACCAAAATAATAACTGCTTCTATTTTAATCTTTCCAAATTAGACTAGGGATATGAACGGAACCGCGCTAAGATGATGCAGTCCTGCGAGACGGACTTTTTAAATGTGACTTCAATTCCATTTTTATAGCTTCTTCCCGATCTTGAGCATCTGAGCTCTCTAGAGCTTCTTTCAGCCATAAGGAAGAACATCAACATTTTCTTCTTGAATGTTGTCATTTTCTAATTCACTCTCTTTTTCTGGGATTTTCTACCTGTTTTTATATTTTCATCTGTAGGTTCAGTAAAAGAGTCACAATTTATTTTATTATCTCTGGTCGAATAAAATGGTTTATCAATGACCTTTACATCCCTTGATACAATAATTTTATTTAGTGTTGGCATCCATATTCTGTATGCTTTTGATTGTTCTGAATAACCGAGGAATATACCTTCTTCATCTCTAGGTTGAAATTTGTCCTTATTTTTAATTTTATTTAATACAAAGGCTTTAGAGCCAAAAATTTGTAGGTGTCTAATGGATGGATCTTTGAAATGGTGTTTCATGATTTATTGATCTTGATGGACACCTATTTAGAAGATAATTAGCACAATAAATTGCTTCAGCCCAGAATTTCGGAGGTAGATTTGAGTCGAGCATAAGACATCTAGCTTTGTCTATCAGAGCTCTGTTTCGGCGCTCAGCTAAACCACTTTGTTCTGGGGTCCGAGGCGCAGAAACTCTTCAAGTTATCCCACATTTTTTCAGAAATTCATCAAATTCTTTATTTCTATATTCTGAAACCTCATTGTCACTCTGGAGAATCTTGATCTTCCTTCCAATTTGATTTTCCACTTCATTTTTAAATTCCTTGAAGTATAACAAATCTTAAGTTTTATGGGTAAAAATGCAGTTTCACGCCCTCAAAACCGATTTCTTTCAAATTTTGTACAATAACGTATTTTGATGCACTAAACACGAATACGTTAAAAAAAAAACCTTTGCATTTAACTAGGAAAGAAGTTATTAAGCACTAAAGTTTACTGTTATGCAGGTTATGAGAGCTAATGTAAACAACTAAATTTGTGACAATTTTAAGGCATACATGCTATGTGTTGCCGCTCACTCAAGAAGATAACAAAACCCCAGTCAATCCAACTCGCTAAAATTAATATAATATTAAGCACTAAAGTTCACTGTTAGGAAGGTTATAAAACTAGGCGTCATCAGCGTATTTGTAAACACGGGCATTCCTAGATATGTAACATTGGGAAACAGAGAACTCTCATTTGAAATGTTCAGAAACCATTTATTCGAAAATATTGTTAATTTTAAGGGCATACCTTTAGCTTAAGGGCATACGTGCTATGCGTTTCCGCTCGCTCAAGAAAATAACAAAACCCCAATCAATCCAACTCGCTAAAATTAATAGCTCTCATAACCTGCATGACAGTGAACTCTAGTGCTTAATAACTTCTTTCCTAGATAAATGCAAAGGGTTTTTTTAACGTATTCGTGTTTAGTGCATCAAAATACGTTATTGTACAAAATTTGAAAGAAATCGGTTTTGAGGGCGTGAAACTGCATTTTCACCTTTTTATGTTTTAGGAAATAAACTCTGCCATGTCTTGTTGCTTAAAGGTGACAAAATACCTTGATCCACCTAAAGAAGTAACATGCATTGGTCCTACAACGTCTGAATGTATTATATCCAGTTTATTTAAATTTTTTGGTTCACTTCTTTTTGGAAAAGGTAGCTTCGTTAATTTTCCAGATAGACAAATTTCACAATTGCCTAAAATGTCTTTGGCATTAAATTTTAGTCCCTTTAATAGTTTATTTTTGTAGGCTAACTTCAGATCAGCTTCATTTATGTGGCCTAGTTTTCTGACCCATGTAATTAATTTTGAATTTGATTTAAATTGTTTATTTAATGCTGAAGGTTCTTGGTTAGTTTTCTCACTTATCAAATACAGATTGTTATGCTTAATTGCCTTAGCAACAACTATTCCTTTTTTATTCTTAACCTCAGCATAATTCTTTTTGAAAATTATATCAAAACCTTTGTCGGTAATTTTGCTAACTGATAATAAATTAGTATATAAATTTGGAATATATAAGGTGTCTGTCAAGGTTACAACATTTTCCTTTCCCACATTGATTTTAACAGATTCTTTTCCTTCAATATCTACTGTATGCTTATTTGATGCTAACTTTAATTTACCTAAATTGCCTTTTTCAAGTTCCTTGAATTTAGATTGGTCAGAGCAGATATGTGAAGTGCTGCCACGGTCAATGCACCAGTAAGTTTTATAATTTATGTCTCAACAACTAAATTAAACATTACTCAAAGAAGTTTTTATTCATACTGAATTACAAATGAAACAGCTGATCTAAACAAAACATAATAAAACAGATGACAGCCTTCTTGGATACAAGATACTTAACTACCAGATTAGTAAATTCAACACTTTCCCTTAATCGAGTAGTTTTAGGAACAAAATGCTGATGGCAAAGGAAATATCAAAGCACCAAAAGCTGATCGGTTGGGAAAATTGAAAGGCGCTTTTCCTGGATCTCGACTCCTTAATTTGTCCATGGGTATTTGGTTTGGATTACACTCAGCCATATTGAATCGCTTCGTAGCAAATGTCTTAGGATCATCCTCCACAAGAAAGACCTCTGCAACTGTGACGTAATCATTTAGGTAGGCTTTTGACATATTCGCGAACTCCTTCGGGTGCCTGGTCCAATAGCATTTTCCTGTTCATCTTCAGATGAAGATGATTCTGATAGAACTGCGTCCGATTTCTCAGTCCTTTCTTCCGTTAATTTTTCGCAATTCTCTTTTTGGATGGTTGGTTCCTCTATTTTTTTAGCGCGGTTCCTCCCTCCCCCATAGGGGGGAACCCCGCTTATAAGGTTGATACAATGAAACAATCCGGAAGTGCCGACAAGAAAATTTCGCGTTTCAGAACCCCTAGAGACCGAAAATAACGGTGGTTCAAATTTGTATATATATATATTTGTCTGTTCGCTCATTTCTGGCTTTCCTGATGGTCCGATTTTGATGAAATTTGGTACAAAAATCAGTCGTCCAATTTGAAAGGTCAAGTTCGTTAACCAGCAAAATCCGCCCACTGGAAGATGGCGGTTGGGGCGAAATTCGCGCAGAAAAAATCGTAACGCTTACGTTTTTGAGTTCATAAGCTTGTAAGTACTCTTTTTATAGGCTTCTTGGGCTAGGAAAACGAATGAAACCATTTTCAAGGCGATAGCTTTAACCGTTTTCGAGAAAATTGGAAAAATAGTTTTTGAATACCGTTTTTGGTTTGGGTACTTAGAATCACGGGATTCAGTTGAAACATTATCTGCATGTTCTACTTTCATTAAAACTAATATGTTGAAAGTTATGTTACGTTTGGAGTTAAGGAAGGGTTAGAATAAAATATTTTATGAACAGACATGAAAAGTTTTGGGAACTTCGTATACTTTCATTAATATCTCGAACACGGTTGGGAAATCGTGGTAAGTGGATAGAAACTATTTGAAAGCTTACTAAATTCTCTACAAAAATTATTCTAAAACTATTTTTGATTAGGTTATGTCAATCGGAGAAATAAGTGCTTAAAACTTCAAATACGTCTGTTTTGTTCTTATGAACGGGTTTTTGTTGTAATTTTTGTCTCTTTCCCTTGGTTTTTTATTGCTTTTTATTTTTGTAATTTATTATGTTAGGAAAATGTATTTGTTTGTAAAACAGGATAGGAAAAATGAGACCACTTTTCTGTTGCTAGAAATAATGAAAATTTTGGGAACTTCGTATACTTTCATTAATATCTCGAAAACGGTTGAAAATCTTGGGAAGCGAAAGGTTACCATTCGAAAGCTTACTAAATGGTCTACAAAAAATGTTCTGACGAAAGTTTTAATTAGGCGATGTCAATCGGAGAAATAAGTGCTTAAACCATTAAAGTAATTGATTTCGTTTATTCGAACGGTTTTTTGTCTGTTTTTATTCCTATTTTTTCATTGCTTATAGTTGGATAATGTATTTGACAATAAAATAGATTAATTAAAATAAGAAAAACAATTCGAACAGGTAGATATCGAAAAAAGCTGTGCTTCAAATTAGAATCTATTGTTGAGTAATTATATGAATCTTTGGATAATAATTACAATAGTTAAAATTATAACTAAATTGGAAAATATGTATTTAATAGAACTCATTAAACCTTTTACAGAGAACTCTATTTTTTATTTTTTTTATTTTATTGATCAACAGGTCTTTGCATATATTTAAAAACTCTGTTGATATAACCTCTATATCGTTTTTTGTTTTTAGGCCAATCTATAATTCCTTTGGGTTAATATGTTTTTTAAATTGAAGCTTTAAAGCCTCAACAGGAATATTTGTGTAATCACCCTTCACAGTTAATTTATTAGAATCATGAGTGACCGTTTTTGTGTTACAACTAACAATCTTTGAAAACGAAGTTTGACTATCCTTGTTATTGTTATTTTCCTTCTGTTTGGCCGAGATTTTCTATTCATGATCTAATTATCCTTGAATTTTTTGACTAGATCAAGAACCTAATTTAAGCACTCTTAAATTCCTTAATTTAATTGAGGAAGTTTATCAAGCTTGATATAATCACTTTTGGGTTAATACGGGTGGTCTATACCGAGTCCTTTGTTTGTAAACACAAAGAGCCTTCTGAGTAACGGTAAAGGGCAGTAAAAGTATATGACTTTACCTGGAAGCAGACCCTGCATACAGAGAATTACAATACGAGACCTCATTCTTTCTTTCACCAGCTCCCGTGTAACACCTTAGATCTGTTTATATTGTTAGCGCGGTTCCTCCCTCCCTTCATAGGGAGGAACCCCTCTTATAAAATTGATCTCATGAAACAATCCGGAAGTGCCGACTAGAAAATTTCGCGTTTCAGAACCCCTAGAGACCGAAAATAACAGTGGTTCAAATTTGTATATACATATATATATTTATATATATTTGTCTGTTATTTGAAAGGTCAAGTTCGTTAACCAGCAAAATCCGCCCACTGGAAGATGGCGTTTGGGGCGAAATTCGCGCAAATAAAATCGCAACGCTTACATTTTTGAGTTCATATGCTTGTAAGTACTCGTTTTGTAGGCTTCTTGGCCTAGGAAAACGAATGAACCCGTTTTTAAGGCGATAGCTTTAACCGTTTTCGAGAAAATTGGGAACATAGTTGCTGAATAACGTTTTTGGTTTTGGTACATAAAATCATGGGATTCAGTTGAAACATTTTTTGCATGTTCAAATTTTATCAAAACTAATATCTTAAACTTTTGGTTACGTTTGGAGTTAAGGAAGGGTTAGAATAAAATATTTTATGAACAGACATGAAAAGTTTTGGGAACTTCGTATATTTTCATTAATATCTCGAACACGGTTGGGAAATTTTCATAAGTGGATAGAAACTATTTGAAAGCTTTCTAAATTCTCTACAGAAAAGATTCTGAAACAAGTTTTGATTAGGTAATATCAGTCGAAGAAATAAGTGCTTAAAACTTCAAATACGTCTGTTTAGTTCTTATGAACGGGTGTTTGTCGTTCTTTTTGTAATTTTTGTCTCTTTCCCTTAGTTTTTTATTGATTTTTATTTTTGTAATTTCTTATGTTAAGAAAATTTATTTGTGTGTAAAACAGGATAGGTAAAATGAGACCAATTTTCTATTGCTAGAAATAATGAAAAGTTTTGGGAACTTCGTATAATTTCTTAATATCTCGAAAACGGTTGAAAATCTTGGGAAGCGAAAGGTTACCATTCGAAAGCTTACTAAATGCTCTACAAAAAATGTTCTGACGAAAGTTTTAATTAGGCGATGTCAATCGGAGAAATAAGTGCTTAAACCATTAAAGTAATTGATTTCGTTTATTCGAACGGTTTTTTTGTCTGTTTTTATTCCTTGTTATTTCTTAATTGCTTATAGTTGGATAATGTATTTTACAATAAAACTAGGTAAGTAAAATAACGAAACAATTTATAGTTAGAAATATAGATTTCCTAGATTCCAAGACCTTGTAACTAGCGGGACCCTTTCAAGTGTTGACCGACCCTTCCAGGTAAGATCGTAAATCAAGACCTTTCAAGACTGGTGGAACCAAAATAATAACTGCTTCTATTTTAATCTTAAGGCGATTCGCCAAAGTTGCGAAGCCTTATCAATAAATAAATATTTTAATCTTTCCAAATTAGACTAGGGATAAGAAAGGAACCGCGCTAAGATGATGCTGTTCCTGCGAGTCGGACTTTGAGTTCATAAGCTTGTAAGTACTCTTTTTATAGGCTTCTTGGGCTAGGAAAACGAATGAAACCATTTTCAAGGCGATAGCTTTAACCGTTTTCGAGAAAATTGGAAAAATAGTTTTTGAAGACCGTTTTTGGTTTGGGTACTTAGAATCACGGGATTCAGTTGAAACATTATCTGCATGTTCTACTTTCATTAAAACTAATATGTTGAAAGTTATGTTACGTTTGGAGTTAAGGAAGGGTTAGAATAAAATATTTTATTAACAGACATAAAAAATTTTGGTAACTTTGAATACTTTCCTTAATATTTCGAAAAAGGTTGAGAATCTTGCGAAACGTAAGATTACCATTAGAAAGCTTACTAAATGCTCTACAAAAATGGTTCTAATGAAAGTTTTGATTAGGCGATGTCAATCGGAGAAATAAGTCCTTAAACCTTTAAAGTAATTGATTTCGTTTATTCGAATGGTTCTTTTTGTCTATTTTATTCCTTGTTATTTTTAAATTGCTTATAGTCGGATAATGTATTTGACAATAAAACAGATTAAGTAAAATAAGAAGATCAATTTATGGTTAAAAATGTAGCGTTCAAAGAGAGAGATCCCAAGGCTTTCCAAATGCCTCTGTGCGGAGGCCTTTCTGCCCGACTTATGGGATAGCTGACCCATACAGGTAAGATTGTAAATCAAGACCTTTCAAGACTGGTTAGTTTGAGATTTCATTTGGATAGGTGTTTCGCTATTGATCTAAACAAAGTAATAACTTTTCTATTCTATGCCTTCATAAACACTAAAGATAAGAACGGAACCGCGCTAAGATGACGCAGTTCCTGCGAATCGGACTTTTTTATAGGTAAGGATACACGTTCTTCACAATCACCTATTTTCTCTTGGAAGATGACGTCTCTCGATAACACAATATCTCGTTTTTCGGGTACATATATTCTGTATCGTTCATCGCCATCATACCCAACGAGATATCCAACTACTGCTTTTGAGTCCATCTTCTTCTTCTTTTGCGCGGGAATATGGACATAGCACTTGGAACTGATGATTCGCAAATGTTTGATCCGTGGTTTTTGACCAAACCAAACTTCATGAGGACTTTTGCCCTCAATTGATGATTTTCCTAATCGATTTAGAATATAGCCGGCAGTAATAACTTGCCCAGATGGCTACAGGAAATTTAACGTTTGGGTTAGAATACTTGAACGTTCGCGCCATTTCGACGATGGTTCGATTTTCACGTTCTACTGCACCATTTTGTTAAGGAGTATACGGAGCAGTGAGTCTTTGAGTAACTCCAAATTCGTGAAGTACAGCGCGAACTTCTTTATTATCGAATTCTCCTCCATTGTCACTGAGGAATTCTTTCACTTGATGGCCGACTGTTCGAGCCTTGGCCAATACTTCTCGTATAGCATCTTTCACGGCAGATTTTTCCCGTGCGACGAAACAAAAACGAAAATGTGAAAAGTGGTCTTTGATAACAATCAAATATCATTGAATGATTTATCAAAAGGACCACATACATCCCCTGACATCAATTCACCTGGTCTGGATGATCGAACTCTGTTGCCAAATGGCTGCCGGTGCGCCTTTCCAAATTGACTTGGCCCACAGAGCTCTTTGCTTGGTTTTACCGCAATACCTAGTTCAGACTGCAGCTTTGCTCGTACATATTGTTTATCCATGTGACCCCATCGCTCGTGGAATAGTTGCAAGGTATCCGTGCCTTCAACTACGTTGACACATGGCTCCTCAGGATGAACTGGATGAAACGATGCTCGATACAGCGTTCCATGCTGCTCTCTGGTTCCTGTAAAAACGACTTTTCCATCGACCGTGAATTTGCACTCGTGTTGATTCGATTCGAATTTACTGGTAGGATTTCTATCGTGAGCTGCCAGAACTGAGAAGAGGTTTCGAGAAATATCTGGGACATACCACACGTCGGTAAGAGTCGAACTTTTCAACTGACCATTAGAATAGTCTGTTATCTGGATTTCCCCGCTGCCGTGAGCTCTAAGTTTTTTGTTGTCCGCCGCAGTTACCACGCAATTTCCAGAAAATGGCATGTATTTTGTGAACCAATTAAAATTGTGGGTAATATGTTTGGTCGCGCCATTGTCTATCCACCAGTTGTCACCAGTAGATACTGCCCAGACGTCACTACTAACAGACAATAGCGCCAACTTGGTTTCGGTTTCAGTTTTGTTGACTATTGGGGACGAAGTTTTACTGCTTCCTGTTCCACTAGCACGAGCAGGATATGGTGGTTGACCATCGTTTTTCCAGCGGGCACATTGCTTTAACCAATGTCCTTTCAAATTGCAATACTTGCAAATAACGTCAACTGGTCTTTTCCCCCCAACTGCAGGAGTTTCCATTCTAGGACGATTAAAATTATTCTTATTGGTTTTCCGAACCAACTTGCTTTTGTTGTTTTGTACCTCCAAAATTTCACCTGACACATTTGATGTAGATATAGGAGCGACATTTCTCTCATGAAGAATGATCGCGGACGATATATCGTCGATTGTTTTGTTGTCATTTGCCTTTAGAAGTAGGTAGCTCGATTTGAACGTTTCAAGTCGTTTGGGGAGAATATGAAGGACTTTTCGACACGAAAAGAAGCTCTAAAAGACTTTCGACGGTTTCGATTTTACAAATTCATTCGTTAAAATTTCCCAAGCCTCCCTAGCAGATAGACGGCCCGAAATTCGTTGATGGAGCTCGTCACTGACACACTGAGATAAAACCATTTTAGCTTGGGCCGCGGTTTTGTTCCAAGTTTCTAGTTTTTCTCTTTCAGCCTTCGATGGTGTTTCTGAAAGTTCAGGTTTAAAAGACTTACCTTCAATAATGTCGACCGCGTTAAAGTACTCCATCACGTCCATCACTTAATCTTTCCACTGAGGCCAATCTTCAGCTCCTTTCAACGGCTTGATACCCTTAACGAATTCCATGATCGAAAAAAAAAAAACTGATTAATGTACTCGCACAATGATCAGTTGAAGGGAAAACCGCGAAACGGATTAGAAACCGCGAAATGCATAAACTTGATTGAGTTTCAATGTTCTGATAACACCATAACTCGCGATTGAACTTATTGAGACACAAGAATGACACAGATTGAGCGATCTGGGCCCATAACCTTTTATAATTTATGTCTCAACAACTAAATTAAACATTACTCAAAGAAGTTTTTATTCATACTGAATTACAAATAAAACAGATGACAGCCTTCTTGGATACAAGATACTTAACTACAAGATTAGTAAATTCAACAGTAAGAACCATTGTTTTGAATAAGAGGGTTTGTAGTTAGACTTTCTTCTGTCAGTAGCCGGGTTGAATCAGAATTATTTTTATTTTCCTTCTTTTTCTTGAACCAGCATTGGGCTGAGTTGTGGTTAGATTTTCCGCATGTTCCACAGGGTTTTTTGTTCTGTTTGTCTTGCTGCTGATTTTTAACTTTAAATTTGCGGCTTTTTTTCATGTAGAAAGCATCCTCACTTGAATTTGGAAATTCATCCCTTTTTCTTGCTTCATATTCTTCAATGATTTTTACTTTTAATTCTTCATGTGTGGGGAGTTGGTCTCTTGTTTCGATAGCAACTCTGAAGTTATCAAATTTAGAGGATAAACTATATAGCATCATAATACTTAGTAAATCCTTATTGATTTCTATGTCCATTTCTCGCAACTTATTGACAGCATCCATGAAACTGTTCAAATGTTCACGCACATTGGTGTTGTCTTGCATTTTGTGGAGAACTAATCTTTTCAGCAATGTAGCTTTACGTGCAGGTCCTTGGCTTTGGTAAATATTCTTGAGAGTATCCAAAACACTTTTAGATGTTGGACAATTTTTAATCTGTTTCAATTCATGAGGTGATATTATTAATATAAGATCTGACCTTGCGTTCAAGTCCTCTTCATTCCACTTTGATTTTTTTTTCTGGACTTGCTGTTTCTGGTGGTTGTGGTGTACTGCCAGACACATAATTCCATAATTTATTTTTCACGAGGATAGCTTGTGCTTGAATCTTCCAAGTGTCATAGTTATCACTTTGTAGAGGGTCTATTCGAAAGGTTGATCCACTTGCCATATTTCTACCTTTGAATAATTCTCTTTTGGTAAAAATGAAGTTTCACGCCCTCAAAACCGATTTCTTTCAAATGTTGTACAATAACGTATTTTGATGCACTAAACACGAATACGTTAAAAAAAACCCTTCGCATTTAACTAGGAAAGAAGTTATTAAGCACTAAAGTTCACTGTTATGCAGGTTATGAGAGCTATTAATTTTAGAATTCTATTGATTTTAGCGAGTTGGATTGACTGGGGTTTCGTCATCTTTTTGAGCGAGCGGAAACGCATAGCACGTATGCCCTTAAGCAACAGGTGACGACGGGTGAGGATGCCCTTAAAATTAACAATATTTTTTAATAAATGGTTTCTGAACATTTCAAATGAGAGTTCTCTGTTTCCCAATGTAACATATCTGCGCATGCACGTGTTTACAAATACGCTGTTGATGCCTAGTTTTATAACCTTCCTAACAGTGAACTTTAGTGCTTAATATTATATTATATTAGAATTCTTTTAATTAATTCTTAATTAATTAATTTTAGCGAGTTGGATTGACTGGGGTTTTGTTATCTTCTTGAGCGAGCGGAAACGCTTAGCATGTATGCCTTAAAGTCGTCACAAATTTAGTTGTTTACATTAGCTCTCATAACCTGCATAACAGTGAACTTTAGTGCTTAATAACTTCTTTCCTAGTTAAATGCGAAGGTTTTTTTTTAACGTATTCGTGATTTGTGCATCAAAATACGTTATTGTACAAAATTTGAAAGAAATCGGTTTTGAGGGCATGAAACTTCATTTTTACCTCTCTTTTTGTCTTTATATTAGTTATACTGGATTGTCTTTATAATACTTGTCCTGGGGATGTCTTTATAATACTTGTCCTTTAGGAAATGGTTGTATTTTGAAATATACTTATTTGAAATAATAGACAGTAATAACTTTTAAGGGACAAGTTAGAGATATATTTTCAACAGTAACCCCTATTTTGTGGCATATCATATTAAAGCTCCATTCAACAGCTTTAAAATGAGACCACTCCCAGGTTAATATCACCCCTTGTTGCGAGCCTATAGGCATCTAAAGATGCCAAAATATGTCACTTTTTTATAAAAATTTAAATCTTTAAAAATTAATAACTTCAAAAATAGTTGTGCTACGTAACTGAAATTTGGCATTTTTTCATAGGTCTGCATACCAAAAATCATGAAAATCTGAGACATCAAGTCTGAAAAGTGTGTTGATTTGACATGGAATGACCCGAAAGCTTTGTGAAGAGTCCAATCAAGTGAAAAGGTAACGTATGTTTTAGGTAGCTCATCCAAGTTTTAGATTTTTCAAATCAATGAAATTTCTTCCCCAGAGTGACCTTTAACGTATCATGCCAGTTTCACAAAATAATTCAGTGCAGCCTATAGGTTACAACCCACCCACCTATTGTGTGGTCTAAGGAGCCTGTATTGAAATAAGTGCCCCTGATGGGTATTAAAAGGCTACAAAAAATTACAGCAATAAAATTCTATATTAAAATTTCTATTTGTCTTGACCTCTAAAAGTGCACTTAACAAATTTGTTTATGGGTCATTCCATATCAAGTGATCCACAGTTTTTCCCCTCACATTTTTTGATTTTTTTTAAATTTGGCTCATCAATAGTACCCCATAAGACAATTAAAAATCCAAATTTTTAGAATTTTATCTTTATTAGTTATGAAAGTTTAAGTTTTTTAAAAAAGCACATTTTAGGACAGACACTTGATCATAAAATGTACCATAACTCCCAAACGGAATGAGCTAGAGAGGCTTGGTAAAAAGTATTCGTTAGTGTATTAAATGCTGATTAAAATGATATATATCATGACTTATTTATGAAAATTGAAATTTTAAGGTAATTTTTAAAACTTTTAATTTAAATTTCTTTTAAAACGTATGTTTAAAAATTTGTAATTTTTCTTTGATATTTTATCTCAGTTTTGTGTAAATTTCAAGTTGGGGTCTCAATGGGATCATATTTATTTTAATTATTAACTTTATGTTGGTAGAAAAAAAATTGAAATTTTTAGAAAAAGAAATGAAATTCATCTAACATACAACCCCAAAAAACGGCCTAACTTTGGGAATCAATGCAGAATGAAAAAATAAAGAAAAAAAGTCCTTCGGCATATATTTCGATTTGCTTCCTTTCCGGGAAAAAAGTAAAAACTTTACGTGCTATTGCGAAAAGGCATTATTTCATAATTCCTATATAAAAATCATTAAAAGTACTTTTCATCTTCCACTCCCTCTACCCACACACCTCCTCCCCCTCCCCCCCCAAAAAAAAACAACAAAATTTCTTGCTCGAAAAAATTAACTGACGCCATGTAAAGCTTCAACATAATTTAATATATCTACTTTCCTTCTGAGGAAAGTGCTAAAACACAAAACAAAAAAAACTTTAAATTCTTAATAAAAATAAATGTCCAATTCTTAAAATTTTTTTTTTTTTTAACGGCGCATCTACATCTTGGCCATTAGCGCCGCAATTCTTAAAATATTTTAAATTTAACTCGGGACGCATACATAATTATAAAATAACAATTTCTTCTTCTAATAATTCTTAATAATCAATTTACAAACTGTTCAAAGATTTGTCCCCTTGCAGCAAAACAGGCATCGCATCGCATATTGACAGACTGGATGGCATTTGTGCATTGCTCTGCTGTAATCTGATCCCAGGCCCATCTGATGCGATGGATGAGGTACTCCCTTGAGCCAATGGGCTTCCCTGTAGACCAAATCTTTAATATGTCCTCATGGGAAGAAATCCAAGAGCGTAAGGTCTGAAGATGGAGCCGGCCAAGATACTGGCCCACCAGGTCCTATCCAATACCATGGATAGTTAGTGTCCAACCAATCACGGATGGTCCTTCTGTAGTGGGCTGGACAACCTTCGACATGGAACCAGCTGCTCAATCTCTGTACCAAAAGGATCTCCTCCAAGAACTAAGACAGATTATTATAGAGGAATGCGTCGAAAGACTTTGCGTCAAGTCGACAGGGACCTAATATCGGTGGATTATTACACACAAAATCAGAGGCATAATCACTCCTATATTTGGGGGGGGGGGGGGGGTGTTAAAGGAAATGGGGGTGAAAGAGTGAGTGGAGGGGTGGGTTTGATACATGTACTTTAAAAAAAAGTGATACCCCTTTTAATAGACATATTTTTCATAATTTCATTTAGTTTTTTGCGTTTTTCTTGGACACTAAGCCAAAACGAGATGTATGCCAAAGGAATTTTTTTCTTCGTTTTTTCGTCTTGAGTCTATATTAGATGAATTTCATTTCATTTTCTGAAAATTTTTAATTTTTGACGTACCAACGAGATACCAAGCTACCTTTGATTAAGTTATTAATTAAAATAAATATGATCCCATTGGGATCCCTACTTGAAATTTACACAAAACTGAGGTAAAATATCAAAGAAAAATTACAAATTTTTTGAACATTTTTAAACATACGTTTTAAGAGAAATTTAAATTTTAAAGTTTTAAACATTACCTTAAAATTTCAATTTTCATAAATACGTCATGATTTATATAATTTTAATCGGCATTTAATACACTAATGAATGCTTTTTACCACACCTCTCTAGCTCATTCCGTTTGGGGGTTATGGTACATTTTATGATCAAGTGTCTGACCTAAAATGTGCTTTTTTAAAAAACTTAAACTTTCATAACTCGAAAACTAATAAAGATAAAATTCTAAAAATTTGGATTTTTAATTGTCTTATGGGGTACTATTGATGAGCCAAATTTAAAAAAAAATTTAAAAAAATGAGGGAAATTTTTTCCTTGTTTTTGGATCATTTAATATGGAATGACCCTTATTAACAATTTTCTTCTATAAACTAAAAACTTGAAAATAATGATATCTGGGATCAAAAAAATTATATTTTTTGTGAATATTTGAACATATTTCAGATTCAACATTTTTTAGTAGCATGTTCAGTTAGTTCGATTTTACTGAATCTTTCAATGATATCTTTAATACAAATGTCAAGATGAAGGTTACAAGGACAGCATTTTTCATTAATAAAGTCAGTACACTGAATACTATATTTGTATGAAGTTCTGCCGTGAAAGATGAAATTACCTAAAACATTCAAAAACCATATTAATAAGAGAAATTAATAACAGAATTATGAGATACTTTTCTGAATAAGATTAATACTATACCAGTCCACACGCTGTTGATAGAGCTATGACACGGTGGTTCTCTTCTGAATCCCTCTGCACTTCTAGTAGTACTACAGAAGTAGACAAAATATTTAATCTAGGATATTTTTCCACTAGAAACATTTTTTTTTTTTAAATGGCGCTTTGATCACTTAACAATTATTGTTTTTTTTTAACGGCACTTTGACAACTAGGTGATTAGCGCCAAGATCAAGGGTGCAGCGAGGAATTTTCCCAACACGCAGCAGGATGAGAAAATTCCTGCCGCCGCACAGTGTAACAAAGTAGTGGAGATTATGGACAAAAATCATTAACCACTAGTTATTTTCAAATAAGCATTTTTATTAACTTAAATCAACTCAAAGCAATGTAACAATAGCATAATAATGCATACTATAAGGCTATTATAATAATAATAATTGTAATATTAATAGAAATAATAATATTATTAATAACAATATCATAAAATATATTATAACTGTATGTAGTAATAGTATAGTAGTAAATTATATTATAGTAATATTGCCATAGAATAATAATATTTTACCATTTTCTATGATAAAAATTAATAACAAGTTCTTCTAAGTTGATATATTGTTCCAACCAGTATTTATATAAGAGTTTTTTCTCTGCGGTGAACACGTACCCAAATTTTTTACATATAATATAGGACTAAACTGGCAGTTTTTTTTAGTATTGCTTAATATATCTTTAGGAGCATCCTGCAGATTAAATTGAATCATTTGCCCAAGGATTAATACCTTACCGTCTTCTTGGATTTATCCACATTTTTTTCCAAATTTGGAAGAAAAAATTATGATGGATCAAAAAATAAAAATCTTTGGAATCGGCTAATTTCGGCAAACTAAATTGTCCTCAGTACATTATACTTGAGGTGAACTGTAACCCCTAAAAAACTTGAGATGTGTTCAGATGAAGTTTTTTTGCTATGGTCTATCAAAGTTTTGTACTTAAAACAATGTCAAAGATCAATGAAGAATAATTCAGGATAAATAATAAGGGAGTAAATACCCAAAATCAATTATATCAGATGAAAAAGGAATAGTTTTGACGTAATTTCCATCGGATGACTTAATAAAAACACTGTCCTATCTTCAACGAGAAAGGCTCAAACTGTTGTTGCTATAAAGCAGGTTTTAAAGACTTTGCCTTGTTTATAATACTGCTAATGTGTTTGTTGATCAAAATAAAACTAATATTTATTAGTTTTATACGATTTTAATTCCTTGAATAGTTTCTAAACTTAGCTAGAGGATTAAAAATTAAATATAAGAAAACAAAAATTTAGGTTTTCGTCCATTGGACGTTACACAGTGCGCCGGTGGGAATCGAATCTACCATCTCCCGCTTATGAATCTAAAGCGCTAGCCACTAGACCATGGGAGACCCCAACAATTATTGTTATTATAAATTCTGGAAATCGGAGCTTCAAGTTAATTGTGCAATTGGTTATTATTTTCCATTATGATATATATCTTTTTTCTTATGTTAGAGTTCTGGGTTGTAGAAGTTTGAGCAAACAACCCATACAAAATCATGATGTAGAGAGGGGATACTAGGGTCAGCACTAGTGACGATCCGATGCTAGTCAATACGAGTAGGTACTTGATACTTTTGATTTGATACCAAGTACTGATAGCATCGAATCAATCTTGTGATACTTACTCGGTATCAAAACAAAAGTACTTGGTATCAAATCGAATCAGACTGACCTTACACCTTAGTAGTCCCAGTGAGTCAGAAGATGATGCCTCATCTACAGCAACACTCGAATATGATTTTTGGAAACATAAGGAGTTAGCACATGGACAAAAGAAGAAAAAAAAATCTCTGCGGGTGATGATTTCCCTTAAAAGAAATCCATTTGCAGAATGGTATGATATGAAATTTGCATTTCCTTGTCAGTATAAATATGCACAACAATATTTAATTGTAGTCTCGACATCAGTTCCAAGCGAGTGCTTATTATCCAAAGCCGGAACAACAATGTCGCAAACAAGGAACATATTGTCTCCAAAATACCAAGAGCAGTTTCTGTTTTTGGACAAACAGCAAGCATCTTGATGCTAAAGAGTTTTTTGTTTAATTTACTTAATAATAAAAGATAGTTTTTGTAATTAACTACAAATTAGTTAATTAATTACTTCATATTTAATTTTTGCCCTTCAATTTTATTGTCCTTTTTCCTACCTATGTTACATTAAAGAAATCAAAAACTATCGATATTAGTAAGTATTGATACATTAGTAGTATTTGTATGAGTAGTATCAAAAATTGATTTGAGAAGTACTCTTATGAGTAGGTATCAAAAGTTTGATGGTATCGGAACATCCCTAGTCAGAACCCCTTGAGGTAGCTTTGCCATCCTACGTTTGGTGGCTTATTTCAATTTAAACCCAGTACAAAGTAAACCTACCCCCTTCGAATATCCAGATGTAGTTTATTTTTTATAAAAACATCGTTCTCTTTAGAGACCCACAGCGTATACTGAATTTCATTACAATAGGACAGAAATTACGTGGATCCAAAACAAAACAATTTTTGGTAAGATTTATTATTATTTTGGAATGAGATCATTCAACTGACTGATGTCAAATTTCAGGAGAGTTCTTTCTTTATTCAACATCAGTGTTCTTAAAATTATATTTTTAGGCTGACTAGATGGATGGATGTGAGTGTAGGTCATGTGGTTGAGCACCCAAATCATTTTCTGGGGGAGATTTTATTTTATCTTCTAGTTCGGGGAGTTGGAATCTGTGTCGCAGACGACTTGTAGGCCCAACTAGCATTTAATGGTTACCAGAAAAATAGAAAATCAAGCAGCTGGAGGATAATACTGGCCATGCTGTCTCCTGTGTATGCCATAAGGTCAATAAACAGAAACTTGTACAATAACTGCCCTCCTTCTAGGCCAATACTGCCTGTTAAGCGACTGATTTTTTTTTTTTTATTTCTATACATTATAAATGAGAGAAGAACGGCTACCTTTAGATATCAGCTGGGCATAGAGGTAGGCTCCAATGGCACTTTGCACAACAACAGAAAGCCTAGAAGACAAGGCAAATACTTTCAAGAAAGATGCCATCACTATCATGAGGCTACCAGAAATTGCAGTGGATTCAGGATTCTTGACCTGAAATTAATTTTAAAGATTAATTACTGAACTACTACCACAGGTAAAATTAAAATAGTTTTAGATTTTTAGTGAAATTATGCTTCGATCTTGGAAATTGCTCCTTATCCTTAGTTTGTTATTCATAATATAAAAATAAGTAAGTTATTTATTGTCTAACCATTAATTACCCATCATTATAGCCTTTTCAAGAATTTTATTTATGTTGATAGATATGCTCACTAGAATAATATAATGATAGACTTTTGGTTTATTAATAGTTGATTCCTTTATGGTTGGTCAAGAATCACACTTTATATGTCGGAAGATTAGTGCTTTTTTATTTTAATATCTTATGTTATATAAATGCTCTGAATTTTCCCAGTCATAGATGTTCCAGGCAGAAGAAAAACAATGATTTTTGACATGTCCATTATAGGGGAAGGTTTACCTTAGTGCAATTATACTTTATTAGAAGTGTAGCGAGCTTTTTGGCTCCTGAAGAGGAACTTACAATGGAATAAAAAATGTAGGGCTTATTTAAATAAAGAATTGAAGTAAATAATTCGATTTTTATTGACCTTCTGCCAGGATTAAATATGATTCTCTATTTTAGTTTAAAAAAAAAAAAAAAACTTAAATAACTGTTATAGTAGGCCACTCCTATTGGGTCGTAAAGGTATTAGCACATTAAACATTCGGTTGGATAGTATTCATTATAATACTAGTAGCCTACACTCTACAGATATAGAGTCGATTAGCACATCTGATGATATTAAGAACATTTTGTAGCAATATAGAGATGTATTTAGTCCTGGCATTGGTACTAGCAGGAAAGAAAAGGTTTCTTTAAATGTTAAATCAAATTGTATGCCAAAGTTTTACAAATGCCGAACATTGCCCCTGGCACTTAAAGATAAGGTGGAATTGGAGATAGATCAGCTTGTGACAGGGGGTATTCTGGGGCCGGTGGAAAGTAGTGAATGGGCCACTCCCATATAGTACCTATACTAAAACCAGATGGTTCTGTCCGAATATGTGGAGATTTTAAAATTACCTTAAATCCTTTTCTAATTGGCACCGAGTATCCGCTCCCACGAATCGATCATATCTATGCAGAAATAGGAAATGCTTCATTTTATTCTAAAATTTATTTGAAGGATGCATTCCAACAGTTCCTATTAGATGAAAACTCCATCAAATTAGTTACATACTATAAATACCACTAAAGGTTTATTCATGTATACTCGTTTATGTTTTGGTATAACATCTGCACCAGCAGAGTTCCAGAAATATATGGATAAAAAACTTGATAAAATCAAAGGTGTTAAATGTTTATTAGATGATATTATTTCTGGAAATACAAAGAAAGTACATAATGAGAGATTAGCAATGGTTTTAAAATTGTTTAATGAAAATGGTCTAAAGGAAAAGCTTTCTAAATGTAAATTTGGTGTTCCCGAAGTAGAGTATCTAGGTCACATAATTAGTAGTAAAGGATTACAGCCAACAGAAAAACATGTTAAAGATATATTCAATGCCCTTCCACCCAAGAAAGCCTCGATGCTCAAATCTTTCTTGGGTATGGTGACTTTCTATATAAAATACATTCCCCAATCTGGAAATTTGTTGAAATCCCTCTATTCCCTTCTTAAGAAAGATTTCGCTTGGGATTGGACACCAGAATGCAAACAGTCATTTTTAAAAATTAAGTACATATTAATTAATAAACCCGTCTTAGCACATTATGATCCCTCCCTACCTTTAAGGTTATGAGTAGACGCCTCTCCCTTAGCGGTTTCAGTTATATTAACTCATGTTTACCCAGATGGTTCAGAAAAACCATTAGCTTACCACTCTCGAGTGTTATCTGTTTCAGAGGCTTGATATCCACAAATCGAACGTGAAGCTTTAGCTATATTAAATGGGGTCACACATTTTAAGGATTTCTTATTTGCAAAAAAATTACCATTGCCACTGATTCAAAACCCTTAATGTATATTTTTGGAAATAACAAAAGGATTGCCTATTTATGCAGCAAATAGAATGCAATGTAGGTCATACATATTATCTGGTTATAATTTTAACATAATTCATAAAAAATCAGAAGAAAATATTGCAGATTTCTTATCCCGAATATCAACAGCCGATAAATCCACAGATTTACATTCTAAATCTGTGGGTTCAGGGTGATCCTGAAAATGAACCAGCCCCAATTAAAGAAAAAACCCTAGCAAATGAACCTACTCCGGTTGATATTACCCCAAAACCAGTTAGGCATAGAAAACCTCCAGACAGATACTCTCCTTCACACTTTAAATGATTTTTGATTTATAAGTTTAGTTTTTTGTTTCTTTTTATATGTAAACAACTTTTTGTGTGTGTTTCTCCATTTATGTTATTAATAATATTCTTTGATGTATTACTTTCCATTTATGTTATTTATAATATTCTTTGTTGTATTATTTTTCATTTATATTATTAATAATATTCTTTTTTATATTATTTTTTTTGAGGGTGAAAGATGTTATATATGTAAGATGGCAACACTGGGGGTAGCAGTCATGAACCTCCTAGATGGAATGAAGCAGGTGGTGGTATATCATGAAACCCAAATTGTAATAAAGTGTTTGTTAAAGTGAATGTGTAAATGTATAATTGTTCCCAAATATAACAATAACCTAATAAGATTAGTCAATAAAATCATTTCGTTGTTATAGATTGAAAGAAATTATATATTTTATTTTTTTCATCAAATTGAAGAGCCAGGAAAATAAAAAATTAAATTTTAATTATTTAACTAGCAGCTTGAAGTAATAGAAGGAGTAATGATTGAAAGCACATACAATATGTTAATATTTGTGAAATCTGTCAAACAATTGAGTACTCAAAATATATAAATGCTGCATGTTTTAAAACAGTACACAATTTAAATTATTTTGTATACTGAAAGAAGTTTAATAAACGTTTATGTCCTAGCACTTTCAGCGTCTATACTGGTCCTACCATTTTAGAGTGCTTACCTGTAATAAGGCAGATAATCCTAGGGAAGCAGGATCGACAGTCAGAGGGAACATTAAACCCAGACAAGAAGAAAGAATGTTCAGTCCATACTCCAGTAAGGCTGCTCTCTCTGTAAGCACATTAACCGTTTAGGTATTTCTCATAATTTTATCTCTATAATGTCCTGCCAGTGATAATAGACAGAAATTTAAAATTATATCCGGTAAATATAAGAATGCCACACTATGTTGATGTCACTTATCATTGACAAATTGTCCTGTTAGTTTTGTTTTTTATCTCCAACGCACACCGACATCTGGGCCATTAGCACCAACATCCATGGTGCAGCAAGGAATTTCCTCAACGAGCCGTGATATGAGGAAATTCCTGCCGTCAGTGGGTGTCGAACCCACCATCTCCTGCATGAGAATCTGAGGCATGAGCCACTAGACCAGTTAGTATCTGTCGTTATTTCTATATATATTCTTATATACTTTGAGGGCCTCTATAAGGTAGGTCCTTTGGGCTGGATGAAGCCTGCCTTTAGAAGGTCCTCATAGAATAAGTATCACAGAGATTATTTATATAAATTGTCCTAAAGATTTGACGTATGATTTGAAAATATTTGAGCACCCAATAAAGCAGAAGATTGAGAAGTGAACAGTTTTTTAAATATTTTATCTCTTTCATTTTTAAAACTATATCAGTTATATCAGATTTTATTAACTTAACTTCCAATTTTTTATCAACAATGTGATGTAGAAATACTCAGTAAATAACAAAAAAATAAATAAATAAAACAGTGTGATGAAATCTGTTATTTACTCAGTGTAAAATGCTTAGTCATAGAAATTTTACCTGGAGTTTGAGTAATCAAATTATAAAAGCAGTAGGATCCCAGAGCCTGGGCCAGGAGAGTAGGGAAGAACACCAGTAGTCTTAAGGAGAAGGCAGGAACATTCAAGTCTGTCTGGGAAAAATCATTAAGTATTAGTCGAGGAATTCCTTTCCATTCTGGAAGATGGATTTGGAATTCGAACCTGTCGATATGTAGAGGAAGGAAAGCCAATGCTGAGACGAGGCAGCACGTTCTACAAGGCTTGGTTCCTCCCACTGGGCAAACTCTATGAAGCAATAGCCAAGCACCGAAGTCAGGAGTACCTGTAATAACCATAGATCAGACAAGTTTAGATACAAAGGGCAATTAGTTAGAATAGAATATTACACAAAGTATTGAGCCAATATTTACCCTATGATAACTTTGAACCAGTTAATGACAAACTTGTGAAATTTTACACAGGTATTAAACTAATAGACGTGAGTAAAATTGGAAAGTTTTATAATTCTACATTGAAGCATTTCTGAGGTATAGACGATGGAAAATTGGAATTTAAATGATTTACTTACTCACTCATCAAAATTATTGGGCACTTCCTGAATAGCTAGAGCTAAAGACATTACGGTGCTATTAAAGGAAAAAAACAATCGAAAAATCCTGAAAAGTTGTGTCTGACCACTCCTGGGAGGGGGAGTACCAATTATTCCATTTTTTATTTTTTTTTTTTTTTTTGTGACTTGGCCAGTCTCTGTTAAATGATGACTCTTTTAATGTACATAGAGTTTATATAACCCTGATCGCTTTAAATAATCAGAGAGCTTATAATAACCCTGAACCTGAATTTCATAATAATAAAGCCAATTGTCAAAGTGGCCATGTCGGAAATGCACAAATAAGTAAGAGGGCATTATTAGGTTCTTGAAAAGGTATTAAGAGCCTAAAATTTGTATATAGGCAAACTTTTGGGGAGGAGCCTGGAACTTGGCCTATTTTTAGCACTTTCCTCCGAAGGAAAGTAGCTATTGAGGTTGGACTCATGACGGAATTTTTGAAAAATTTCTTCAAATCTTTATCGATCCTACCTAGTAGACACCGAAAATGACCCCCGTTAAAATTTATATATATCTATATCTATATATATATATATATATATATATATATATATATATATATATATATATATATATGCATATATATATATATATGTGTCTGTTAACACGATAGCGGCCAGAGTTTTTGTTTTTTCGTCACGAAACTTGGTATATAGCATTCAATTAGCAAACGATTGAACGAGTTCGTTAATCACCAAAGTCGGTCCACCGGAAGGGGGGGTTTACCCCGAACCCAAAACACTAATTTGACTATGTCAGCCGTAATATTTGTTATATTTCAACGCAACTTGATATTCGTAGTGGTAATATAGAGAGAAAAGTGAGATATAAAAATGAACTAAATCGGTTCATTAGAAGGGGGGGGGGGTTTACTCCGGACCCACAATACCAATTCGCCACTACCAGCCGTGATTTTTGGTATATTTTGATGAAACTCGGTATTCGTAGTGGTAATCCACAGGTAAATAACTGTTGTAAAAATAAACTAAATCGGTTCATTAGGAGGGGGGGGGGTTTACTCCGGGCCCACAATACCAATTCGCCACTACCAGCCGTGATTTTTGGTATATTTCGACGAAACTCGGTATTCGTAGTGGTAATCTACAGGTAAATGTGTTTTGTAAAAATAAACTAAATCGGTTCATTAGAAGGGGGACGGACTCTCGTCTTGCGTGACGGACTCATGAGAAAGAAGTGTTGTAAAAATGAGCTGAATCGGTCAATCGGAAAGCGGGGGTTTAATTTGTAATATATTTCAATAGAAAAGCCCGTCAGACGTAGGTTCACAAAGCCGCCGAAAGGAGCGCTTTCTACCACTAGAGTGACTGTATCCTGTTCCTGCGTTAGATCAAAATACGATAATAGGAGGTTTTTTGTATTTATTACGTAGTGTAATAGGTACCATGTGTAAACATAACTCTGGAAGCAAATTATTAATTGATCAGTTACTCATTACAAATTTAAAAGAGAACTATTCATGTTTTTATTTTATTTATGTAGGATATTTTAAGCAAATTGTTCTTGAAAGCAATCTACACTACCCAAATTCTGAGGAAAGTGCTTAGTTATGCAGCTCCTGCGTGACGGACTTTTTTCAATTAGTTTTCATTAGTTCAACCAAATTTCTTCTAAATCAGACCATTTTTAAGCCGTCAGGAGCGCGAACAGACAAACATATATATATATATATATATATATATATATATATATATATATATATATATATATATATATATATATATACACACACACACACACAGGGTGATTCAGGTTTAAGTAGCCAAACTCTAGGAGGTGATGGTAGACATAATTTCCAACAAAAAAGTTCATTTGAAGTATCGTCCGATTCCGAAAGGAAAAGGAGCTATGTCCAATTTTCCGATTTCTTAACGTAGTCATGCTTTTTAATGAACTAGAAAGGATTTCTCAAAAACTATTCAAGATAATTAAATTCAAATTATGCCATCATAAAATAGACAAAATTTCCTTTAGAAAAACATTAATGTAATTCACTAAAACTATTATTAAAAGATACTTTCTGAACATCCACTAACGTACTTCTCTTTTTATCAATGAATCTGAGTTTTTTCACGATTTTTTTCCTCTCCCCTCCTAACGGACTACAGATTCAATACTTTCACGAAAACGTCTACATTTAGTAAGCATTAAATCCATGCAAATGAGGTGGAGGTTTATTGAGGGATAAATTGAACGATTGGCTTCCTCTTGTCAAAAAAATGAGGAATGTAGTTTTGTTACTTTTAAAAACCTTGTGTAAAGAAATTATTCATTTTCTATTGGCCAAACTGTGGGAATCCATTGTCCAGTCCGGAAGCAATAAAAAGTAACTAAAATGTTTTTCCAAAAGATTAGAAAAGTTTTTCATTTGGGAGATATGTTACATTTTGTGTTTTACAAATGTTCATTGATTTATCTTTTAAACGATGTAGTGGGCTCTAAGATATTTGCTAATATATTTGAAAATTTTAAATTTGCCGAAATTGCAATTGGACTTTCATAAACTTGGACAGTGGACCCAGGGTTTGGCCAATAAAAAATGAATCATTTTTAATTTCTTTACACAAGGTATTTGAAAGTAACAAAACTACATTCCTCATTTTTTTGACAAGAGGAAGCCAATCGTTCAATTTATCCCTCAATAAACCTCCACCTCATTTACATGGATTTAATGTTTACTAAATGTAGAAGTTTTCCTGAAAGTATTGAATCTGTAGTCCATTAGGGGGCTGAGAAAAAAAATCGCGAAAAAACTCAGATTCATTGATAAAAAGAGAAGTGCGTTATTGGACGTCCAGAAAGTATCTTTTAATCATGGTTTTAGTGGTTTAAATTAACTTTTTTTAAAGGACATTTTGTCTATTTTATGACGGCTTAATTTGAATTTAATTATCTTGAATAGATTTTGAGAAATCCTTTCTAATTCATTAAAAAGCACGACTAAGTTAAACAATAGGGAGAATAGGGGTCTCCCGTGGTCTAGTGGCTTGCGCGCTGGATTCATAAGCGGGAGATGGTGGGTTCGATCCCCACCGGCGGCAGCAATTTTCTCATCTCAGGGCTCGCTCGCTGAGAGGATTCCTGTCTGCACCCTGGAGGCCGGCGCTAAGTCGATGCGCCGTAAAAAAAAAAAAAAAAAAAAAAAAAAAAAAAAAAAAAAAAAAAAAAAAAAAAAAAAAAAAAAAAGATTCTGAATTAAATAAATTTTAATGTATCTATGTGATCTGAAAGGCGCCATATGTATAACAAACTGAAAAAGTTAAAAACTTGGACAACCGTCTCATGAAGCAGAATGGTATTTCTGCAAAATATTACCCATGCCATACAGCTATATATATGAATGATGAATGAATATAGCCTTTATTTACAGAATAGTCGTAATAAATGATTTAAATAAATACAATTAATTAATAAATATATAATTTTGCTTTTCAATAAATAAATAAAAATATAATACTTCTGTTTTAGGTTTATTTACACATCTGAAGTGACTATTTCTATAGGGCCTCCCATATTCCTGGGGTAATAGTCTGACTTCCCACGGGGACTAGTCCTGTCGGGAAGTGGAGTCCGCTCTGTCCTCCTTTCCCTTCTTCCAAATCTCCTTCCTACTGGTCCTGTCCCTAGCGTACCTCATCCACTCGACACCTGCCTTGTTCCTCATTAAATCGGCCCGTCTCTACTGTTGCCTTCCTCTTCCTCTTTTCTGTCCGTATGGGATCCACTCAGTGGCCTGCTTTGCCCACCTGTCATTATCCTGCCGAGCAACATGCCCTGCCCAGGCCCACTTGATCCTTGTTGCATGCTGTTGGACGTCCTTCATTCCTGTCTGTGCCCTCATATGTGTACTTGCTATTTTCTCCCTCCTTAGTACGTTGAGAATGCACCTTTCTGTCGATCGCTGCCATATTTGTAATTTACCCTCCTGAGCCTTGGTAAGAGACCATGTTTGGCACCCATAGCATATGACCGGCAAAACGTACTGTTCGAAGGCAAGCCTCTTCCACTCCATGCTGAAATTCCCCTTCATAATAAATTTAAGCTCCCAGAACTTCTTCCAAGCATTAGATGTCCTCCTCCGGATCTCTTTTGCTGTACTATTTTGAAAGGAAACGAGTTGTCCCAGGTATATATACTCATCCGTATAATCTAAAATGTTTCCCTCTAGGGCTATCTCTATTTTTTCCCGATTAGTCATAATTTTGCTATATATATATATATATATATATATATATATATATATATATATATATATATATATATATATAAATTAGAAAAAAAATAATATATAATATATTGCAAGTGGTATGCTGTTTATTGCATGAGACTTGCAGACAAAAATAAATTCCCTTCTTGCAGGGTTACTGTAAGGAGGAAACAAATAATATATATATATATATATATATATATATATATATATATATATATATATATATAACATATTATTTTTTTTCAGTTTCTTTTTTCTGTTATTTAAATTTATTTTTATTACTAATTTTTTGAAAATTGTATTTATTTCCTTCATGTATGATAATTATAATTTACTAGCAAGGCACGAGGATATTCGGCCTTAATCCATTGCCGGCTATTTTCTTAAAGATTTAATTTATAGGAGAATTGTTAAACGTGGCGATGTTAAAAGACTAAATGCTAATTGCATCGTTAGCTGACATAAAAAGATGGCAGTATGTTAGGAAGAAATAAAGAACGAACTTTTGCCAGATGACAGTCCTCACACTAACACATTTCTAAGAAGGGAGTTAATTTTCTGCACATCCCATGCCAACATTGGCATACTATATACGTCTAAAATGTTTCACAATCGTAATTTGATTGACAAAATCGTCTGACATTCTCGGGATTCAGTCACTTTTTATTTTAAAAATGTGTAGCGGATGTGTGTCGCTACTAAAGGTAGACTAGGAAGGGTTGGAAGGATGTGTCGGGAGAAGGTAGCCAGGTAAGTACTGTGTCCCGGTTAAGGGCGCTTCCTTGAACCTGGGGGATACCGACTAGGTACTAGGCGTTAGCTGTTCCACTGAGTCGGGGAGAAGGTGTTCGGTACTGAGCCGTAGCCGTTCCTCGAAGTAGGAGTGAGAGGGGTAAGGAAGTAAATGAATAAACCAGGTATTGACTAGAGTTGGGGGAAGTAGGAGTCGGGAGTGTAATGACTGGAGGCTGGCTTGACCACTGGGTACATCGAGACGGCGGCTTCGTACTTTGTCGAGAAAGAGGTCGAGCGGGTAGCTAGGTCCTTGGTCCTGAGAGAGCTGGAGTGTCCTGGAGAGAGCGCCGGATCGGAATGTCTTCTGGCCAGCAGGAACGCCCCTATTCATAGGCCGAGGTCGGGGTGCCTCGGAAAAAGTCGGGACTGCTCGGCCAAGCGCTCGTTCCTATTGGCTGGCCCGGATGCTTCTCATTGGTCCACCAGTGGTCGCTTGTCCAATCATTACATCTCCACAAATGCGTTATATTTGCCTAAATGTAGGCTTCAAATTCATGTGTTTATCAAAGATGTAAATAATCACGGACAGAGTTAATATTAATAATAATAATTTTACATATACAAGAGAAAAAAAAGGAAATATTATTTTACATTAGTAATTAAATTATAAGCAGATGGCTATCGATTTAATTGGAATTAAGGGTGCAGCTATCGATTTAAACATAGTCCAATGTAACCCATAATCTATGTTATTCACTCAGTGACTATTTCAGGTTAGAGATTTTTTTATATTATCAAGTATTCAAATCTACTTATTTAAGTAGATTCGTAGTAATGATGGGCAATTCTCAAATGAGAATCAAGTCAAATCGAAATGAAATACGAGTTTAGTAGTAATAGCTGTTACCCGGTGTGCCATGCTACACCTACTTTCTGCATCTAGAAAAGCCAAAAAATTAGAAACCATATAAGTAATATTAAAATCTAATAACAAAAATCTGTAACTGTTCGAGTTCACAGTTTTGAACGTGTGACCTTGGAACTGTTAGTCCTAGACGATTGTAACCTAGCCTATGACTCTCCCCATATCAACACCTACCTCTGTGCCAAGATTGATCCAAATCGGTCAAACAGTGTGGATTTGTATAAGGAACAAACATACAGACAGGTGGTAGACTTTTTTGACTTACCCTATGACACTCCCCGGATCAAGATCTACCTGTATACCAAGTTTTGTCAAAATCAGTCGAACGGTGTGGATTTGTATAAGGAACAAAAAGACAAACACGTGATTTTTATATACATATATAGATTCATTACTACTATTATTTCGTTTAAAAGCTGTTGTAAAGAAAGAAAGATAAACATACTTACTGGAAATAGTTTGAATATTTTCATTTTTACTCTGTGGTCTTCTGCCGTAATTACCTTCAAACAAGGAAAGCCGAGGTTCCTAGCTACATAGTAGGCAATTAATGAAGAAAGAGACCTAAAGTAAAATTAAAGTCTTAGAAAAATGTAATAAACCTATGATTACCTAATTAGTTAATTAGCAGAAATTCTTACAATGTCGCTAGCATTGCTTCTTGATATTTCATATGATTGGTGAATGCTGGCGCAAGGCGAATCATGTTGGTAATCGTGAGGCTCAGGAGTGAAGCATGTATTGCATATGATGGGAGTTTCTTTCGGAAGTACCACAGTATCCCTATTAATGGGAAAATAGGAATTTCTAATTAAGTTCTTATAATCAGATACTATAATCTTACCTGTGATCTTGGAATGTGTGATAGATTGTTCAATAAACCACATGAAATGATGAAAATCCACAACTAAAAAAAATGGAACATATTGAATTAAGTATATAAGTACATACTGAATTAAATATGTGAGTATTTAGACATTTAAAATACTACAGGGTGTCTGGTAGCAGATTTATATTTTCAAACTTAAATAAAAAACGTAATAATTGACACAAAGTTTTATTAAGAGCATTGAACGATAGAATGTAAATGCGGATTTTATTTTTTAAAGAGTAGGCCATCCATATGCCGTCCATCGAGTTGAACACACTGTTCAAAACGGAGCCTTTTGTTCTGTGCCACACGCTGCAGTAACCTTTGTTCAATTGAGCTGATTTCTCGACGAATATTTTCCTTTAAAGCCACAAGAGATTGGGGATTGTCATTATAAACCCTTTCTTTGAGGTAGCCCAAGAAAAAAAAATCTTTTGGAGTTAGATCGGGTGACCTCGGTGGCCATGGGATGTCCCCAAAGCAACTGATTAGTTTTGGTGGACATTTTCCCAAAGCAAATTCAATGCAAAGCTCTGGATGTGTGTGCAGTCGCCCCATCTTGTTGAAACCACGTTTGTGAAGAGTACGATGGATAAATTTGCCACCAGACACTCTGTACCAATCTATCATAAATTTTAAGATCATAGATGTATTTTATATTTTTGTTAGTTTTTAATAGATAGCATCTTATATTAATTAAAGTTAAAATTTATATGTTAATGTGTTCAATGGTTTATATTTGGTATTATTCATTAACAAGGACCTTCTGGATTTGATGTCCTTATGGGGTTACAAGACATTTTAAGAGTCAATCTGTTAGCTTCTTCAGCATTTTGTCTACAATAAAAGATCCCATTTAGTTTCACTGAGTGGGATATTGTATCATAATCCATTAAAATAAGTAATATTAATAATGTACATAAATGAACAACATCTGGTGGAACGAGGTACACAATGTCACAAATTTCAAGACAGAGTAATACAAATAAAATTTCTAATAAAATATTCTTTATTTGTTCAAAACAAGAACAAATAAAGAACATGGTGTATTAACATTTCTTGACGTCACAGGAGCCTTTGGCAACGTTGGTCACGAACATGTCTTGAAGACATTACCATCTAAAGGTGTATCAACCGCTCATATTTGCGTTACTATGTAATAACAAAATATAAATAATTGCTGGACTGAACCAAACAGACTTCATCGAAGTGAAGCGTGGAGTACCGCAGGGTGGGCCTTTGTCTCCAACTTTATTTATATTGGCCATTGACCATGTGTATGGAGAAGTCTGTGATCCCGAATTCGCAAACTCATTAGGTTACAGACTTGTAGAAAATCAAAATCCTGTCATTCCCACAGGATTTGCAGATGGCCAAGTTGTAACATGTCGGGATGTGGATTCAGGTGTAAGGATAGTAAATGTTGTCACCAGAATATTCAGTGAGATTGGACTAGAAATCAACACAAAGAAGAGTTCTACAATTATTGTTGAAAAAGGAAAATTAGTGAAGGGGAAGTTATTGTTAGAAAATGGCAAATTGCAAAGAAGCTGAATCAAGTGTCGGATGAACAGTTCCAGCCAATATCCAACTACAAAAAAGAGTCATATGAATGCGCCAGTAGACTGAATGTTGGCATTGCCGAACTTGCTGAGGAGCAAAATATTAAAATGATAAGGCGTAAGTTACGGAAAAAATCCTTTGATAAATAGGCAGGGAGTAGGAGATTTACATTTCAAAGATTGTCCCAAAGCCAATAAGTTTTTTTATCAGAAAGAAAGTCTGTCTGGTTCTGAATGGACAAAAGCCCTTAAACTCAATATCAATTACGGGCCATTGAGAAGAGTTCCTAGTGTTATGGGAGCCTCAAATGTTGGACCCCTCAGCCTCTATTGCGGCAGAGAGACTGAAACACCTGCACACGTGCTTGGGAAATGTCTGAACAGCATGCTTCTCGTTACTAGACACCACCACAACCTTAAACATAGGTCTATGGCGTTGATGAAGATGGTTCATCGAGATATACTTTTTTGTATTGAGCTACTTTATTATTTTGTAGGTTCTGTAGCCAATAAAAACAAATGATATCATTTTTAAGGTGATAAACTAGTTCTTGAAGTTCATTTTTGATTTGGGTACTGTTACATAAGTTATACCAGCTGTTTTAATTATATATTACATAGTTGGTCAGTTAATAAACATATCTTAAGCAGTGAGATTGTTCTTCTTATTGTACATGGAGGCATCGGTTTTAAAATGTTTACAAACTGTATAAGAGCACCATCAGCATTCATCCCAGGAGCCGATTTAGCTGTAGCATGGAGAAACTGGCAGCAGCAGTTCATTCTCTTCATGGAAGCTTCAGATTTATCTGATGCACCAGTAGCAAAGCAGAGAGCAGTTTTTTTAAGTACTGTAGGGGAATATGGACTTAAAATTTATAACACTTTTAATTTTAAGGAAAAATATGACAAATCAACAGTGAAAATAATACTAAATAAATTTAATGATCATTTTAACCCATTTAATAATGAAACATTCAATAGATATAAATTCTTTTCCTGTGAGCAATTGGAAAACCAGTCGTTTAATGATTTTTTAATTGAACTGAGAAGCAGAGGAATGCTTTGCAACTTTGGTAATCTCCACGACTGCTTGATTAGAGATAGAATCATCATAGGAATATCTGATGATAGGTTAAGGCAAAAGTTACTGAGTAGCAGAAATTTAGGTATATCCACGTGCATTAACATTTGCCAAATAGAAGAATTGACTATGAAGCAAGAACAGGTTATGAACAACTGTAAAATAAACACAGCTGTAGTTGATAATTCTTTAGTAATGGACAATAAATTAGATATTGATGGATTGAGAAAACCAAACATAACATGTAGTAATTGTCTTAGGTTTCATCCGCCACGGGCATGTCCTGCTTATGGACAGCGATGCAAGGCTTGCCAGAAATTCAACCACTATGCAAACGAAGGGCTTCTAGAAATAAGAAGATAACACATGGGCGTATATAGAAAATAATTTCGGAGGGGGCTGAGACCATTTCCGGTGTATGGAATACTAACAATTTAGATCTTGGAAGAGTTTTAGCCAACTTTAATGCTATTACACCCAAAATAGAATATGTTTTATGAACTAAATGATCTTATTTAATTTATTTTTAAGGGTTTTATGAAATGTTTACCCATCAAATCAAAATTTCGGGGGGGGGGGTGGAGCTCCCTCAGCCCCCCTTATATACGCCCATGAGATAACAGTTTAATAAGAGAACTAAAATAGATTAATAAGCTGTACAAAACATGAATTAAAAATCAATGGGTCCTGCCTCTTGGAGTGCTCATCCGGAAAATTTAAAAACGAAATCTTATTTTCTTTAATCGATGATGAATGCCAACCTATTCTTGGCTTGCAATCATCGGTAGATTTAAATCTTATTAAATGAATAGATACACTGAACGATTCACTTTCCTCCAAAATTTCGAATGCTCATGACATTGTGGAAATTTATAGTGACCTCTTTGATGGAGTGGGTTGTCAGAAAGAACCCTATCGTGTCCGCCTTCGACCTGGACCTTGTTTACTCATTGGTAGAAATCTAGAAATTGCTAGAAGAATCCCTTTAGCACTCCAGGATAAAGTCAAAGATACCTTAAATCTCATGGAATCTCTGGGCATTATCGAGAGGGTCCACAAACCTACAGATTGGGTCCATCCTATTGTTGTGGTAGAGAAACCAGACAAATCAGTTAGAATATGCATGGATCCTAGAGCTCTTTACAAACACATCATGAGGAGTACAATGAGATCCCAACTGTCCACGATACACTCTCACTGCTCCACGGGGCCAGATATTTCACTCTAATAGATGTATCTAGTGCCTTCCACACAATACCTTTAGATGAAGCCAGCTCAAAACTATGCACGGTCGCTACACCATTTGGCAGATTCCGTTTCATGGAGTTACCCTTTGGGACCAGTTCCGCATCCGAGGAATTTCAGCGTTACATGAACACAGTGATTGAAGATCTCAGCGGGGTAATAGTATATGTAGACAGCACCTTAATATCCGGAAGGAAATTAGAATTTGGAATAATCAGAGACTGGAAGCATTTTTCGAAAGCTCGCATTCATAATACAAGATTTAACAAAAACAAACTCCAATTAGCACAGACAAAGGTCACCAGTTTTGTCACTATTCGATCCATCAAAAGAGGTTACGGTAGCAACAGATTCAAGCCACTACAGTCTTGTTGGAGATCTTTTGCAAGATAGACATCCAGCATCATACCGTTCCATGTCACTTAACTCTGCTCAGCAACATTATTCACTGATAGAGAAAGAACTCCTAGCTATAGTCGCAGCTTGTGAGCGGTTCCACTTTTATCTTTATGGCAGAGAAATAACAGTGCTAACGGATCATAAGCCACTTCTAGGGATCATCAAAAAACCCTTGGATAGTCTTTCTCCTAGGCTCCAAAGGATGGTCATCAAAATTCTGAGGTATAGAGTAACACTCAAATATATCCCCGGCAAGGAAATTAAAATTCCTGACAACTTATCCAGAGCTCATGAACAAACCGAAATTGAAACTGGATACTTGGACCTCTGCAAGATTGACACAGATCTTCTGGCATCAGAAGACTTGGAAACTGAAGGAAACAGAGCAGGACGAAGAACTGAAAATCCTCAAATACTACGTCACGAACGGTTGGCCAGAACACAAAAACTCAGCCAAGGTAGAAATGAGACCTTATTATAAGTACAAGATGGAAATCACTGAGCAGGATGGATTGCTATTTTTCGGAAGAAGGTAGGTAATTCCTAAAACTCTAAGAGGAAGATTACTACATGAGTTACACGAATGCCACCAAGGCATGAACAGCTGTACTGATCGCGCTCAAGAATCTGTCGACTGGCCAGGGCTGCGTGATCACCTGTAAGATGTCATTGGAGGTGCTTTCAGTGCCAGCAGTTTGGGAAAGCTAATACATCTGAACCACTCATTCCTCATTAAATTCCTCCCAGATCATGGATGAAAATCAGCATAGACTTGCTTTCTGTAAACTCTAAAGACTATATTATCGTTGTGGGTTACTTTTCAAAATTTGTTCAGCTTCAAAAATTACCACAAAAGAATGCATATCATATAATATCCGCTCTAGAATCAATATTTTCATCCCATGGTTTGCCTTCAGACAATTTTTTATATAATGGTCCACCTTTTGACTCAGCAAGTTTCAGAGATTTTCTCAAGAAATGGGGTATCTTTCGGAAGACATCAAGCCCACTGTTTGTGATCTATCTTCCATTTTTTATATAGTGTAGATTCGATCAGTGGCGGTAAAAGGACTGCAGAGATATGTGTAAAGCCAAACTCAGGAACACATTTATTGTTATTGGGTTAGTTAAATTTTGAATATGGGAAATATAGAAACGATGAGCTGCTAATGAAGGTTGAGATAAGATGGTTGAACTGTTGAAATGGTTTTACTCGATCTTCATGCTTAATGGAATTAAAGAGAGGTACCAGGTGTCTTGGAGGATTATGTGTTTAAGCATAATGTATAAGCCCTGTAATATACTACATTTTCTTCCTTCATGCTTCTCCAAATTCGTGGTGGGCTGGCAAACTCCATTCCTGCTCCCTGTGCTCGGCCTGGGTGGTTTGGATATTTAATCCTCCATAAGCTACTTGTCTCTTCGTGTCAATTCATACTGCCGCGGGCAGATAGTTCCCGGACACACGGCTAGAGTGCAGCACTTTCCGGGGTATAGTTCTTGATGAGCGACGTTCCGCGAACATCCACATTATCCCCGTTCGAATGGAATGGCTGAATGACATGTTCAGACAATTAAAAATCTCATCAAGAAAGCTAGTTCTGAAACAGATTTGTTCTACATCATCCTTAGTTACAATGCAACTCCGAAGGCAGACCGGCCATCACCAGCAGAGGTCCTGATGAAGAGAAAATTGATTCTGAGGACATGGGTTTCATGACCTGGGTGATCTGATATGGACTGACCCCAAAGACATAATCCGAAAGTACCGACTAAAAAAAAAAAAAAAAATCACGTTTTAGAACGCCTAGATAACAAAAATAACGGTGGTTCAAATTTAAATATATTGTTGAGTAATAAAATTAATTTTGTATGAAAAATTCAAATAGTTAAATTACAACTATTAATGGAAATTTAAATTTAATAGAACTCATTAAACTTTTTACAGAGAATTCCATTATAATATTTCCTTATGAAAAGGATAGCAGATTATTTATTTATTTTATTTTAAGTTTCTCAAATCTTTGGGGATGAGTCCTTGGATAGCGTATTAACCCACAGTAGGATATGGAAGAGGAAATTCCTGTTGCTGGAAAGGCCGTTGTTGTTTGAACTGGTCATTCCTCATACTAGCGCAAGCCTGGTTTCTCCTTAGTTCTGATCATGGACACATTCATGAAGTTACCTAAGATACCTGGTAATACTGCAGAAGGGCTTATGTTAATTTAATGCTACTTCCGTTTCATTTAAGAGGGGTCTTCGATAAAGACCCGCTCTATAGCAAGACTTGGGGATCTTCTTATTTATTTTAATTTTGAAAGAAATACTTTTCTAATTTTCACGAACCTCCCTGATGCTGAATGTTCTTATATTTTAAAGATGAATGAAATAGAATCCATTGTTCTAATGAACTGGTATGAGATCCCAGGAAAAGACAGATTTATCTGCATTAAATAGACCACCTACTGCACTCCAATCTTAATAGTCTTTTTAAGATAATCTTAAAAATCTAATGCTCTCCTAAGCTCAAATACTCTCCTCGCCGATTTTTTTTTTTTTTTTTTTTTTTTTTTTTTTTTTTTTTTTTTTTTTTTTTTTTTTTTTTTTTTTTTTTTTTTTTTTTTTTTTTTACAAAGCTAAAAGGCTTTGTTCAATATTGAAAAATTCATTTAAGTGGCTACATAATTATGAAAATATTTTACGATCAGTTTAATCATTTGCTATGCCTTTTCAGATATTGAATAAATGTCTATTCCAAACGTGTTGTGAATTATTGGCTAAGTAAACATACAGAATCTTATACTTACCAATTGCTAAGGAAGAGAGGAGAGCGACTATTAATATTGCGGCTTGGAGTTCTCCAGAGCGGATCTTAAATTCCGATTCTCTTAGCTCCAAACCCATTGCGTAAAGGTCACCGTCTGAGATTTTTTCCCAGTAGGAGCTCTGCAGGATCTCAGAACCAGCCAAGACAAACATAACACTCGGCAAGATAACTACAGGAAATCTAAGAGAAGTAGAACATGATAAACAAAAAGCAATAGCAAATGTGAATCGTTGAAAAATAGTATTTCTTGGACGTACATAATTGTTAAATACTGTCTAAAGAAACTGACAATAAAAACAGAAGAAAATATGCACATTATTAAAATTAGAGAGAAGATTGTCGATCGTTGAGATTGTTAAGGTATAGTTATTCGGAGTAAGTAAAACTACATTTATAACAAAAAGGGGTTATATTTTTGCTGTTGTTTTGGCTTAATATTCAAGCCTTCTTCAGGGCTTTAAACAATTATAAACATGGTAAGTACCAATTACTAATTAATTAAAAATGGTACTTACGTACTAGTTGCACCGGTGTCGAGAACTGGCTCCCAGTCAGTGATCCGGATCAGGCAATATGGCGACCTATTATTAAGACCAAGACCAAGTCTTAATATTATCAACGAGTTGGATTGACTAGAGTTTCGATTATCCTTGAGCAAGCCTAGCGAGCGGAAACACGTAACAATTCTGCCATTAACATAAGTCCTTTTAATTTACTAGATTACTTAACATTACAATTATTTTAATTTAATGATTAGATTAGATTATGAGGTTATCTCCATTATAAGAGCGGAAATGAAAACATCTAGCATTTCTATTGGTTGAGCAATTTGGTCTTTTGGGCAATTTCATTGGTTGTTCTCTTTTCCGCTCTAGTCTTGATTGTTTTGAGTGCCTTGCTCTTAAATTCGTCTCCTTTAAAATTTATTGCTTTAGTGAGTTGAGTGTTGTTTGTTTTTAGAGCCAATTTGTGTCATTTGTGCTGTTCTTTCCAAGGTCATAATGAGTCTTTGGAATTTACCCACAACTGAAAAAGATGCGATTGCATTTTTGCAGCAACGCAATATTTTGCACCAAGAAAGGAAATGTCCCAATTCACATTCTATGCAACTGTATTTCGGTACTAGGGACTTTTGGAAGTGCAATGTAGCAAACTGTTTTAAGCAATTCGGCCTTCGAACGGACACCTGGCTGGAAGGAAGCAGAATTCCCTTTGTCACAGCGATAAGGTTTATATACTGGTGGTGTGAGGAGCTGACATCAGTTACATTCTGCAAAAAAAATCTGAACATATCTGATAAAACAGTGATTGACTGGAATAATTATATGAGAGAATTGTGTACATTAGATATGGAGAGCAGAGAAAACAAGAAGATAGGTGGACCAGGCTGCATTGTAGAAGTGGACGAAAGTCTTTTTACTAAACGCAAAAATAATTGTGGCCGTATATTACCACAACAGTGGGTGTTTGGTGGCATTTGCAGGGAAACCAAAGACTCGTTTGTAGTGAGTGTTGAAAATAGAAATGGCTCAACGCTTCTGCAAAAAATCATCGAAAATATAGCGGATAGTAGCATCATATACTCTGATAGCTGGAAAGGCTATCAGAGTAATGCTATCGAAATTGCAGGTTTTCAACATGCTAGAGTTAATCACCGTTACAATTTCATTGACCCAGAAATAGGAGCTCATACTCAAACCGTGGAAAGAATGTGGGGGAGTGCCAAATGGAGAAACAAAAGACATAGGGGCACAGCGAGGCACCACCTGGAAACGTATCTTGTAGAATTTATATGGCGACAAAGAAATAGAAAAGAAAATAGAGACCCGTTTGAAGCAATATTAAACTGCATATCGACCCATTTCCCACCGAAAAACCAGTGATCAATATTACCAACGAGTTGGATTAACTACAGTTTCGATAACGTTGAGCGAACATACCGACCGGAAACGCATAGCAATTTTTTTTACGGCGCATTTGCGCCATAATATTGGAAACTAGCGCCGACTCTTGGCCATTAGATTACATAAAATTAGCAATTATAAAATTAAAATAATATCTAATGTTAAGTAATCTAGTAAATTAAAAGGACTTATGTTAATGGCAGAATTGTTACGTGTTTCCGCTCGCTAGGCTTGCTCAAGGATAATCGAAACTCTAGTCAATCCAACTCGTTGATAATATTAAGACTTGGTCTTGGTCTTAATAATAGGTCGCCATATTGAAATTGTCGCCATATTGCCTGATCCGGATCACTGACTGGGAGCCAGTTCTCGACACCGGTGCAACTAGTACGTAAGTACCATTATTTTTTATAAAATAGGTAAAAAGGTCAATTAATAAAAAAAAAAGAAGAAGTTTACATACTATTAATTTGATTAAAATTATCCCACCGGTTTCAGAACCATTTTTCTGATTGTGAACTGAGTTTTGGCTTTACAGCCCCTTCCTGAAGTTAGGCTGTATCCTTGCTTTACTAGTTTCAGTGCCCCTGAACATGCATCAAAATATTTCTGAAACCTGAAGGAAAATTTTAATAAAATAACTAGTATGAAAAGTTTTTTATTTTAATAATGACCTTCCACCTATTTTAGCAAAACTAGGTATTGAACATTTTTGCGAATCACACAAAAATATTTATATATTTACAGTGTAGCTTTGAAGAGTGTTTGTCCAATGATATTATACATCATCGATGATTATCAAATGATCAAAAATGTAAATTTGTTATTAGCACATATCTGTACCCCGGAGGTAAAGGACACCATGTCCATTTTTTATTAAATTGACTTAACAACATGTTCTTATTGTGGATTCTTCAATCCATATAATGGTATAAGCACTATGTCCTGTTCCCATAAATAACCAAGACAAGACGGTGAAAAATAAAATCATGTCCGTTTCCATTAGAGGTAAAAGACACCATGTGGAGGACTTGGTTTTGTTTAACTATGATCAATACTTACAATTACCTAGCAATGCTGATATCAATGTGAAAAATGTTATTTAAACTTTATAGAAAAGATAGAAACAAATTTGGGTACTTAGGTATTAGCGTCAAAGCAGGTTAAAGAGGCTGGTCTCGTTCAGAGATCTGGATCATGGATAACGCATTTCTATTGGTCAATCACTATCATTTCATTGGCTATTGTGTTTATAGTAACCATCTTGTTCCCTTTGTCTTAATAACGCAATTCATTTGTGCTTTATTTACCCACGAAATTGTTGTTTTTCTTTGTTTGTTACGCGATTTAAGTTTATATGGTTATGGCGGCAATAGAATAGCAAGGATAAAAGAGACTGTTTCGAAGCCATGCTAAATTGTATATCAGTCCATTATCCGACGAAAAACCATCCTTGATCTATATTATTATGAGTTAGATTGACTAGAGTTTCGATATAACCTGTAACGAGCGGAAACGCATAGCAATTATGCTATTAATATAAGTGCTACACGTTTTCGCTCGCTAAAGGATATGTCAAAACTCTAGTTAACCCAAATCGTTGATAATCCCGTCGCCATATTGGCAAAAACTGATTTGACTCCTTGATCCAGCTCTCTGACCCTGTGATGATCTAGTTCTCTGAGACCCGACTCTTTAACCTGCTTTGACGCTAATACGTAAAGCGGCTCCTACACGGTCAGTAATAATGACATTACCTTATCAAAATGACAGTAATAATGATAGTGTAAGGTGGACAAAGTTGGAATGACGAAGAGTAATGATGTGAATCCGGATTTTCTGATCTCGGCTTCATCTTTACTGAAAGTGGAGGGGATACTGTCATTAGTAATGATGGTGTAGGGAGCGCTACATCATTAATACGTCATTACTCAGTCTATCTCGAGCTGTAACTAGGTGAAACAGATGTAAAGGTTATACTAGATTGAGTAGAAAGGGCAAAAAATAAGATGAATTGAAATGTGTGACTCTACCTTGGTAACATTATAGTTATAAAATAGTTATAAAAGTAATATATATATATATCAATCAAAGTAAGGAATCCGCATTAAGTCTAATTAAAATATATCATAGAATAAAATATATATAAAGTCATCTATAAGGTACCAACAACTTTCCACATTTGTTACTTTGCATTTGTATCGACAATATAAAATAGGTTGAAAGTGCTTTATTTTTTACATCGACTTTAGAAAATAATGTTGACGTGATTCTTTTACCAATTCAGTAATCTACTCTTATAGAGTAGATTAGAAGAAAATATAATCGTTAAACTATAATTTATATTTCGTCAAATATATTCAAAAATATGCTTACGTTTTCAAGCAAACTAGTATTATACATTTTTTTACACCAAAAATAATAGCAGATTTAAAATCAGCACCCCAAGAAACCCTAACGTGGTGAATAATATTGAAAACAAAAAATAATGATTTTTCCCAGTCTGGAAGAGAATAAAAATTTGTAAGCGAAAAAGTAATGTGACGTTTTGAAATTCAATATCTCCCCTGAGATAATCCGATTTTTACGTCATTGAAATCTTTCAAAAGAAGAAAGACTCCTTTTTCTAACCATATGAATGACTCTTGTATTATCTCAAAAGGTACTTGCGAAAAATGGTTATCCAAATAAAAATAAAATGTAAACTTTTTTGCACATAACCTCGGTCGCAGTACACTTGGAAACGCCCCGATTGGAAGGATATGTGTCATATTAAGGCCTTTACGAACGTTTCACATGTTTTTTTGTGGCTAGTGTCGCAATTATAGCTACACAGGCGACTTTGCGAGGATCCATTATTAACAAAACGCTTCTGTCACGGAGATCACAATGCATACTGAAGAAAAGTAATGACATTAAAAATGATCCGTGGAATGACGGTGTAAGGTGTACATTGTAATGATGATATGGAATGACGAGAGTTGAATAGTAATGACATTACTGATTATGTCATTATTACTGACCGTGTAGGGGCCACTTAAGTACCCAAATTTGAATAGTTCTGGAACATTGGCTCCCCTGAACCAAAGTTCCACACTTATGCTCCTCCTGTCTAAAATAGGATATTTCCCATAATGAAACTACGCTTATATTACACAACAAACATTAACATTTTATTTTAACAAAATTTAATATTGATTCATTGCATCATTACTCAATAAGAAACGAAATGAACAAAAAAAGTCTGAAAACAGTACTAACTTATAAATATAACTATTGTAAGAACATGTTTTACTGCAATTAGAAGCTTCTGGGATCATCACCATTTCTAGCAACTTCTTACAAACGCTATTTCATGGATCCTACCAGATTGTTTGGTACTTATGTTGGAATCTTCTCCTCTGCTTCCAGTAATGCTGTTTCTTGGTCTTCGTTGTTTATACCCGTTTGGTCAGTACTCGCCTGTTGAATTCATCCCATAAATGTTCGTTGGGATTAAGGTCTGGGGACTGAGACAAATTAGGAGGTCTGGAAGACAAATTAACGATCCAGACCCGATTTATAGACACTTTTGTTGCAAATCATTTTTTATAAGCTCTATGCAGACATGTAGGTCCATAATGCCATTTATAACATGTAAGGTACCAACTTCTTTCAGACTTATGCTGCCCCAGACCGTAACCCCACCGCCTAAATGTTTGAATGTGGGCCTCAAGTGTTTTGTTTCCAACACGTTTTTCACTTTTCCCTACACTTCTCCTTGACCATCTGAACCGAGAATGATAAATCTACTTTCGTCTGAAAAAATAGCAGATTCTCAGAAAGAATGAGGCTTTTGTACACACTTTTTTTGCAAATTTCAGGCGTCGCTTACAATTTCATTTGCTAATGAATGGTTTCTTCCTGGGAACGTGGCCACAAAATGCACTCTCCTGTAACTTGTTCCTTATAGTTTGCAAATTAACTGTTAAATCATAGTCACAAGACAAGTTCGTAAAAATATCAGCGTGGTTTGACAAGAACTGTTACTAGAATTTCACGTTTTAGCAACTCATTTATTTTTGGTAGAGGCTCATTACATGGTCTGCTACACGCACAGCCTAATTCTTTATATATATATATATTTTATATTTGTACAAACTGTACGTGTGCTTTTATTAACAGTTCTCCAAATTTCCTCCACATCTTTTCCTTAATTTCATAAAGAAATAATTAACTTGTCAATGGCTTTTGGGACTTTCCTTATGCTTAGATCTTACGGAAGAAAAGGAACTTAAACAAAGGCGATCTAGAAATTTTTATCCTTTAAAATTTGATAGCATGAATATAGAGGAATGTGGCATTTTAAAAGACTTTTTGTTTACAAACGATAATATACAAGGACGTGGCTTTTATCAGTTTTCACAAAGTAAAACAACAAGAAGAGAACTTTTGAGGCGATTAAAACTTTCACCAGCTATGCAAAAAGTAATAAAAGAAAGGGAATTTTCTCAGGAATGTGAAAGAGAAATAAAAGAAGCATTTTTAGATAAATTAATATTTGCAGTTAATCAACCTAATAGAGAAAAACTGAACAGCATCATTAAAGATGAAATAAAAAAAAATAGTAAAGTTCAATACGATTATATAGCATTACAAGAAGGAGTATTAAGTAATTTAATAGCTATAGAAAAACTTAGGAATTATGTACCTGGAATTATATATAAGTTTAATTTGTTAGTACTTTCCTTGCATTGTGTGTTCTTGCATAAAAATATGTTTTCTATAAACCTTGGAGGAAAAAGCTGTGATATATCTAATGACATTACTATTAACTATAAAGATAGAACTGCTTACATAAAGGCTCATAACGCAGATAGTAATATTGGTTACAGTCAGTTATTTCCCTCCAGAAAACAGGAAGGAAGGAGTACGTTCTCTATTAACAAGCATTTTACTCTTTTCGTTCAAGAATTAGAAAAGGATATAGAATATTTTATTATCTATTCTAGTGCAAACCTAGATCTCACAGAAGAAAAGGAATTAAAAAAAGTGCGATCTAAAGGTTTTTATCCTTTAAAATTTGATAGTATAGATATGGAAACATGTGGCATTTTAAAAGACTTTCTGTTTACAGATGATAATACACAAGGGCGTGGTTTTTATCAGTTTTCGCAAGATAAAACAACAAGAGAAGAACTGTTAAAGCGATTAGAATTTTCGTCTGCTATACAGAAAGTGGTAAAAGAAAGAAAACTTTTTCAGGAAGAAATAAAAGAAGCATTTTTAGATAAATTAGTATTTGCAGTTAATCAACCTAGTAGAGAAGAACTGAACAGCATTATAAAAAGTGAAATAAAAAGAAATAATGAGCCTAATAAAGTTCCATATAATTATGGAGAATTACATGAAATAGCATTACGCTGGTTAGAATCTCGTGAATTTAGCCTTACAAAAAGAACAATGAAAAAGCTTTTTGAAGATATAAAAAATAATAGGTCTAGTTATCAGAGAACTCAAAATAAAAACAACAATGAAGAGAGGCAATTTGCTAAAAGTGTAGTTGGCAAAGAAGGAAGACCTGCATTTTATCAGTTCTTAGGTTTTTTAAGTAAAGAAAAAGGAATAAAGTGTCTAGAAGTTTTGAAAAAAAAAGGAATAAGTCTGGTTAGTATGTCCAGTGTTTTGCATGGAGCAGGAGCTAATGCTGCAAAAGCTTTTAAAGACTTATATGACCTTTGGTTTGATAAACAAGGAAATAAAACTCAACATTTAAAAACTCTAGAAGAAAACAGAATAAATTTAACTAATATATCAGGTATTTTAGGTGGAGCAGGATCTAATGCTGCGCAGGCTTTTAAAGGGTTATATGATCTTTGGTTTGATAAGCAAGGAAATAAAACTCAATATTTAAAAACTCTAGAAAAAAACAGAATAAATCTACCTAATGTGTCCAGTATTTTGAATGGAGCAGGAGCTAATGCTGCAAAAGTTTTTAAAGACTTATATGATCTTTGGTTTGATAAGCAGGGAAATAAAACTCAATATTTAAAAACTCTAGAAGAAAACAGAGTAAATCTATCTAATGTGTCCAGTATTTTAAGCAAAGCAGGAGCTAATGCTGTACAGGCTTTTAAAGGCTTATATAAGCTTTGGCTTAATGAGCAAGGAAACAAAACTCAATATTTAAAAACTCTAGAAGAAAACAGAATAAATCTACCTAATATGTCCAGTATTTTGAATGGAGTAGGATCTAATGCTGCAAAAGCTTTTAAAGACTTATATGACCTTTGGTTTGATAAACAAGGAAATAAAACTCAACATTTAAAAACTCTAGAAGAAAACAGAATAAATTTAACTAATATATCAGGTATTTTAGGTGGAGCAGGATCTAATGCTGCGCAGGCTTTTAAAGGGTTATATGATCTTTGGTTTGATAAGCAAGAAATAAAACTCAATATTTAAAAACTCTAGAAGAGAACAGAGTAAATCTATCTAATGTGTCCAGTATTTTAAGCAAAGCAGGAGCTAATGCTGTACAGGCTTTTAAAGGCTTATATAAGCTTTGGTTTAATGAGCAAGGAAATAAAACTCAATATTTAAAAACTCTAGAAGAAAACGGAATAAATCTACCTAATATGTCCAGTATTTTGAATGGAGCAGGAGCTAATGCTGCACAGGCTTTTAAAGGGTTATATCAGCTTTGGTTTGATAAACAAGGAAATAAAACTCAACATTTAAAAACTCTAGAAGAAAATAGAATAAATTTAACTAATATATCAGGTATTTTAGGTGGAGCAGGATCTAATGCTGCGCAGGCTTTTAAAGGGTTATATGATCTTTGGTTTAATGAGCAAGGAAATAAAACTCAATATTTAAAAACTCTAGAAGAAAACGGAATAAATCTACCTAATATGTCCAGTATTTTGAATGGAGCAGGAGCTAATGTTGCACAGGCTTTTAAAGGGTTATATCAGCTTTGGTTTGATAAACAAGGAAATAAAACTCAACATTTAAAAACTCTAGAAGAAAACAGAATAAATTTAACTAATATATCAGGTATTTTAGGTGGAGCAGGATCTAATGCTGCGCAGGCTTTTAAAGGGTTATATGATCTTTGGTTTGATAAGCAAGGAAATAAAACTCAATATTTAAAAACTCTAGAAGAGAACAGAGTAAATCTATCTAATGTGTCCAGTATTTTAAGCAAAGCAGGAGCTAATGCTGTACAGGCTTTTAAAGGCTTATATAAGCTTTGGTTTAATGAGCAAGGAAACAAAACTCAATATTTAAAAACTCTAGAAGAAAACAGAATAAATCTACCTAATATGTCCAGTATTTTGAATGGAGTAGGATCTAATGCTACAAGAGCTTTTAAAGGGTTATATGATCTTTGGTTTGATAAGCAAGGAAATAAAACTCAATATTTAAAAACTCTAGAAGAGAACAGAGTAAATCTATCTAATGTGTCCAGTATTTTAAGCAAAGCAGGAGCTAATGCTGTACAGGCTTTTAAAGGCTTATATAAGCTTTGGTTTAATGAGCAAGGAAACAAAACTCAATATTTAAAAACTCTAGAAGAAAACAGAATAAATCTACCTAATATGTCCAGTATTTTGAATGGAGTAGGATCTAATGCTACAAAAGCTTTTAAAGACTTATATGACCTTTGGTTTGATGAAGAAGGAAATAAAACACAATATTTAAAAACTCTAGAAGGAGAAGGAGTAAACCTATCTAATATATCCAGTATTTTGAATGGAGCAGGATCTAATGCTGCAAAAGCTTTTAAAGACTTATATGACCTTTGGTTTGATGAGCAAGGAAATAAGATGCAGTATTTAAGAACTCTAGAAAAAAAAGGAATAAACCTAGCTAATATGTCCAGTATTTTAAGTGGAGCAGGAGCTAATGCTGTAAGAGCCTTTAAAGACTTATATGACCTTTGGTTTGATGAGCAAGAAAATAAAACGCAGTATTTAAGAACTCTAGAAAAAAAAAGGATAAACCTACCTAATATATCCAATATTTTAAATGGAGCAGGGGCTAATGCTGCAGAAACTTTTAAAGACTTGTATGATCTTTGGTTTGATAAGCAAGGAAATAAAACTCAATATTTAAAAACTCTAGAAGAAAACAGAATAAATTTAACTAATATATCAGGTATTTTAGGTGGAGCAGGAGTCAATGCTGCGCAAGCTTTTAAAGGCTTATATAAGATTTGGTTTAATGAGCAAGGAAATAAAACTCAATATTTAAAAACTCTAGAAAAAAACAGAATAAATCTACCTAATGTGTCCAGTATTTTGAATGGAGCAGGAGCTAATGCTGCAAAAGTTTTAAAGACTTATATGATCTTTGGTTTGATAAGCAGGGAAATAATACTCAATATTTAAAAACTCTAGAAGAAAACGGAGTAAATCTACCTCATGTGTCCAGTATCTTGCATCGAGCAAGAGCTAATGCTGCACAGGCTTTTAAAGGCTTATATAAGCTTTGGTTTGATGAGCAAGGAAACAAAACTCAATATTTAAAAGCTCTAGAAGAAGAAGGAATAAATATATCTAATATTTTGCACAGAGCAGGGAGTAAAGCTCCTCAAGCTTTTGAAGATTTGTATAAGCTTTGGTTTGATAAACAAGGAAATAAAACTTAACATTTAAAAACTCTAGAAGAAAACAGAATAAATTTAACTAATATATCAGGTATTTTAGGTGGAGCAGGATCTAATGCTGCGCAGGCTTTTAAAGGGTTATATGATCTTTGGTTTGATAAGCAAGGAAATAAAACTCAATATTTAAAAACTCTAGAAGAGAACAGAGTAAATCTATCTAATGTGTCCAGTATTTTAAGCAAAGCAGGAGCTAATGCTGTACAGGCTTTTAAAGGCTTATATAAGCTTTGGTTTAATGAGCAAGGAAATAAAACTCAATATTTAAAAACTCTAGAAGAAAACGGAATAAATCTACCTAATATGTCCAGTATTTTGAATGGAGCAGGAGCTAATGCTGCACAGGCTTTTAAAGGGTTATATCAGCTTTGGTTTGATAAACAAGGAAATAAAACTCAACATTTAAAAACTCTAGAAGAAAACAGAATAAATTTAACTAATATATCAGGTATTTTAGGTGGAGCAGGATCTAATGCTGCGCAGGCTTTTAAAGGGTTATATGATCTTTGGTTTAATGAGCAAGGAAATAAAACTCAATATTTAAAAACTATAGAAGAAAACGGAATAAATCTACCTAATATGTCCAGTATTTTGAATGGAGCAGGAGCTAATGCTGCACAGGCTTTTAAAGGGTTATATCAGCTTTGGTTTGATAAACAAGGAAATAAAACTCAACATTTAAAAACTCTAGAAGAAAACAGAATAAATTTAACTAATATATCAGGTATTTTAGGTGGAGCAGGATCTAATGCTGCGCAGGCTTTTAAAGGGTTATATGATCTTTGGTTTGATAAGCAAGGAAATAAAACTCAATATTTAAAAACTCTAGAAGAGAACAGAGTAAATCTATCTAATGTGTCCAGTATTTTAAGCAAAGCAGGAGCTAATGCTGTACAGGCTTTTAAAGGCTTATATAAGCTATGGTTTAATGAGCAAGGAAACAAAACTCAATATTTAAAAACTCTAGAAGAGAACAGAGTAAATCTACCTAATATGTCCAGTATTTTGAATGGAGTAGGATCTAATGCTACAAAAGCTTTTAAAGGGTTATATGATCTTTGGTTTGATAAGCAAGGAAATAAAACTCAATATTTAAAAACTCTAGAAGAGAACAGAGTAAATCTATCTAATGTGTCCAGTATTTTAAGCAAAGCAGGAGCTAATGCTGTACAGGCTTTTAAAGGCTTATATAAGCTTTGGTTTAATGAGCAATGAAACAAAACTCAATATTTAAAAACTCTAGAAGAAAACAGAATAAATCTACCTAATATGTCCAGTATTTTGAATGGAGTAGGATCTAATGCTACAAAAGCTTTTAAAGACTTATATGACCTTTGGTTTGATGAAGAAGGAAATAAAACACAATATTTAAAAACTCTAGAAGGAGAAGGAGTAAACCTATCTAATATATCCAGTATTTTGAATGGAGCAGGATCTAATGCTGCAAAAGCTTTTAAAGACTTATATGACCTTTGGTTTGATGAGCAAGGAAATAAGATGCAGTATTTAAGAACTCTAGAAAAAAAAGGAATAAACCTAGCTAATATGTCCAGTATTTTAAGTGGAGCAGGAGCTAATGCTGTAAGAGCCTTTAAAGACTTATATGACCTTTGGTTTGATGAGCAAGAAAATAAAACGCAGTATTTAAGAACTCTAGAAAAAAAAAAGGATAAACCTACCTAATATATCCAATATTTTAAATGGAGCAGGGGCTAATGCTGCAGAAACTTTTAAAGACTTAACTTTTAAAGATAAATTTAACTAATATATCAGGTATTTTAGGTGGAGCAGGAGTCAATGCTGCGCAAGCTTTTAAAGGCTTATATAATCTTTGGTTTAATGAGCAAGGAAATAAAACTCAATATTTAAAAACTCTAGAAAAAAACAGAATAAATCTACCTAATGTGTCCAGTATTTTGAATGGAGCAGGAGCTAATGCTGCAAAAGTTTTTAAAGACTTATATGATCTTTGGTTTGATAAGCAGGGAAATAAAACTCAATATTTAAAAACTCTAGAAGAAAACGGAGTAAATCTACCTCATGTGTCCAGTATCTTGCATCGAGCAAGAGCTAATGCTGCACAGGCTTTTAAAGGCTTATATAAGCTTTGGTTTGATGAGCAAGGAAACAAAACTCAATATTTAAAAGCTCTAGAAGAAGAAGGAATAAATATATCTAATATTTTGCACAGAGCAGGGAGTAAAGCTCCTCAAGCTTTTGAAGATTTGTATAAGCTTTGGTTTGATAAACAAGGAAATAAAACTTAACATTTAAAAACTCTAGAAGAAAACAGAATAAATTTAACTAATATATCAGGTATTTTAGGTGGAGCAGGATCTAATGCTGCGCAGGCTTTTAAAGGGTTATATGATCTTTGGTTTGATAAGCAAGGAAATAAAACTCAATATTTAAAAACTCTAGAAAAAAACAGAATAAATCTACCTAATGTGTCCAGTATTTTGAATGGAGCAGGAGCTAATGCTGCAAAAGTTTTTAAAGACTTATATGATCTTTGGTTTGATAAGCAGGGAAATAAAACTCAATATTTAAAAACTCTAGAAGAAAACAGAGTAAATCTATCTAATGTGTCCAGTATTTTAAGCAAAGCAGGAGCTAATGCTGTACAGGCTTTTAAACGCTTATATAAGCTTTGGTTTAATGAGCAAGGAAATAAAACTCAATATTTAAAAACTCTAGAAGAAAACGGAATAAATCTACCTAATATGTCCAGTATTTTGAATGGAGCAGGAGCTAATGCTGCACAGGCTTTTAAAGGGTTATATCAGCTTTGGTTTGATAAACAAGGAAATAAAACTCAACATTTAAAAACTCTAGAAGAAAACAGAATAAATTTAACTAATATATCAGGTATTTTAGGTGGAGCAGGATCTAATGCTGCGCAGGCTTTTAAAGGGTTATATGATCTTTGGTTTAATGAGCAAGGAAATAAAACTCAATATTTAAAAACTCTAGAAGAAAACGGAATAAATCTACCTAATATGTCCAGTATTTTGAATGGAGCAGGAGCTAATGCTGCACAGGCTTTTAAAGGGTTATATCAGCTTTGGTTTGATAAACAAGGAAATAAAACTGAACATTTAAAAACTCTAGAAGAAAACAGAATAAATTTAACTAATATATCAGGTATTTTAGGTGGAGCAGGATCTAATGCTGCGCAGGCTTTTAAAGGGTTATATGATCTTTGGTTTGATAAGCAAGGAAATAAAACTCAATATTTAAAAACTCTAGAAGAGAACAGAGTAAATCTATCTAATGTGTCCAGTATTTTAAGCAAAGCAGGAGCTAATGCTGTACAGGCTTTTAAAGGCTTATATAAGCTTTGGTTTAATGAGCAAGGAAATAAAACTCAATATTTAAAAACTCTAGAAGAAAACGGAATAAATCTACCTAATATGTCCAGTATTTTGAATGGAGCAGGAGCTAATGCTGCACAGGCTTTTAAAGGGTTATATCAGCTTTGGTTTGATAAACAAGGAAATAAAACTCAACATTTAAAAACTCTAGAAGAAAACAGAATAAATTTAACTAATATATCAGGTATTTTAGGTGGAGCAGGATCTAATGCTGCGCAGGCTTTTAAAGGGTTATATGATCTTTGGTTTAATGAGCAAGGAAACAAAACTCAATATTTAAAAACTCTAGAAGAAAACAGAATAAATCTACCTAATATGTCCAGTATTTTGAATGGAGTAGGATCTAATGCTACAAAAGCTTTTAAAGACTTATATGACCTTTGGTTTGATGAAGAAGGAAATAAAACACAATATTTAAAAACTCTAGAAGGAGAAGGAGTAAACCTATCTAATATATCCATTATTTTGAATGGAGCAGGATCTAATGCTGCAAAAGCTTTTAAAGACTTATATGACCTTTGGTTTGATGAGCAAGGAAATAAGATGCAGTATTTAAGAACTCTAGAAAAAAAAGGAATAAACCTAGCTAATATGTCCAGTATTTTAAGTGGAGCAGGAGCTAATGCTGTAAGAGCCTTTAAAGACTTATATGACCTTTGGTTTGATGAGCAAGAAAATAAAACGCAGTATTTAAGAACTCTAGAAAAAAAAAGGATAAACCTACCTAATATATCCAATATTTTAAATGGAGCAGGGGCTAATGCTGCAGAAACTTTTAAAGACTTGTATGATCTTTGGTTTGATAAGCAAGGAAATAAAACTCAATATTTAAAAACTCTAGAAGAAAATAGGATAAATTTAACTAATATATCAGGTATTTTAGGTGGAGCAGGAGTCAATGCTGCGCAAGCTTTTAAAGGCTTATATAAGCTTTGGTTTAATGAGCAAGGAAATAAAACTCAATATTTAAAAACTCTAGAAAAAAACAGAATAAATCTACCTAATGTGTCCAGTATTTTGAATGGAGCAGGAGCTAATGCTGCAAAAGTTTTAAAGACTTATATGATCTTTGGTTTGATAAGCAGGGAAATAATACTCAATATTTAAAAACTCTAGAAGAAAACGGAGTAAATCTACCTCATGTGTCCAGTATCTTGCATCGAGCAAGAGCTAATGCTGCACAGGCTTTTAAAGGCTTATATAAGCTTTGGTTTGATGAGCAAGGAAACAAAACTCAATATTTAAAAGCTCTAGAAGAAGAAGGAATAAATATATCTAATATTTTGCACAGAGCAGGGAGTAAAGCTCCTCAAGCTTTTGAAGATTTGTATAAGCTTTGGTTTGATAAACAAGGAAATAAAACTTAACATTTAAAAACTCTAGAAGAAAACAGAATAAATTTAACTAATATATCAGGTATTTTAGGTGGAGCAGGATCTAATGCTGCGCAGGCTTTTAAAGGGTTATATGATCTTTGGTTTGATAAGCAAGGAAATAAAACTCAATATTTAAAAACTCTAGAAGAGAACAGAGTAAATCTATCTAATGTGTCCAGTATTTTAAGCAAAGCAGGAGCTAATGCTGTACAGGCTTTTAAAGGCTTATATAAGCTTTGGTTTAATGAGCAAGGAAATAAAACTCAATATTTAAAAACTCTAGAAGAAAACGGAATAAATCTACCTAATATGTCCAGTATTTTGAATGGAGCAGGAGCTAATGCTGCACAGGCTTTTAAAGGGTTATATCAGCTTTGGTTTGATAAACAAGGAAATAAAACTCAACATTTAAAAACTCTAGAAGAAAACAGAATAAATTTAACTAATATATCAGGTATTTTAGGTGGAGCAGGATCTAATGCTGCGCAGGCTTTTAAAGGGTTATATGATCTTTGGTTTAATGAGCAAGGAAATAAAACTCAATATTTAAAAACTATAGAAGAAAACGGAATAAATCTACCTAATATGTCCAGTATTTTGAATGGAGTAGGATCTAATGCTACAAAAGCTTTTAAAGACTTATATGACCTTTGGTTTGATGAAGAAGGAAATAAAACACAACATTTAAAAACTCTAGAAGAAAACAGAATAAATTTAACTAATATATCAGGTATTTTAGGTGGAGCAGGATCTAATGCTGCGCAGGCTTTTAAAGGGTTATATGATCTTTGGTTTGATAAGCAAGGAAATAAAACTCAATATTTAAAAACTCTAGAAGATAACAGAGTAAATCTATCTAATGTGTCCAGTATTTTAAGCAAAGCAGGAGCTAATGCTGTACAGGCTTTTAAAGGCTTATATAAGCTTTGGTTTAATGAGCAAGGAAACAAAACTCAATATTTAAAAACTCTAGAAGAAAACAGAATAAATCTACCTAATATGTCCAGTATTTTGAATGGAGTAGGATCTAATGCTACAAAAGCTTTTAAAGACTTATATGACCTTTGGTTTGATGAAGAAGGAAATAAAACACAATATTTAAAAACTCTAGAAGGAGAAGGAGTAAACCTATCTAATATATCCAGTATTTTGAATGGAGCAGGATCTAATGCTGCAAAAGCTTTTAAAGACTTATATGACCCTTGGTTTGATGAGCAAGGAAATAAGATGCAGTATTTAAGAACTCTAGAAAAAAAAGGAATAAACCTAGCTAATATGTCCAGTATTTTAAGTGGAGCAGGAGCTAATGCTGTAAGAGCCTTTAAAGACTTATATGACCTTTGGTTTGATGAGCAAGAAAATAAAACGCAGTATTTAAGAACTCTAGAAAAAAAAAAGGATAAACCTAGCTAATATATCCAGTATTTTGAATGGAGCAGGAGCTAGTGCTGCAAAAGCTTTTAGAGAGTTATATAATCTTTGGTTTGATGGGGAAGGAAATAGAACACAATATTTAAAAACTCTAGAAAAAGAAGGAATAAATCTAGTTAATGTGTCCAGTATTTTGAATGGGGCAGGAGTTAACGCTGTGAAAGCTTTTAAAGACTTACATGACCTTTGGTTTGATAAGCAAGGAAATAAAACGCAGTATTTAAGAACTCTAGAAAAAAAAGGGATAAACCTAGCTAATATATCCAGTATTTTAAGCGGAACAGGAGTGTTGCTCGAGGAGCTTGCTCGATCAAGATTTGCGCGCACCACCCATGCCAGGGAGGCGTGCAAATTATACAAGGAGGTAATGCTGTAAAAGCTTTTAAAGACTTATATGACCTCTGGTTTGATGAGCAAGGAAATAAAAAACAACATTTAAAACATTTTACTGAAGAAAGGAGTAAGGGAAGGAATTTTGCTATAAGTAACTTGTCTAGTATTTTAAGTGGGGCAGGAGCTAAAGCTAGCAATGCTTTTAAAGAATTACATGACGTTTGTTTTAACGACAATGGAGAAGAGACAGAACTTTTAAATAATTTCTATGATGTAGGCTTTAAGCCAGGTAACTTATCCTCTATGTTATGTGGATCAGGATCTCGTGCTTCTCATAGATTAAAAAAATTTCATAATACTCTTTTTGACGATAAAGGAAAGGAAACAGGACTTTTAAGTGATTTTCGTAAGATAGGTTTTAATCCTCAGAGTCTGTGCTTTATATTAAGCGCATCAGTAAGTAGTTTAGAGCAGTTTCATGATTTTTGTTTCACAGAAGAAGCAAAAGCGTATTTTATCCATTTCTCACAGGGAGGTTTTACTATTAACAATTTATCTCATATACTGCATGGAGCAAGGGATAGCATTTGTTCTGCTCTGAAGGATTTTCACAATGTTTGTTTTGATGATCAAGGGAACAATACGCAGCTTTTAAATGATTTCCATAGCGCAGGGTTTACGGCAAGTCACTTATCCACAATATTAGGCATGGCAGGAAATAATTCAGTTTCTATCTTAAAAAATTTCCACAAATCATGTTTTAATGAAAGGAATTATCTAAGCCATTTTTTAACTGAGAAAAAGCTTTTTACCCCAAAAGATATATCCTATATGTTAGGCAGAATAGGAATTAGCATTCATTCTACTTTTAAAAAATTACATGATCTTTGTTTTGATGAAGTGGGAAATAGGAAAAGTTATTTAGATGATCTGATCAAAAATAAACAGAAAAAGGTAAATAGAATGCCTGATGCACTATATAGAAAGGAAATACTTAACATACTGTATAAAGAGGTTAGAAAATCTTATTTTACTGTTTGAGATGAACATAATGTTGAAAATAGAATAATCAACACAGACCTAGAGTCAAATAGCCTATTTTCTATAGCAGAACAAGCCTCGGATAGTTCACAGCAAAGGAGTTCTGAAATTACAGAAAAAAAACAGATAAATCAAAGTAATAATAGAAAAGCTCATGAAGCTATAAGCATAGTAGCAAATGGCTCAGAAAGTTTACCCTCAAAACAAGGAAGAAAGAAAAAACAAATACAGTCAGTATACTACAACAAAGAGATATTTTCATATTTGTTACAATTTGCACCACTTATTGAATCAGTAAAACAAGGGCTTTATTTACCTTCATTTAAAGAACGCGGAATTAAAATTGATGGTAAGTGTATAGCAATTACACGTGGCTTATCTCAAGCTTTATTTTTACAGAATAGCAGATTATTCTTAAGTAACTTAAAAACTTCAGCTGAAGTTTATGAGCGCATAGCGCAGGGTAAGCAAGTACCTAAAAGGGAAGAAAAAGAAGTTTTTGCTTTTAGTAAATTACTTGATAGTTTTGAACAACAGCTAGATTCTGCTACAAATAGCCTACCTTCAAACTTAATCTATACTAAGGGCAGCAAAACACTTGGTGATTTATCAAATTATATAGCTGGAATTAAAGGTGTTTTTGCTATTCATTTAGCGACAAGTAATCATGTCATTGCAATTTATAGAACTGATGATAACTATGCTTATTTTGATAGTAATGCAGCGTTTATTTCTGAGTTAAAAAGTGTTGATCAGCTTATGAAGATTGTAGAAAAAGCAGTGAAGTTTGCTGGTTATAAAATAGAAGAAAAAGGTTTTCTTGTTGAACACTTTGATGTTGGTAAAGCTAACAGCCGACTATCCAATGAAGATAAACAAATTTTAGCAAAAGAAATTAAAACAGAGCGTCAACTTCTAGCAGAGCAAGATAAGGAGCTTGGTCTTATTAAGGTTAATGGTCAGGAATTATCTAGAGTACGGTTATATGACTTTGGAACTAAAATCAATGTGGAAGGTAGTGTACCATTACTCATTAATGCTGAAATGAATGTGAATAGCCAAACATTCCAAGATCATCTAGATAAAAAAGAAGTGAGCATGACAGCTAGAGAATAACTTGGCAACCTAAAAAACAGCAAGAATGTAGAAGAAGTAGTACAAGCAACAGAAGTAATTCCTTTCATAGGTTCAAAACGTGAAATTGAAGAAGCGAAGCAAACATGCAAGCCTTTACTAGAACAGTTAGTTAAAGGAACAATTAATTTTATACTTGCTGCCGTTTCCCTTAGTCGGTCAGAGAGTCAGTTACTAGGAAAAACAGATGATAAACCTAAAACCTGCTTAAATAACCCAATAGTGGATAATCAACTACAAAGATCTCCAAGGCATTAGGCCGGGCGCAAATTGAGCCCAGCGCAGACGCAGCAGAGACGAAGCACAAGCCTCGGCGTTTCTGCAACACATTAGTTTCCATTGAAGCCAGCGCAGGCGCAGGCGCGGCAAGGGCCTCTGTCGTCCCTCGGCGTTGTTGTGTTTTCACACAGATTCCTACGTCCTCTGTCGGTACTGGCTCGCTCGCCATTCCATTTAATCATGGAAAGTTTTAATATGTGAAGTGAAAATTTTTACTGTGTTGTGCGATACAAGTCTTCTGAATTATATGAGGACGACAAGGAAAGACCAGACATTGGATTAAATCGCCAAAGAATTAAACACGGACAACGGTAAGTACAGGTTATTTTGTCTGTTTTTAATATATTAATTGAAATGCAAAGTAGATTTACACTTAAAAGCGTTGCAACTCTTTAAAATATTATTGAGATTACAATTGAGTTAAAACAAATAAATCAAGTGAACAAAAATAGTGAGTATTATTATAAAAATGAATTATGTAAGTACAGGTTATTTTACCTGTTTTCATTATTTTAATAGAAATACAAAGTAGATTTACATTTAAAGATGTAGTAACACTCAAAAATGTTATTAATATAACAATTGAACGGAAACAAATAAATCAAGTGAAGAAAAATAGTATTATTATCAAAATGAATAATATAAGTACAGGTTATTTTGCCTGTTTTCGTTATTTTAATAGAAATACAAAGTAGATTTACATTTAAAGATGTAGTAACACTCAAAAATATTATTAACATACCAATTGAATTGAAAAAAAAATAAATTAAGTGAACAAAAATAGTGAGTATTATAAGAATGAATTATGTAAGTTCAGGTTATTTTACCTATTTTTAATATATTTATTTAATTAAGTAGATTTAAAAATAAAGTAACTCTTAAAAATATTATTGAGATTACAATTGAATTAAAGCAAATTGTATTAAGTGAACAAAAATAAGTGAGAAAATTGTTTGTAGTTAAAGAATGAAGAACCACTGAAAGCTGGTTTTCTTATAGTTACATGTTTACTGTGAATAGCTCAAAAAAATTTGTATAAAATTGCTACTTTCTCTCATACTCTATTGTAATTGTTTCCCACATTTTGACATCAGGTTCAGGCATTTAAACAGGTTGCGAGTGTGTCCATATTGCCCGGCATAATTCAGACATAATGGTGGGAACAGTCCTTTCTCCCAACCTATAGCTATTATTTTAAACATATCCCCAGAAGCCAAGTATTTGAAAGGAAATACTATTGCATTATGTTATTTGTGTTCTAATATCTAATAAATGTTGTTATAGGAAAGAAGGCTGAAGACCAATGGACAAAATTGATAAACTACCAAGGGAATTCGATATACAATCTAACAAAAGTTATGCCCTTGCAATCTCAACAGTTAAGAAGAAGAAAACTATTTGTTGCAGTTACGGAAGCTGAAGACAAAATTTATCCTCAATCTCGGAATGATGGTTGAGAATTAGCTGATAATCCATCATATTTACTAACTCCCACGATTATCAATTAACATGATGAGGAAGAAACAACAAAAACCTTCATTGAGATTGAATTATTTTGTCTATTTACTCATTTTACTAATTGTATTAGTTCATTCTCCAGTTCGTTAATTATTTTTCTTGTCTCATTTTTCCTGTTATTTTAAATAAAATTGTTAAATATGATATGTACATAAAATAAAACTATGATTGCCTAGTTCATATTGCTACCTTCACTTCATTTCCAATTGGCCTCTGAGCACTACATTCCTTTCCTTTAATTTCACTTTAATAATCTCATGTATTTTATAAAATTGTTGTCGAGTTGTATATTAGAAATTCAAAGTAAATACTCATTTAAAAATATAGTAAACACATTAATAGGCACACATTTGGTAGGTTTTTAATATGGCCTAAGTTTCATTCACTTCATTTCATTTTTTAGGGTTAATTCAATTGTTTTAATTTCAAATTTTGTTGAGAATAAATTTGAAGTCTAGTCTCCCTTCAAAATGTATGAATTCAATTGTTATGTAAATGGTATTTTTAATTAAAAACACCTCAAATTTATTATGATCACCACCTCAAGCCATAAATATATTATTTATTTATTTCCTCTCCTTACACGTAACATTTCGGCCTTTAGGCCATTTTCAAATCACTAGAAGAAAAATAAAGTAGGTAAGTGTTAACATCACATTTTTAATTAAGCTTGGACCTCGGAATTTTCTTCTGGAGTAAATAAGGATATGAGATAAGTTTTTTTGTTTATTCCTACCCCCAAAGAAAATTTACAAATCAAAATTACTGGCTTGTGCCAGTTCATGTTCTACTCCACGTGCATTTGTTAGTGTTTGAAGGTGGAGTACATTTTTTTTTTATGCAAGTCTTCCCTTGGAGGGTCCATCAGTTATAATTAGAATAGAAGCAGATCAAAAAGGAGCTTCGATGAATGAGTATTTAAGAAGAAAAAAGGAGGAGTGTAAACAATTTTTAGTGGATTAAAGTTGAGTAAAGGATTTGTTTTTAGGAAGATAAAAGCACCTTAAGGCACGGGGAAATTTATTATTTAAAAGAATGTAAAAATAATTTTTAAATTCCACCACATTTTCTGTATGGTTCAAAAATTGTTGTCAGCCTAATGTTTTAAAGAAACTGATATTTTTAATAAATCTACTAAAGAACTAATTGATTTTGGTATTAATCAAGGATACTGGCTTGTTGGGAGTACCAAGAAATATTTAAATTCTATTATTAATAAACTTAATGTTTATGCTAAGGTAAAATGTTAAGAAGAGTTCAATGTTTTCATAGATTATGTAATAATAAGGAAATAACTTAAATCTAGGTAAATTAAGGAATAAATTACAAACATACCAGAGAATAAAACTAAAATGTGATAATAGATATAAAATGCCGCTAATTATCCGAGCACCATAATAATAAAAATGGTAAACATAAAACCTTTGTAGATTGTAAGAATATAAGAGAAAATTTATTATTTAGAAATAATGATGCGGATAGTGAACTAATAAAGAAGTATAATGAGTATTTATAAGAAAGAACTGGTTGTGAATTTAACTGATATAAAAATCCCTTAGGAAGTAATTAATTAAATGAAAATGTAGATTTGTTTCTGATGAATGCCCAGATAGATATAATAAATGTAATAGTAGATGTAGAGTGTATTTTAAAATCGTTAGATACTTGTAAAAACCATTTTAATAGCCTTAGAAATGATATAAGTAGGAAAATTGGAAATTTTGTAGAGAAGAAAGAAAAAAATGTTTTTAACTGGGTAAATTAATTAAAATTTGGGAGGATTTAAAAATTACAATTAGGTTTAAAAAAGAAAATTCTAAAGTTATAATATTATAAATGGCTTAGAGGGTTGAATGAAATGTTAACACTTCATTTTTTTTCTAGTGTTTTGAAAGTTAAAGGCCAAAACGTGTGTGTAAGGAGAGGAAATAAATAAATGAAATATTTATGGAACAGGTGATGATCATACTAGGGCGTTTTTAATTTAGCTTTACCTCAGAATTTTCTTTTGGAGAAGGATATTATAAGATAATATTTTTATGTTTCACTATATTTTTAAGTCTACTTAATATTTCGAGTAATATATCCGATATCGTTTTTAAAATATTAAACTCGCCATGAGTTTCTCTTTTTCTCAAAAAGTTCCTAGATTTCCCTCTCTTTCATTTTTTTAAAAATACAGACGACAAAAAAAGCGTACTGTTTTCGTATCGTCAGATTTGGACTCAAGGCTCAGCAGCGCAGCGCGTGGCTTCTATCGGAACTAGGCAAGTTACCGAGCTGGGTTCAATTTGCGGTACCCGTTTCTGAACTGGGCCCTACGGACCTCCTCTGTCTGCTTGTTCGCTATTTCTGAAGCCCCTGTGCTGCGTCTGCGCTGGGCTCAATTTGCGCCCGGCCTCTGTCTCTCCTCATCGGGCTGCGTGTATCTTGTGCAACTGTCGACAAGCATGGGCCCTATTAGGGGGGGGGGGAGCTGCAGTCCCCTCCGAAATCGGTAAAGATTAGTCAAATAAATAAATAAATTAAATGAGACCACTTTGGTCAGAAAAAATAATTTATTTTTGGTGCAATATCATTGTAATTGGCTAACTATTCCAAGATCTAGATTGATAATATTCCATACCTCCAAATGCTCTCAGCCCTCCCCACAAATACTCCCAGCCTCTCCCGAAATTATTTTCTATATACGCCCATGCCGACCTGGATCGGTCACTTTTTATAACAATATTACTCACTGATCCTGTGGTAATGGAAAAATCTAAATTACTAGCTGCTATTAAAGAAAGAAAACCTGCTTGGGACAGCATTAGAAATGAATTTTCGATAGAGCAAAAGGTCACTGTTGCACAGTTAAATAAGTTGCTGAGTAACATTAAATGAAGCATTTAGAAGAAAACCGACCAAAAGCCATCGGCAATAAGCCTATAAAATTGAAGGAGTGGGGAAAAGCTTTTTACAAATTATTGATTAAGGGCAAAAATCCCAGGAAGAATCTCAAATGGATTCACCGACTCATCGACGAGCGCCGAACAAGGAAGTAGGAACCCAGCACTGCTTCACAGCAAATTGCAAATAAAAAATTGAAAAAGTGCGAACATGGTTGAGGTTTACGGTACGGAAGAAAAAAAAAACATCCGTCAACTCCAGAACTTCAAAGAATTGTTTTACTGCAGGAAATGTAGATAAAGAAGATGAAAATAGAACTTCTTGGCGCATGATGAAAATAGACGTCTTGGCGCATATACTACTCCTTTTCCTTATGAACATGCATAAACGCCGCCATGATTGAGCGAAAAGAAACGACTAACTAAAAAGCTAGCATGACCCAGGCCAGACTAGCTTTTTCCTTGGCAATTGCTAACCTTATAACCTAGTCACAGCTCTTTATTCACACCCTCTACCTAGCTGCAACTAGGAACCGTGATAAACTAAGCAAGTGCTAGGCCTAGTTGGAGCTAACATTTTTATTCACTCGGAACTAAGAAATTGCTTGGAAAATACTTAGTTCTAGTAACTGCTAGCTTTTATTCACTCCACCCAGTATCTCTTTACAACATCTATTGGCCTTACTCTCATGTAACATGTACATAGAAGCATTGCTAGTCCCTAGGTTGTGTACACAAAAGTTGTATGTCTGCAGCTGTCGGGACCTTTTGAGCAAGTCGAAACAGGTCATTTTGTAGGAAATTATTAAGACCAAATGTTAAAACTGTGTTCAAATACATGGTCACTTACTTAAGAAAACAATTAAAATAGTGTTGCCTTAAGCAGATTTAACTAGAAATAACAGTAAATGATGCAACAATATTCACAACTTGGAAGCCATAAAGTTTGGTGCACAAAGGATACAAGTGTCACTTGTTAACCTTAGCTTCCAAACAAAATTGCTCTTTTTTGAAGCAGTTGATTTTTTACCTGAGAAAAGGAGAGCTGCCAGATTATTACAGTGTGTTTCCACATATGTATGTGATAAAATTACTCCACCTACCTGTGGTTTAATCATATTGTAAATTGTATTGACCATTTTTGTCACATATTTGTTGAGCAAGAAGTCAGAGGTATTTGAAAATTTAAAACTTTATATGGCTATTGAGGCCAAATTATTCTCTCAGTGTTTACTCTTACTCCCTTCACATTAAAAATAAAAAACAAATAATAAATATGGAGATGAAATATTTAAATATAATTAATGAGATTTAGGAAAGGTTATTTATTTATTTATTTATTTTGTTAATGCTCAGCCTCTATGGCGAAAAGCATATAGTCCTTAGTGTGGGCCGATGTAGGAAAGGTTATTTAAGTTTTGTTTTATTTTAATATATTTCTATAATGAATGAACAAAATCTGGAAATCGCTTTTCAACTATGAAACTATCGATTCTAAACAGGTATTTGACAATGGCCACATTTATTTTTTACAGCCTGGATTGACCATGCCAGTGGATTCCTTAGGTTAATGCTCAAAGAAGATGCGCATAGTTTGGTTGCTCCTGAAGAGATGTCTGAATACCAAATAAAGTATATTGGTGAGAAATTTAAATGTTTTTAATATATAACCCCTGCTATTTGTAAAATCAATTATGCATTATTTGGTTACTTACTTAATATAAGAAATCCAGGATAAATATTGTGATTCTATGTGGCTAATGAAGGAGCACCATGATATAGAAATTACAACTATCAAAAGTTTTCAGCTTTAGGGACCATGCATCATTCAGAAGAAATATAAAAAGGTTTCTGCATTGGAGGTACAAGCATCACAATCAGCGAACAATTCCTAGGATTGATGTCACCTTCCTATGATATTTTATGTTATTTACTTGGGTCATGCAGTTTTCAAAATGTATCTCTTATGATCATGCAGTAATCAAAAAACATTCTGTAATGGAAATCATGCACCAATTAATAGAAACCATAAAGAGGTTCTGTATACTTTTAAAAATTCAATAATATAATGGTATCATATAAAGAAATGTCATGCTCAAGATGGAGTGAAACTTTATTAAAGTAAATTCAAGATCGAGATGTTTTACTCCAAGAGAACTAAGGTTGCATGTTATTGATCTATTGGGTTATTGGGTAATACATTGCAGTGGTAAAGCTGAACCATTAATTTTCCCCGCCATTTCTTCATTCACAATCCACAGACTGTTCCCTTCCAGTTCTAGCAGGTCTCCTCCAGCTTACCTCGCTCCAAACAGTGATTGAGCCAATGTTGCCAGCCCGGAAAGCAACAATATCCTTGATAAGACAACACTACGCTCCCTGTCCTCAGGAAGAAGGCATAGTCTGCCCAGTGCCTGAATAGGCAGTTCCAATCCCGAAATGAGTCCAGCCCAAAGGTACTACAACCGAAACATTTTTTTTTTTACTTTTTTAGAGTACTTCGATTTCATGGTCATTAGGTTTGATACGACGTATGGCATGAAAGATAAGATAAATATAAAATAATCTGTTTGGCCCATTTATTAAGATTAATAAGAGGGAATTATAAAAATATTGTCACTGGAAAGATGAGCACCTTGGCAGCCAACATAAACCAAAAAAAAAATTATATCACAAGAACAAACTGGTTAGATTATGCCAATGCTGAGGAATTATTTTTTTTTACGGCGCATCAACATCTCAAGCCGTGGGATGAGAAAATTCCTGCTGCCGGATGGAAATCTAACCCACCATCTCCCGCTTATGAGTCCAAGGCTCTAGCCACTAGACCACGGTAGACCCCGAATTTCCTTAATCATACCAATATAATAATAAAAGAAGTTAGGGTTTTTAACTTTTAGCATAGTATTGAGGAAAACACTCATGAAGAAATTTGTAAAGATTGTCTTTAAATCTTCATTGATCCTTCCTACTGGACATGGACAATGATCCATATTAATATATAGATATATCCCCATACACACTCACAGTGCATCGCAAGTTAAATGCTCCTAAACACAGGTTTCTTTCAGCTTTTGTTCTGGGCATATGCCATTCCAAAGGTTATTTACAAACATCTGTGCTTTTAGTAGAAAATCCCCATTTTTTTAAATAGTGCAGATTATTTCTCTACGTTATATTACGTTTTTGAAGAAGGTAGCATTTTTGGGGTTTTGTTTATATCTCAGAAACCATGCATCCTAGCGACATGGCCAAGATCGTAAAAATAATTTGTATTTAACCATCCAGTTAAAAAAAAAAAAAAAGGAATGTGTCATATGCAGACAAGGGCACATTATGTTGTATTAATCAATTTGTTGCCCCCAAATTCCTTTTTTTAGCACTTTCCTCCGAAGGAAAGTAGCTATTGAGGTTGCACTCATGATGGAATTTTTGAAAAATGTCTTCAAATCTTTATCGATCCTACCTAGTAGACACCGAAAATGACCCCCGTTAAAATTTATATATATATATATATATATATATATATATATATATATATTGTAATGATCTAAAAGAGGGTGCTCTAGAAAGAGTCAGTTTCTGGCATAGCAAAGAGTAGCATTCCTATTCAAAATAAAGGCTAAGTTATATTCCATAAGTCCATCACAAATATTATCTTTTGTCAACCAATTAAATAAATAAGAGTAATAAAATGGATAGCAATTGGCAGTGCTTAGCTTGGCAGTATTTATTTTTTTCAAAGGCAGTGTGAAATAAAAGAAGAGTCCAAATATCTCGGCTAGGAGCGATAAGGCATAGAGAGGAAGATGAACTCTGCAAGCACCTCTATAGGTGCTTCCAAAAAATGACCTTTGAACATCCAGGTGGCGATCGCTGAAGCCAAACGCCCTTGGCTTGGTGGGAGTAACACCTATAAAAAGGGCTTCCCCCCACCACTCGATCTCATTCCAGCGCCAGAGCACGCTCACTCGAGCACCAGAGACGTAGGGCACACGATCTCTCTGCAGAACCAGCTGGTCAGTCGACACCAAGCTCTCACTTCATCTTCTCTTGATGGCCAGACACCACTCTATGATCTAGCAGCAGACCATCATTCTCCTCAACATGCCGACATAACTACTACCAGTCTGTCTCTTCACTTCCAGAACATCATCCGTATCATAAGCTGAGTATACCTCATAACTGCCAATCTTCAATTAAATTCAAAAGCTAGCAAAAAATTTCATAATGGCGAATATTTATATTTTAATATATAAGTTAATATTTTAATTATGTGCTAATTTTTCTTTAATAACCAACATTGATACAATTATGAGTCAAGCACTTTTTCTTTTTTATATTTTATTTTATATCACAGCCATGCCAAATCTTAAATTATATCTTTTATTCAATATAAGTCATTTGTTTCCAACTCTATTTTATTTACTATGAACCTTTCTCCTGGTATTTAATATGGTCTCAACACATAAAAGGACAGATGGTAAGAAGTGGTTTTAATTTGATATTTCTCATACTTTTCTTTCAGGAAATTCATTAAATTAATTTAATTATTCAAATGGATTTATTCATAAATCCGTATGTGGTGAGTTTGGTAATATTAAATGAACCCTGAGATATAATGAAAATATAATATAAACATTTCAAATCAATTTTTTCAATAATAACTTTTAAATATAATTAATTTTCTAAAATATAATTAAAATTCTTTTCTTCCCCCCACCAATACACCACATCTTGGTGACCCAGCATGGGGCAATCAACCAAACACCACATCTTGGTGACCCAACGTGGGGCAATCCACTTAACACAACATCTTGGTGACCCAACGTGGGGCAATTCAGGGTTCATTTAAAATTACCAAACTCACCACATACGGATTTATGAATAAAACCGTTTGAATAATTGAATTAATTTAATAAATTTCCTGAAATAAAAAGCATGAGAAATATATTATTAGAACCACTTCTTACCATCTGTCCTTTTATGTGTTGAGACCATATTATATACCAGGAGAAAGGTTCATTATAAATAAAATAGAGTTTGAAAAAATTGACTTATATTGAATAAAAAATATATAATTTAAGATTTAGCATGGCTGTGATATAAAAATAATATAAAAAATTGCTTGACTCACATATTTGTATCAATGTTGGGTTATTAAGAAATGTTAGAACATATTTAAAATATTATTTCATATATAAAAAGATAAAATTGGCCATTATTAGATTTTAGATAGCTTTTCAATTTAAATTTAAGATTGGCAGTGAGTGAGTTATACTCAGCTTATTTACGGATGATGTTCTGGAAGTGGAGAGGCAGACTGCTTGTAGTTATTTTGAGGAGAATGATGGTCGGCTTCTAATTCTTGGAGTGGTGTCTGGCCATCATGTCCAGGTGAAGTGCTTGGTGTCGGCTGGCCAGCTGGTTCTGCATCGAGACTCGTTCCTCTGCCTCTGGTGGTCGAATGGGCTAGTGGTGGGGGAAGGCCCTTTTTATAGAGGCGTTACTCCCACCACACCAAGGGTGTCTGTCTTCAGCATTGCCACCTCGATGTTCAAAGTGCATTCTTGGAAGCACATCCATTGTTATCTTCCTGGGAACTTGTATACCTTATCGCTCCTAGCCGAGATATTTGGACTCTTCTTTTATTTAACACTGCTTTTTTTTTTTTTTAAAAAAAAAAATAAATACTGCCGAACTAAGCACTGCCAATTGCTATCTCTTTTAATTATTTAATTGATTGACAAAGGAGAATATTTGTGATGGACTTATGAAATATAACTTAGCCTTTATTTTGAATAGGAATGCTACTCTTTGCTATGCCAGAAACTGACCCTTTCTAGAGCACCCCCTTTTATATCATTACAATATATATATATATATATATATATATATATATATATATATATATATATATGTCTGTTAACACGATAGCGGCCAGAGTTTTTACTCATACCGGTCGTAATTTTTGCTGTATTGTAAGGAAACGCGATATACGTTGTGGGTAACTCATGGGAGGGAAAGAAGTGTTGTAAAAATGAGCTAAATCGGTCAATCGGAAAGAGGGGTTCACTTTGTAATATATTTCAATAGAATTAGGTTCGCAAGGCCGCCGCAAGGAGCGCGGCTCCTCTCTACAACTAGAGGGACTGTATCCTGTTCCTGCGTCAGATCAAAAGACAAAAATATGAAGTTTTTTGTATTTATTAAGTAGTGTAGTAGTTACCATGTGTAAACACAACTCTAGAAGCAAATTAATTACAAAATTAATAATTGAACAGTTACTCATTACAAAATTAAAAGAGAACTATTCATGTTTTTATTTTATTTATGTTGGATATTTTTAGCAAATTGTTCTGGAAAGCAGTCTACACTACCCAAATTCTGAGGAAAGTGCTTACTTATGCAGCTTCTGCGTGACGGACTTTTTTGGATTCACTCTCTCACCTACCAGCTCCTTTTCTTCCGTTTTCATATATTTACTTGACATTCCCTTAACTTATTGGCTGAAATACTACTATAAACGGTATAGACAACTCCACAACTTTCTTATAAAAACCATGATTTCCAAGCAAATACTGAATCGTGATTAGTGGCTGTTTGCATGGATATGCGATCTCACGCTTCATCCCCACTTGGATTTTGTGAGGCATGAGCAACAAAAAGGGAGCATGCTTTCTTATTATTACCCCGTGAAAATCTAGCTTTATGGTTTATACTCTTAAGTATATTTGGTCTAGTATTTTATTCAGTAATAAATCAAATTTTGTATTGAGTAATTCCTTATTTAACTTCTAAAGGTTTTGAGAAAGGAATGGTTAAACATTTAAAATATTCTTAAAAGTATATATATATATATATATATATATATATATATATATATATATATATATATATATATATATATATATATATAAAAGAAAAATTAAATAATTGCTTTTGTTGAAAATCTGAAGAAGGTTTAATCCCTTAAGTAAATATGAATGCACAAATAGTTTTTCTATTGCGGCTTCCTAATTCAATTTTAGCAGATGTTGCTCAAATGAATGATATGTCAGGCTTTCAGTCAAAAGAATTTTAATTGGACAAACAAGACACAAAGTCAAATTTCAAAAATTAAAGGTTATAATTGTATGATATAGAGAAAATTTAAAACAATTATTACCTGAATTCCAAGGATACAGCTGATAGGTATGGAATAAATGTATATCGCATCACTGAGAAAAGAAGCTTCAGAACTTAAATCCATGGCTAGTTGTTGTATGCAATAATGAGAGTAGCAGTGAAATAAACTGACAAAACTAAGCTGGAAAATGCTAGGAAGGCGTAGCAGAACACGACAGTCATATTCTCAGGGCAGAGAAACAAAGGAGACTGCTATTATCAGGGATTGACTGATTAGGAGAACCCAAAGCTCATTATCTCATTTCACACTGATAAAAATATTTATTTGATAACATTTAACAAGTATATACAATGCTACTAAATTGAAATATCTGTCTAAAACATTCGATTTACAATAACTGAATACCAGTTTATATACATTTATTGTCTAATTCACTATTTGCAACCAAAAAAGACACCATTACATTTAAGCTTTCTTATTGAGACCTAAATATGAACACATAAAATTCCTTAAAAATACGATTATTATGTCATAGATAAAAAATGGACTTGTTTATTTTACAGAATTTACACTACGTATACACTTTTAAATAAAATAATTTATAATTTAATTGCACCAGAAATAAATTAACTCATTAATCCAGGAGAATATGAGGTTAGTAGTCATCACTTGGAACTAATTGGTTACTTCTCCACAAATTCGAATCTACTCTCTCCTTTGCAACAGACAAACATACATACAATGCTTGTTATATTCTTAAAATTATAAACCTTAAAAAGGGAAATGTTTCATTTTGGGCCTAAAAAAATTCTTTGGATTAAACAGACAATGTTTTGTTGCATAGGAGGCTGTTACACAACCTGCATAACAATTAAGTTACACAAGTTAATTCTGAAAATTAAGACTTGCAAAGGAAAAGCTTTGTATAACTTTTCTTCATCTTCCTCCTGGTGCAGCTTTCTTGACTTTCCTTCCTCTTTGTACAGGAGGAGAAGATGCTTCCTTGACTTTCCTACCTCTTGGTACAGGAGGAGAAGATACAGCCTTGACTTTCCTACCTCTTTGTACAGGAGGAGAAGATGCTTCCTTGGCTTTCCTACCTCTTTGTACAGGAGGAGAAGATGCTTCTGTGACTTTCCTTCCTCTTTTTATAGGAGAAGATGCTTCCTTGACTTTCCTTCCTCTTTGTACAGGAGAAGATGCTTCCTTGACTTTCCTTCCTCTTTGTACAGGAGGAGAAGATGCTTCCTTGACTTTCCTACCTCTTGGTACAGGAGGAGAAGATACATCCTTGACTTTCCTACCTCTTTGTACAGGAGGAGAAGATGCTTCCTTGGCTTTCCTTCCTCTTTTTATAGGAGAAGATGCTTCCTTGACTTTCCTTTCTCTACGTACAGGAGGAGACATTTCCTTAGGAAGTGGACGAGGAGCTTTCTTGGTTGTCCTTTCTCTACGCAGTGGATGAGGTGAAGGCTCCTTGGCTGTCCTGCCCCTAGGTATAGAGGGAAGTGATGCTTCCTTGACTCTCCTTCCTCTACGTACTGGTGGAAGAGAAGCTTTCTTGATTTTCCATCCTCTACGTACAGGACGAGAAGTCTCCTTGGCTGCCCCTTCCGTATGTACAGGAGAAGTAGAAGCTTTCTTGACATTCCTTCTGCTTCGAACAGGAGGAGATGCTTCCCTGAGTTTCCTTTCTCTAAGTACTGGAGGGGGAGAAGGTTCCTTGGCTGATCTTCCAATACTTACTGGAAGAGGAGATGCATCCTTGACTTTTCTTAATTGATGGACTGCTGGAGAAGCTTCCGTAACTTTCCTTCCTCTAGGTACTGGTGGGAGAGAAGCTTTTTTGATTTTCCATCCTCTACGTACAGGATGAGAAGTCTCCTTGGCTGTCCTTCCTCTACTTACTGGAGGAGAAGCATTCTTGCCTTTTCTTCCTCTACTTACTGGAGGAGAAGAAGTTTCCTTGACTTTCCTTCTTCTACGTACTGGAGGAGGAGATGCTTCCTTGACTTTCTTTTCTATTTGTAATGGTGGAGGAGAAACATCCTTGCCTTTCCTTCCTCTACTTACTGGAGGAGAAGAAGTTTCCTTGACTTTCCTTCCTCTACATACTGGAGGAGGAGAAGCTTCCTTGCCTTTCTTTTCTAGATGTAATGGTTGAGGAGAAGCTTCCTTGACTTTCCTTCCTCTACGTACTGGAGGAGGAGACGCTTCCTTGACTTTCCTTCCTCTACGTACTGGAGGAGGAGAAGCTTCGGTGACGTTTTTTCCTCTACGTACTGAAGGAGGAGATGCTTCCTTGACATTCCTTCCTCTACGTACTGGAGGAGGAGATGCTTCCTTGACTTTCTTTTCTATTTGTAATGGTGGAGGAGAAGCTTCCTTGACTTTCCTTCCTCTACGTACTGGAGGAGGAGATGCTTCCTTGACATTTCTTCCTCTACGTACTGGAGGAGGAGATGCTTCCTTGACTTTCCTTCCTCTACGTACTGGAGGAGATGCTTCCTTGACGTTTCTTCCTCTACATACTGGAGGAGGAGATGCTTCCTTCACCTTCCTTCCTCTACGTACTCGAGAAGGAGAAGCTTCATTGACTTTCCTTCCTCGAAGTACTGGAGCAGAAGGTTCCTTGGCTGTCCTTCCTTTATGTACTGGAGGAGTAGAAGCTTTCTTTGCTGTCCTTCCTCTACGAACTGGAGGAGAAGGTTCCTTGACTTGCCTTCCTCTTTGTACTGATGGAGAAGCTTCCATAGCTGTCATTACTGGAGGGAGAGATTCTTCCTTGCCTGTCCTTCCTCCCCTTACTGGTGAGGGAGAAGCTTCCTTTGCTGTCCTTCCTCTATGTACTTCAGGAGGAGATGTTTGCTTGACTTTGTTATCTCTATTCACTATTGATGGAGACACTTCCTTGACTTTATTTATTTCATTTAATAGAGGAGGAGAAACAGTCCTGGTAGCTCCCTCTATTTTCGATTCTTCTACAGGGTTAATTTTTCTTCGTCGCCATTCTGGAGTTGGTTTCAAAATGGTGTTTACTGATATGCAACTGACAGTTTGTGATTTTTCTGAGAGTAAGATATCTTCAAAGCCAATAGAGGATTCGGTTTTTACAGTGTTTTGTAGTTTGTGACTTCTGTTGGGTTTATCAATTTTTAAGGGGGTCGATGAAGGCAAACGTGTAATACTGTTATCCAAATCAAAGAGACTGATGTTTACAGATGTTGTACTTCTTGTTGGTCTACTTGGCACTGGAGAACAAACACCAAAGATACGCTTATCCTTTCCTCCATTTTGCAATTTGTAAGCATTTACATTCGAAGGAAAAATGTTGAAGGGAGTTTTGGGCGATTGAAGACGTGCTGTAGGTAGAGGTAAACTCTTGGAAAATATAGGAGTAAGTGAACTTGAAGGAAAGGTCTCTTCCCTAGTAGACTGCCGAAAGCTACCGACCTCGACAAAAAGAGAATTTGCAGAATGGGAAATACCAAAGTTTTGTAAGGAGTTATCATTGCTCTGATCCCTGGATTGCATTCCTTGCCCAGTCCTTGTCAAATCACCTCTCACCCTGCTTTCATCTAGATCGTCCGGTGATTCTTCTTGCACAACAGTGTCAACAGAATGAATACTTCTTGAACGCTTTGTCTTTGTAGGAGATTTTTCTTTTGCTTCAATCTTACCACTTTTTAGAGAATTAAGAGCTCGGCTATTTTTCCTTCGAGGAAATGTATATTCATGCATGCCTTCATCCAAATTAACTGATGAATCGGAAGCTGAATTCAATTGTTGAAGTGATTTACTTAATCCTTTACTCGATGTTTTTAAAGCCAATCGTCTCAGTGAACCTCGCGCATTTTTTCTCAATGATACTTCTGTTTGCTTGTTTGAAGAAAATGTTGGCATATTTGTTGCTCCCATCTTACCACTTTTATGAGAATTAAAAGCTCGCCTGTTTTTCCTTCGAGGAAATGTATATTCATGCTTGCCTACATCCAAATTAACTGATGTGTCAGAAGCTGAATTTAATTGTTGGAGTGATTTACTTAAAGCTTTAGTCGATGTTTTCAAAGCCAATCGTCTCAGTGAACCTCGCGCATTTTTCCTCAATGATACTTTTGTTTGCTTGTCTGAAGAAAATGTTGGCAGCTTTGTTGCTTCAATCTTGCCACTTTTTGGAGAATTAAGAGCTCGGCTATTTTTCCTTCGAGGAAATGTATTTTCATGCTTGCCTACATCCAAATTAACTGATGTATCAGAAAGTGAATTCAATTGTTGAAGTGATTTACTTAATCCTTTTCTCGATGTTTTCAAAGCCAATCGTCTCAGTGAACCTCGCGCATTTTTCCTCAATGATACTTCTGTTTGCTTGTCTGAAGAAAATGTTGGCAGCTTTGTTGCTTCAATCTTGCCACTTTTTGGAGAATTAAGAGCTCGGCTATTTTTCCTTCGAGGAAATGTATTTTCATGCTTGCCTACATCCAAATTAACTGATGTATCAGAAATTGAATTCAATTGTTGAAGTGATTTACTTAATCCTTTTCTCGATGTTTTCAAAGCCAATCGTCTCAGTGAACCTCGCGCATTTTTCCTCAATGATACTTTTGTTTGCTTGTCTGAAGAAAATGTTGGCAGCTTTGTTGCTTCAATCTTGCCACTTTTTGGAGAATTAAGAGCTCGGCTATTTTTCCTTCGAGGAAATGTATTTTCATGCTTGCCTACATCCAAATTAACTGATGTATCAGAAAGTGAATTCAATTGTTGAAGTGATTTACTTAATCCTTTTCTCGATGTTTTCAAAGCCAATCGTCTCAGTGAACCTCGCGCATATTTCCTCAATGATACTTCTGTTTGCTTGTCTGAAGAAAATGTTGGCAGCTTTGTTGCTTCAATCATGCCACTTTCTGGAGAATTAAGAGCTCGGCTGTTTTTCCTTCGAGGAAATGTATATTCAAGCTTGCCTACATCCAAATTAACTGATGTGTCAGAAGCTGAATTTAATTGTTGAAGTGATTTACTTAAAGCTTTAGTCGATGTTTTCAAAGGCGATCGTCTCAATGCACCTCGTGAATGTTTTCTCAACGATAATTCTGTTTGCTTGTCTGAAGAAAATGTTGATATATTTTTAACACTTAGAAATGATTCGGAAGAAACATTACTGTCTGGTGTGAGGGAAATGGTGTCATTTAGAGTGACTTGTTGGGATGCATTCAATGAACCGAGCGAGAAGTCCAAAGATTCATCACTAAGTTCTTGATTAGATATAGAATTGTCATGAGATATTGCTTTAGAACTTGAAACCTTTTTGGAGGGCCTTCCTCTCTTTACAATGGGCGATGCTAGATTACTATTCATTATATCTGAACAAGAACTATTTGAATTCGATTGCTTAGGAGGCTGTCCTCTTTTCCTGCCAGGGGAGAAACCACTTTCAGATGAAAGCCTTTTTCTTTTTCTCCCAGAATTTGTTGGTGAAGAGAAAAGGCAATCGAGCTGATAGTTTGATATGTTTTCTGAATCGTTTTGTAGGTCATCTCTAGGTGATCTTAAAAGTGTAGTATTTTCATTTTGTGCCTGTAACGACGAGACAACACTAACTCTCGAAGAGCTTGCTCTAACTCCTTTTAAAGTGAGAGATCTTCTTGAAGTTGAAAAGGAACTCTGAAGTGGAGAGTTTACAGAAGATGTCGGAGAAGCAGGTAATTCATGAACACCTTCAACATTGAAGGAATTAATAGAATTTTCAGTTTGAAGATTTTCCAAGCTAATTGAATTTTTCAGTATCGATCGGCTATTTGAAATTTCACTACGAGTCTTTCTAGAAGAATCCGAAGATCTATAAGGAGATGAGTCACCACCCACTTCCAAAAATAATTCTCTTACATCTACAGTTTTCTCAGTCGAGAAAAGTTTCTTAATTCCACTAACATTGGTAAAATCGGCAATAGGCGATGTGTTTTTCTTCATTACTCCAGGAACCTCAGGAGGAAGAGGGTTTTTCCTAGATAAATCAAGAGCACTTAGAACATCAGTCACCTCTCCTCGCTGTCGTGGTTCCTCAGAAGCCCGTGCAGCTCTAGATGCCCTAGTCATTTTCCGAGAGGGCGGAGAAGGAATCGATTTAATCATATCGACTCCAGCTAAAACATTAGCAACTGAAGACTTGGGTAGTGAGAGTTTTCTTTCAAAGTTGATTGCTTGAAATGGAGTTTTCTTCTTTTTTGCAATAGGCACAGTTTCTGAATGCCCGAGTGATCCAAACCTCAGAGCTCTTTGGCCAGTCTGCAAACAAAAATAAATATTTTAAAAACATTAACAGAAAAATATCGGAAAGAGGATTTATAGCAAGAAACTTACTGGAGGTTGTCGTACAAGAGGTTCCGATTTCCTGGGGTTTCCAAGTTTCTTCTTACTTTGAGATTTAACCTGTTGAGCTTGTTTTGCAAGAAAAATGCGCCTCCTTGCTTTAACTTCTGGGTGTGGAGTAAGGCTCTTCCGGTGGCACTGCAGCAATGCAGCCATTTTCTTCTTATCTGCAAATGAGAGAGGATTTCTGTACTTGAAATGATAAAAGTACACAACAATATTTTTTTCAATTGGAATTGTTATTATTTAGTTAGTGAACTTTTTGCCAAAGTTTTGGCGAGTCAAACTATTGGAAAATGTATTTTCAGTTAATTAATAATGTTTTGAGGTCAATAAGGGGTTAGCTTTCTGTAGACATGTCTTTGACTTTATTAAGAGAATCAGAATTACTAATCATAACTTAAGCAAGGTTTTCACGGGGCAATAATACGAAAGTGTGGTCGCTTTTGTGGTTCTTGCATCAACAAAATCCAAGCTGGGATGGAGAGTGAGATTCCGTGTCTGTCCAAACGAGCACGAATCATGATTCAGTATTTCCTTGGAAATCATGGCTTTTACAAGAAAGTTGTGGAGTTGTCTGTACACATTATAGTAGAATTTTGGCCAATAAGTTAATGGAATGTCAAGTAAATATAAGAAAACCAAAGAAAAAGTGCTGGTGGGTGATGACAGAGTGAATCCAAAAAGGAGGAATTTGGGAGCAACAAATTTATAAGATTTGGAGCTGCGATAGGATTACATTATATTTATTTTATGATTCAAGCTCCTGGCAATATCGTCGCTACAAATGCAAAGTATCGAATGTGAAAATCACCTCTTTTCAGAGTGGAAAAGCATTTATTCATAACTTTTTTTTGACAGTCAAATATTCGGCAGATTTGACCTTTTGATAGAGGAATACTTTCCCTTTAATAGAGTGATCTAAGATTTAAGAATTTCCTGTACATAAGTCCAGCAGAAATAAGTAAAGAGCGAACAGACAAAATATATATACATATATATATATATATATATATATATATATATATATATATATATATATATATACAGTGGAACATGGATAATTCGAAATCGTGGTTAATTCGAATATTTCTCTCGGCTCCTAGAATTTAGGATAAACAATGTTAAAAAATCGTGGTTAATTTGAATAAAATTTTGGATAATTAGAATTTTTTACGAGTCTTTACCTCCAATGGGAGATGTTCGATCTTAAATCTCGTGAAAATATTCTCCACTCGGATAAACAGGATAGTAAGATACGGATGATGCAAAGTGGTGGGTCGCGCTTCCTCCCTTCCAGGGGTTGTAGTTACATCCTGTCGTTTTATCCAAGAATTCCCTTCCACCATCCTTCCCATCTCATTTCTTATTCAGTTATAAGTCAGTCAGTACCTAGATCTGTTGTATTGTTAGTTCCTTGAATTTCTTGTGTACAGTGCAGTTCTGTGAGTTTTTGATTTAGGATGTGGAAGCCTAGAAGTTATAAAACTTTAACGTGGTCAGCGAAAATAGCCGCGATTAAAGAAGTTGAAAAAGGAATAAAGAAAAAATCTGAAATTGCCAAGGCATTCCTCCTAATACTTTACCAACTTACCTGAAAAATAAAGAAAAAATTCTTGGCCATGAAAATGTCTTTTTTTCAAAACAATAGACTTTTATTTTTACTTTTTTGATAAATTATTTATTACTTATGTACGTAATCATCAATTTATGAAATGTTTGTTTTTCTTTAAATAAAATGTATGTATTTTTTTAATTTAAAAAATGTGAAAATATGAAAATCGATGTTTTACCACTTTATTTTCACAAAATTTTTTAATTCGAATTTTGGATAATTCGAACTTTTTTATCGGTCCCTAGAGGTTCGAATTATCCAAGTTCTACCGTATATATATATATATATATATATATATATATATATATATATATATATATATATATATATATATATTGTAATGATATATTACATTCACGAAAATATTTTTAAATTCAAATAACCATCGATATTTTGAAAAGCCCGCGCAAATCACAAACCATATATACAAATAACATCGTATTATATACGATCAAAATTAATAATATTTTTGGACAATACTGGTATACAATATATCCATATTAAATTTACATTCAGATAACAATAAATTAATTATTTGGTATTACAAAAAACATAATTATTATCTTTATATATAATCCAACAAACTGCGGAAGTTGGAAAGAAAGAAGCCAAAGTTTCCCTCTCAAATGGCGTCAGTCGATTCCCAGCATTCATGGAATGAGGAGCTGGGGTCTGTCCTCAGTAAATTACAGAAGTCAGTTGATCCCCAGCAGCCCTGAATTGTGGATCGTGAGTTGATTCTCAGCAACGACATAGATAAGAAGTGAGTTGATTCTCAGCGTTGGTCGAATGCAGAGCTCTCCTCCAAGGAATACGGAGTGTATTGAGGTTTTGTTGGAAGCGGATTGATTTAGAGGTAAAAATTGTTTTTTTTGTAGTTGTCGATTATTTTATTATTGTTTGTGTGTATTTTAATATTGTTTTGTATTTCGGAATTGTCTAAGAATCAATATTATATTCTTTATTCACTCGGAACTTTTATCCCTGAGATTAATTTAAATTCATATAATAAGAGTAATTACAATTGTTTCATTCTTTTTATTAAAATAATTAATCATTACAATATATATATATATATATATATATATATATATATATATATATATATATATATATATATATATATATATATATATAAATATAAATATATTATATATATACAAATTTTAACCACTGTTATTTTCGTTCTCTAGGGTTTCTCAAACGTAAAATAGGATTAATAATAAATCAATTTATTATATAGAGTGAATAAGACTAACCAATAGCTCTCAGTGGTTCTTCTTTCAGTTTCTTGGCAGCCAGTTCAGAAGCCAAGACGGAGTCGTCTTTCCTAGATCTCTTCCTTCCCTTTTTCATAGATCGGGGTGTAGACTCTGATTTTTTTATAGATCGAGGCATAGACTCTGCCTTTTTCGCAGATCGGGGTGTAGACTCTGCATTTTCTGCAGATTGGGGTGTAGAATCCGCCTTTTTCACAGATCGGGGTGTAGAATCCGCCTTTTTCGCAGATCTTGGTGAATATTCTGCCTTGTTCCCATATTGTGCTGTAGATTCTATTTTTGTCGCAGATCGGGGTACAGACTCTGCCCTTTTCGTAGATCCAGGTGTAGACTTCACCTTTTTCGCAGATCGGGGTGTAGACTCAGGAGAAGTGATCCTAGACGCAGATCTCTTCGACAGACGCATGACTACTTCCGGTACCTCTGTTCCTTCTCTAGGGGGTGTCTGGAGCCTATCATCATTTCTAAACAAAGAATCTGTTATTTAGGACTTTATATTTGATTCATTAAATAAAAAATGTCAAATAGAGAATATTTTAATCTCTAGTCATCCTTCACTTTTGTTTCGATTGCAGGAAAGCCATTTTTGTAGGTGTCAACGAGCTAGATTCCTGCTGAATGCATAGGATTCTACGAAATGTGATTAATTAACAAAGCTTATGGTTAATATATCAATTATGATGCCATTGCATCCAAATATCACAAAAGAATTTAGAAGTAAAAATATATCAACTAAAACTAAAAAAAGTCTGACACGCAGGAACTGTGGCATCATAGCGTGGTTCCGTTAATATACCTAGTGCCATTAGTAAAGGAATGGAAGCAGTTACTGGCAGGGTTTGATCTTTTGTTAAAAATGTATAATAAAATCTCAAGAAGGAAGTTTAAGGTGGCACAACAGGAAATTCAATAGTATCTTAAGCGGAAATGACTCCCCGCCTTCTCAACTGTGGGACGTCAGTTGGTCCCATTGGTTAACACTATTACCAATAAGTTTCTCATTTTTAAAACAAAAAATAACCAATTAAAAAGTGAGTTAAACAAAGACAAAAACCCTTTCAAAAGAACAAAACTAACACTTTCGAAGTTCTAAGCAGTTATAACTCCGATTGACATCGCTCCATCTAATATTGCTTTAGAAACTTTTTTGCAGAGAATTTAGTAAACTTTCGAATCCAAGGTCTTATGATTTACAAAAATATAAGAAGATACCGATAATTTTCATGTGAATTAATAAAATTTGTTTTTTTAAATACTTCCTTAACTCCAAATGTAACCTACATTTAACAATCTTAGTTTAGATGAATTTCATACATGTCTAAAATATTCCAATTTAATCCCACAATTTTAAGTAACCAAACCAAAAATGAACAGCAACATTTTTTCTACTTTTCTCAAAAACGATTACAGATTCTGCAAGTTAACGAACTTGAACAATGAAACTGATGAGCTCTCACTTATCAGGTTTAAGCATTCTTGTCTTGCTTTCTATGATATCAACCAGGAAGGACTCAGCTTATGAAATCTGTTATCTTCAAAATATTATGTATACTATCTCACTACTGGGGTCTCCCGTGGTCTAGTGGCTAGCGCGCTGGATTCATAAGCGGGAGATGGTGGGTTCGATCCCCACCGGCGACAGGAATTTTCTCATCTCAGGGCTCGCTGAGAAAATTCCTGGTTGCACCCTGGAGGCCCGGCGCTAATGGCCAAGATTTGTCGATGCGCCGTAAAAAAAAAAAAAAAAAAAAAAAAAAAAAAAAAAAAAAAAAACTATCTCACTACTGTACAAATATAAGAAATAAAGTAAAAATAAATTGAAAAATTGATGATAAATACAATTGAAAAATAAATAAATAAACTATACTAAGATAATTCTTATCCCATTTCAAATAATTTTGCCAAAGGTTACAGATTAAAAATCCTAATTGATCTTCTAATTAAATGGTTGTTCGTAGGTTATGGTGTTTTAAAATATTAAGCGCTAATGAGAGGGCTACCGTCCATCAGTGATGTGAAATATCTGGGTATTTATTCTTCAGGGTAAATACCCAATTATTTAAGCTATTTAACTCGAATCATCCAAGTAATTGAATATTGTAAAATGTGATGGATCTTGGCAGTTTAGAGGTGTTGTAACACTAAGAAACTATTAAACCAATAATAAATTATAAAATAAGAGTACTGAAAGGTTAATAAATAATCAATTATTACCTAAATGTTTGCCATGGACCTTCCTACGACCAATAAAACATTATGTTCGCCTAAATTTGATACTAGTGTACTGCATTCACAAAAGTCCGACTCACACAAACTGCATCATCTTAGCGCGGTTCCGTTCTTATCCCTAGTCTCATTTGAAAATATTAAAATAGAGGCAGTTATTGTTTTGGTTCCACTTTTCTTGAAAGGTCTTGATTTATGATCTTACCTGGATGGGTCGGCAAACCCCAGAAAGGCCACCGCTAGGCAGTTGGAAATTGTCACAAGGTCTTCGAATCTATATTTCTAACAATAAATTGTTTTTCTTATTTTACTTAATCTGTTTTATTGTCAAATATATTATCCAACTATAAGCAATTAAAAAATAACAAGAAATAAAAACAGACAAAAAGAACCGTTCGAATAACCGAAATCAATTACTTTAAAGTTTTAAGCACTTATTTTCCGATTGACATCGCCTAATCAAAACTTTCTTCAGAACCTTTTTTTAGAGCATTTAGTAAGCTTTCTAATGGTAACCTTCCGCTTACCAATATTCTCAACCGTTTTCGAGATGTTAAGGAAAGTATACAAAGTTACCAAAACTTTTCATGTCTGTTAATAAAATATTTTATTCTAACCCTTCCTTAACTCCAAACATAAACCAAAATTTCAACATATTAGTTTGGATGAAATTTAAACAAGCAGAAAATGTTTCAACTGAATCCCAGGATTCTAAGTACCCAAACCAAAAATGTTATTCAACAACTATTTTCTTTCACAACAAGGGTTAAAGCTATCACCTTAAAAATGGTTTCATTCGTTTTTCTAGGCACAGAAGCCTATGAAACGAGTACTTGCAAGCATATAAAGTAAGTGGAACAATTTTTTTTAGGCAACATTCGCTCCAAAAACCATGTTCCGGTGGGCAGATATGTATATATACAAATTTGAACCACCATCATTTTCGGTCTCTAGGGGTTCTGAAACGCAAAATATTCTAGTCGGCACTTTCTGATTGTGTCATGTGATCAACCTTATAGGGGTTCCTCCCTATGGAGGGAGGGAGGGAGGAACCGCGCAAAAATGTAGCCTCAGTTAAAACTTTGGATAAGGATTATCTCAATTTCTCAAATCACAAATTAAGTTTACTACTGATTGATTATTATCTTTATCAAAGTTTGTTCTAGCCTAAAGCTAAGGTGGTTTGTTTTTTACTAAACTTACCACAACCACAACTACTGACTGCTGTTCTTTTCATATGCATACATGTATGATTTTCACAAAGCTAAAGTGGCAACATGAATAATATGTTGGAAAATCATAAGTTTAACTTTATTTATTTTTAGTGTTTTATTTCATAACCTGTGAGTTTAATAAAAATATTATGCCTATTAACATTTACACAGAAAATAACAACTCTTCCAAAGGTAAAAAACAAAGTAAAGCAATGGGAAGGCCTAAATTAAATTCAGTGATAACGATAACCTAATCCAAGTGTTCAGGGTCAGAGATTTATTCACTTGAATGACTTGAAAGTGACATGTAACCGTGTTCAGAGTCACTATCATCACTCCTAGTTTCCCAGAAAATACGTTCTCTTCAGCTTCTTTTCTTTGGCAACAGTCTTGGGGTTTTTCTGTTTGTTGCTTTCTCTGTTTTTTCGTGTTGTTGAGGATATTCCAGTTATGAGACAAATATGCAATTTGCCCTACTCTTTCAGTAGGTCGGTGTCTTCTTTTAAAGTGAATCCAACTGAAAGTGCTGAATGTTTTTTTCAGTCACAGCAGATGTCACAAGAAATCCAAGTATTCTTACAGCTGCTTCTGTCATAACACATGTACTTTCAAGCCTCTTCACCATAATATGGGACTTACTCCCTCAGTTTTTTGAAAAGAAGATTCTAGGATTTCTTGTTGATGAGTTTTCTGTAGATTCTGAACTTTATTATGAACTGTGTGGATCAATGGGGCATTGATCCACACAGTTCTGGGGACACAGTTTTGTGTCCCAACTTGGACACTCTGTTATCAAAGAGCTACCTTTTAATTTCTGGTGAGATTTCCACTTCCTGTAAATGTTATTATTGTATGAGCATAATTTCAAATAGTATTAACAAGGATCACAAACCCCTTAAATGGATTTGAACCATTATAATAAACACTAAAAGCCTATTTTTGACACCTGATAAGTGTTTCTTTTTTTCTAATTGGTATAATTTTTTTTAATTTAAATAAGTCCTTCATAATTGAAAACGCTTCATCAAAACTTTTTTTACATTAATTAACCTTCTTCAGTGTTAAAGTTATCATGAAAATCCATAAATATGCATTAAGTTGTAAATACCCGGACCGACTTTTAACTTTCTTTAAAATATTACTGGGTAAGTATTAATGTTTATTTAGTTTTTATGATCAAATGGGTGAGTTTCAGTCCTTGTTTGCACTAAAAACTATTCAAAGAAGTTGTATCAAGCCCTAAAACTGAAAATACCCACTTTTTGGGTAAATCCCCCTTCCCTGTGGGTAAATTCCCAATCTATATTTACCTACCCACTGGGTATTTACCCAGCCCACATCACTGCCCTCTATCAGTTTTTGACTTCATGTCACAAGGTATTTGTAGATGAGTTCACATTTTCTGCAAATAGGTTGTTCTTTCTTTTTCACTAAAGGTGAGTGAGTTAGTCAAGAGAATCCAATACTAATTGTGCATAATATGACCTCAGTATCAAACAGTTCTTTATTCTTACCTTGTATAGCCACTGTTTTAATGTGACTATAAGAGCCAATTCTGTTGTCTTGTAGCCAATTTTTCTTGAATATTTCTTGGACCTTGGGCGTGTACTGCCATATTGTTGAAACGTTGAGTAATGACATAATTAAAAAGTAATAAAACATGTTTCCACCTTTAATAAAGTTACATTATTGATTTCAAATGTAAACGATAAAGAGTCTTTTAGTTTGTTTTAAACTGAACTTACTGAGTCGGTTCCGAAAGTGCAGGAGGTGTTGTTGATAAATCTGGTAATATCGGGACTTGGATCTGAGTTTGAGTTTTAACAGACGCACTTGCAGGGGTCTTCAAGATGCTTTTCATGGGCTTCTTAGAAGATCCAAGAGTTGAAGGTGGAGTGAAATATAAAGACTCCTGTAAAACAATGAACAGAGCATCTCAGTATTCAGAGAGATTATTTGAGATGATATCCCTAATACATTATTGGAGGATATCAAAGTTGTAATAGAACAGAAGAAAAATTCAGAAGTATGAAGGTCTAAATTGTAGAATACCTTTGCTGTCCTGCCTGGAGTATTACTTGGCCTATATGGGGTAGGAGGTCCATAACTCTGCTGACTACGATTTCCAAGTCTCCTTTGCATATCAAGAAACTTAACAGACTTCCTTCCTTGCAATGGAAGCCCACGAGGTGTGCCAGTACTCCGTTTAACAGTGCTTAGTGAGATTCTGGAATTTTGTTATTATTATTATTTAATGAGAGTAAACAGGCAGGAATTTTATAAACTTATGATTAATGAAGAAACATTATCTAAGGGAATGGAGTTGCACAAATGTCTACGAAAGTAATCTTGAAATTAAAGGCAGTACAATGGAGATGGCACTATTGGACAGGGAGCTAAAAAGATGTTGATCGTTATTCCAAAGTACAATATAGATATATCGTTCATTAAGTCAATAATTTGATCAAAAGGAAGTCGACGTTAACCCTTGAGCCGTCACCTCAGATCATATTGACCCGAGTGATATTTTTTTATTAGTTATTTTATTTTCTATTGGAGATTAGACTTTCAGGTTTTTACATATCTCATTTCTCAGTATGTTTAATCAAATGGCATTAGTCGATACTGATATCATATTCATAAGCAGGGTTCTTAGCCGTTTTGACCCAAGGTGACATTTGTCATCGTTTTTGGCACAAATGAGAGAGTAAATAAGTAATTATATGTTTTAATATCAGCATTACTTCTGCATTTTTGAGTTTATAATCAGTAAATTAATTAATTGCAATGGCTTCAAAATATGATTTTTATTATTTATTGTTGCACTAAGTAGTAAATTTTGTAATGCAATAATGGAACATTTCCTTTACAAAATGACTACTGGCTGTCAGGCTTGTAACCGATGAACATATAACTAAAAAAAAAAAGAAAAGGCAATTGTCGAGCCCGCTTGGAAGGGAGCTAGCTAGTAGTCGTCAGGAGGGACACACAGGTATCGGGAGCAGGGTGTCAACGATTTAAATCAATTGATTTAAATCATTTGATTTTTTTTTTAAAATCAATTGACTTGAAAAAAAAATCACTTAAACCAATTGATTTCATTAAAAAAATTTAAATATATATTTTTTAACTTAGTCATTTCAAATGAACATTATTTCGGAAGATTGTTTGCTACAACTTGAATTTTTAAATTTTCAAACATGAAAGGATGCCGGTCTGATCTGAGTATACTTTTGAAGCAATGTTGATATTTTTCCACCCAGGGGTTTTTTCTTGACTGACTTTTTAATTTATTACCAGTATCTCCTTCAAAAACCTGGATTTTCTCTATCCTCTAACAACATGGCTTTTGTATCTAGTATTGACATAGTACATATACAGCCATCTTCTTGAAATTAGTGAAGACAGTCACTAAGACTCATTGGGTTAAGTTTTATTTCGTTTCTCCGTTTTTCTTCATTTCTTCAATTACAAAATAAAAAGAATATTAAAATATGTAGCAAACATATGTATTTATGGCAGAATATGTAAAAATATGAAGTTTTGACAAAATATGTAAAATAAAAAAACTGTTTAAATATTTTAAAATCACTTCACGTTTCAAGTGATTTTAGTGATGTAGAATTACATCAATACTTACAATTTATGAATCAGGAAAAAAAATTTAAATATAATAACATTCGTTCCCTAGTGATTAATATTTCTGTAAAGCTTCATTTCTAAAATCTTTGTTTTAAAATTTGAAAACTAAGTCATTATATATACAGGGGTCGAAATTGTCCTATATTTTGAGACCAGAGTTTCTGTACATTTAAATTTCATGTCTATAATCGCCGAAAATTCATGATTTTCGTCGATTTAAGTCTTAAAATTTACAGAAAGTCCGGTCTCAAAACATAGGACAACTTCAACCCCTGTATAAGTATATGATCCGTCAATTCTACTATGCTCCCAAAATTATCCACTTATGACAAAACACTTAAAAATAGTTATTTCATTATTTCCATTGTAAATAAACAAATATTTTAGTTACAGGTTTATATAATGAACAACTAGGTAATAACCAGCTCTCTATATAGACTAGATACATTTAAATCCGGTTCTAGTAAAAAAAAAAAAAAAAAAATTAAATAAAAAAAATCATATTTAAATAAAAGAAATCTAATTTAAATCAAATAAATCCGGTTTAAAAAAAAAAAAAAAAAAATCATGATTTTTTTACACCCTGACAAGTACGGGCCATTCCATGTCAATTCAACCAATGAAAGTACTGTTTACAACCTGACCCTCTTGGATTTTTTTGAAATTTTGAATCCTAATAGCTCTAACAACTCCTTGAATGGTAGAATTTTTTAAAAAATTTAATCTGTTTCCGTTTTTTTAGTATTCATTGTCAAAGTATTGAAAAACCGCCTTTTTTTTCAACTCGAAAATGTTAATTCCTTGATAGATTGAGTTCTATTTTAGCTAGAACAGTCAGCATAGTCTCATTGTTTAGCTTATTAAATGGCCTTTAATTTGATATACAACAAGACCAACTTATTACAAATTTTACTTTTTTTAAAAAAAATCGGAAACTTTTACGTAACGGTTTTCGAAAAACTGTACTTTTAAAATTCTGAAAAAAATATATTTGAATCTTCAGATCATTGACTACATATGCTGTTAGTTTCATTATGGGATGGGAACGGGATCATTTTATAACATAATTTTGACTTTATAATTGTCACTGCGTAGTTGGTAAAAATATGGTGAGTGATGGATATTTGTATTGTAAATTCAGCAATAAGCATTCCTGATCAAAATTTGAATTTTTTTCAGACAGAACTAAAATTATAGGGGAGATTTGAAAAAAAAAATAAAAATTACTGGAATCCAGAAATTGCACCCTTTCATTCCTTTATCTAAGAAAAAAATTAAGACTCAACTTAAATCGAGCTTCAATAAAAGTGAAATTGAACTGGTAGGTAACTGATTTAGACACAGATACAGCAGCCATTAATGAAAAAATATGTGGTAGGTTTATTGCCTGTGAATAAGACGACCAGTGGTGGCTGACATGTGTACTCAACAAAAATGGGGAGATGGATGAAATAAAATTTAATATCCAACATGTCTCAATTATTACAAATTTCATTTTTCAAAAAATGTTTTGAAAATTCGTACAAAACGATTTTTGAAAAACTACTTTTAAAATTCTGAATACATTTCAATCTTCAGTTCATTATGGGAACATTTTACAACATAATTTTAACTTATTTAGACTCTGATTCAGTAGCCTTCAATGAAAAAATATGTGGTGGTTTTATTACCTGTGAATATGACAACCAGTGGTAGCTGGCATGTGTACTACACAGATTACACAGTTACACACAATATCACAAAAATGGATATTACCGTTCATTAAATGTTATAAATGGTCTTTTTTTTTTTTTTTCTTTTTTTTTTCCATGCCATCCCATAATAAAACCAGCATCATTTGTAGTCTAAAATTATGTAAAACATTTTTTGAAAAATAAAATTTGTAATAATTGAGACATGTTGGATATTAAATTTTATTTCATCCATCTCCTCATTTTTGTTGAGGCAATAAAACCACTGCATATTTTTTCATTAAAGGCTACTGTATCTGTGTCTAAATCAGTTACCTACCAGTTCAACTTCACTTTTATCAAAGTTCGAGTAAAGTTGAGTCTTAATTTTTTACTTAGTTAAAGGAATGAAAGGGTGCAATTTCTGGGTTCCGGTATTTTTTCTTTTTTCAAATCTCCTCTTTAATTTTAGTTCAGTCTGAAAAAAATTCAAATTTTGATCAGGGATGCTTATTGCTGAATTTACAATACAAATATCCATCACTAACCATATTTTTACCAACTACGCAGTGACAATTATAAAGTCAAAATTATGTTATAAAATGATCCCGTTCCCATCCCATTATGAAACTAACACCATATGTAGTCAATGAACTAAAGATTCAAATATATTTTATTCAGAATTTTAAAAGTACAGTTTTTCAAAAACCGTTAGATACAATTTTTCAAAATTTTGTTTGAAAAGTAAAATTTGTAATAAGTTGGTCTTGTTGTATATCAAATTAAAGTCCATTTAATTAGCTAAACAATGAAACTATGCTGACTGCTCTAGCTAGAATAGAACTTAATCTACCTCGCAATAAACATTTTTCAGTTGACCAAAAAAAGGCGACTTTCAATACTTTGAAAATGAATACTAAAAAATCGGAAACAGTTAAAATTTTTTAAAAAATTGTTTTTGTTTTTTTTTGTTAGAGTAACCAACCTATCAAATTTTATTAAAATCCAAGAAGGTCGGGTTGTGACCCTGGATTTGACATTGAATGACCCGTACCCTCTGTCATACGACTCCTACCATCTCCATAGGGTTAAAAAGATAGTTATTGTACCAATAGAAAAGAATGTACATGATGTACCCAATCCCAGGAAGAACAGAAGGTTTAGCCTATGGCTTAGCACTAATGTAAGAAGTGTCCCACATTTTTTGGGGATATGCCAACAATTTATTCGCAAAAATCATTCAATTAATATTTGAACAAACTGTAAACATTAGTTTTAACTTAAAGAACGCTAATAAAAAATGTGACATTATTTGGTTTTGAGCCTTATAAAATAAAACCTGTTGAGAGTAGTACGCCTTACTTTTGGTTTCCTATTCCTCAATTGAATTTCATCCTGGTCCTTATTTTTCGTCTCGATTTTTACATCCGTAAACAACATATTTTATTACTATTAATAACAATCTGCATTAAATCATTATAATGGTCAATATTTAGGTTTTTATTCAACAAGGCCCAAGGTGAATAAAAACGATAAATTTATTTGTCACAAGTTTTATCACAAATAACCATTCTTAGTTCTGTATTTTATTGATAAATGCATTTATAATAAAATAAGTTCAGCAATCTATTTTAACTGACAAACAAATGATTTATTTATTTTGAGAAATTAGATTAGTTATGAGGTTCCTGCTTCATGGCTTTTTTCATAAGAAATTAACTAAACTTTTAAATCGCAACTTCTATTTGCTCTTATTTATTAACAGTTTTTGAGATATTTAAAATATATGAAAAAACAAAAACTCATGTATAATAAGGAGGGGTAGCCAAATGTAATGGGAATCAGGCTTGTAGTGGAGGAGCAGAGGGCAGTGAGAATACGTCTCACAAGTCTGTCTGTCCAAACTTGATTCTTTCATGATGAAAACGCACCTGCTCACACCTTCATGTCTGTAACGTACTTTCTAACGAAAAGCAACATGACAAAGAAAGTTCACTGTTCTATTCACCTCGTTCGCCTTTATTATGTTCCCTTAAATCAAATGAATGTGAAAGACATGAAACAAAAATCACTGGATGTACTAAAGGCGATTCCAATCCCATTAAGCGAATATCAAAATTGTTTTGAACAATAGAAGAAACAATTAGAGAAGGGAATTTCAGTCAGTGATAACTACTTTGGTATAAAATAAAAGAGTTATAACAAAATTATTATTTTTTATTTATTTTTTTTTTCCTTTGACTCCTGCTATTATAATCAAAATTCAGCATGTTTAGAAGAGCAAGGAGAATTCGAAACAAACTTTTAACTTTACACATTTTTTTGGAGTTGGAGTACCTGAAATTTAAAATCTTGTTTTCCCAAAAGATAAAGATGCTGGAGCGCAGGTGAATTTTTTTGATTGGACTTATATCGATACAAGGGGTGGCAAACTTACTTAATAGATGATTTCCTTTGAGATCCAAACTTCCTAGCACCCTTCAATCCACTTTTGATAGCTAGCACCTTAGGAGATTTTCTGCTTCCAGATCCTGTATTCTCATTACTAAATGTAGCACGGCGCTTTTTCAAGGGAAGTTCATTATCCTGAAAAATAAAAATAAAGTTGAGGAAAATATTTTACTATTTAATTTAGCGTTGGTTAACTAAAAGGGTGTAAAATAAATAAAAATACGATTAGAAAATAATAAATCAAAACTACAAGAAGCATTTAAACAGCTAAGAATCAAAGATAAAACCAGGAATAAAGGTCTCACCAGCAATCCTAAATGAACTTTTTCTGTCACCACTACTTCCTGAAACAATGCAATGTAAGAGCTTGTGCTGCTCAGAAAATGAAGCATGCATTCTAGACATAATTAACTAGGCATTTCAATGAAAGTAAAAATGCACGATAAAAACAATAATATAACAGTACTACATCACTCTTCTTGGCCAGTCAATTGATGAAATTCACAAAATTATAAAAAAAAAAAAAAAAAAAAAAAAAAAAAAAAAAAAAAAAAAAAAAAAAAGACGTTACTACTGTTTGGACAAAAAATAGAGGTATGATCATAATGTATATCATGAATTAAGCCCGTTAAGATACAATTTCAATAAACTTATCAACTTAAAAATTGATAAACCCACAATTTATAAAGCACTCAAAAATCTGTATTATTTAATTGATGAAAATTTAAAAGAATAAATCTAGAAAGAGTGGCATATTACATATCACAACATACAGACAGAACTAAACCACAACTATAAAACAGTTCTGAGAAAAATATTATGGACTGGACTGAGTTTCGGTCCATTACATAAATAGCCCGGTTGGAAAAATTGTTTCAGTCTCAGTAGAACTATCTTAACTCTTTTCAAGTTCTCGATGAATTGTTTCACAAGGAAGACACAGGCCCTCCAAACTCTGGACGAGATAACTTGGAAGCAACTTTTTATTAGTTCCTCTATTTCGAAATATTTTCCGTTTCATTTAACTGGTTCCTAGTAAGTTAATAACTCCTTTTAGACTTTTCCAGGTGATACGAGGACCTCTGTTAAGAAGATATTAGCTAAACAATTTTAGGAAGACTGCTTCCAAGGGGTTGCATCAGATAATCACCTTGTAATACCTGCTAAGTATCGTTCTTTGGTGTTGCCTTCCCTCTCTACCAACTTAGGCCAAGAATATATTACATTCTCAGTAGTATAAAATAAAGCGTAAAAAATATTCCAGTTGCTCTGAGCTTCAGTGTAATTTACATATTTCAAGACAAATGTTAAAACTTCTTTATTTCTTTTATTCTGTTTTATAAACAGTCCTGCATTAAGATATCATAATTTTAGGGGTTTATTTTTTACGTCATTTGTAGCTCAGTGAAGCAGAAATGAGCATCCTATCTGAACATGTAGCAGAGCTACGCAAACTTTTGTCTATTTTCAAAACTATTGTTATTTTATTTAAAACTGTGTTTTGGGGATTTTGGATTAGTCTGTTATAAATAACGTCCACATTTTTAGAATCTACATTAAATTTGATAGACGGCTTTGTGTTATGTGAGAAGGACAGGACACATGTGAATGGCTCCTTCACGCTAAAACATAATTATTTAGAAAAACAGAACAAAATAGATTTGTTTCGAAAACAACGATATTGAGGCACGATCGCCCCCCTCCCAGCAATTAGCCATGTAAAAGTCAATCGAGTAATGTTGGCTTAAAAAAGAGGCCTATGTACACTTGGTTGACAGTGACTAAATTATGGGCCAGAAAAGTGGCAAAAGGTCAATCAACAAACACGTAAAAAAACATTATCATCATTGATGAGTCATTCAAATTTATATGAATACTAGCTGACTCGGCAAACTTCGTACAGCCTAACAGTCGATTCTTTAATTTTTTTTCAGCTAGTAAGATAAAAAAAAAAAAAAGAAAGTTAATAAGTCAAAAATTACATTATGCCAAAAAATAAAATTATAAAACACTTAAAATTATTTTAAGTCACTAAAAAATCACAATAACAATTACAAATTCAGACTTCTTATTATGATATCTACTTAATATATTTCATTTTATTTTTACTTATTCTAAATTAAGTTTCATTTTTATTGTAGTACTTTATGGTACACACTATTTTTTGATTGATTACCTGGCGCTTAACAAACAGAGCAGATGGTTTTCCAACACGGGAACAGGCAACATACAATTGACCATGCGAGAAACATGGGTTTTTAGATTAATACCACAAACACTTAATGACTGGCCCTGGGATTCGTTTATAGTTCCAATAGCAACACAGTTGTAGGCAATGTAATCAACTGAGAGCAGCTCGATTCAAACGTGCACCATTATTAGTCGAATGTCGCGCTTCACGGGCCTGTCTTAACAAAATTCTTTCACGTTCATTGCGATCTTCACGTTCCTGGGCAGTACGATTAGATTGATAATTAATTTGATTCTTTGCATTTCGGGTTCTTCTGCCTAAATTTGTCTGCCGCCTTATAGGAGGCATATTTAGTAAGTCACAAACACACAACACTTTTGTAATTTTATAGAAATTTGTGGCTTATTATAGATGCACAGCAAAAATACGTTTACATTTCAAGTGACATTTTACCACAGACAATTTAAATTTTACAATAGACAATTTGGTTTTTGACGATTCTAACATCACTCAATTGTTTTGCCTTCCCAGAACCCCTCCACTAACACTTAAACTTTATGGTATGGGATTAAAGTTCAAATTCAATTTTAAGTATTATTACTAATCTTTTGTATGGGAATATAGAAAAGTGGGGTCTTTTTTACTTCGTTAACGCAAAAAATTGCATTATTAACATGGGATTCTATTGTCACCTAGTTATTACATGCTCATATTTATTTAAATTTTAACATCCATTATTATTAACTGAGGATTTTAGGACGGGTTATCTATAGGTTACCACTCGGTTCTAGCCAGAATAGGGCTGATGCCTTTTCTTTTTTCTAAAGAAAAGCTACCACTCCTAGTGGGAATTGAACCCACGACCCTAGGCATGGAGTGTTAAGTTCCCACGCATTAACACTCACGGCTCATGGGCCTCCATATATTCTTATTATTACTGTTATAGTTATAAACTTAAATAAAAACAAAAAAAAAAAAAAAATCAGTCCCGTAACAGGCAACAAGGACCCAGAGGGGCAGATACTGTAGAGGTATCTGATTCTTGACCATACGGCACACTAGGGAGATAGTGTGGTCAATACTATGCTCCAGCCGCCTGATTTTTCCCTTGCTGCTTCGACTGCTAGTCATTAACACCAAGGTACCCATTGATAAATTAATTAAAGGCTGGGTTGGCCTAGGGACGATCTGGGACCCCAAATCCAACCCTCGAACGATGGCACTAGAAGAAAAAATCTTTAGTGCGCGCTCGGGTTTTGAACCTGGTCCTCCAGTTCATTAGTGGAATGCTCTACCACTGAGCTAACCTCGCCCCCAAAATAATAATAATGTCACTTTAAAACTACCATTATATAAGAAGAAAAATAATACACGCAGTATAAATACAAATAGACCCAACTGTAGATATATATGCAATTCTACAACGCCAGTATTGCTCTGAACCATGGCTAATGCACTTACGAATGATATATTTTTTTTTCTTTTTTATATATATATATATATATATATATATATATATATATTTATTTGAAAATTATACAATACAATAACGTATTTTTTATAATTCTTTTGTTCATGATAGAGTCATGATGTATCGGTAGGGAAAAAAAAAGCCCAGTGGCCAAAACCTATTAGCTAGGAATTTACAGATATTTACATTTGGTTTTTGCATGGCTATTTACAATATTTACATTTGTAATGTTTACATTTTACAGGCTTAGTTTACAACAGGTCTCTGGGCCATTTAAGCTTAAGGCGACGGTGAGGGTTACCAAGAATGGTGGATGAGGATAACTTATTGATTAGGGGACTGTCGTGACCAGGCAAACGGGAGTGGAAGTTACGAATGATTAAATTTTATTTTAAAAAATCGAGACCCCTCTTTATAAATTAATAATAAGACAAACATGAACAAATCATTTCAGTTGAAACACGCAAATGGCAAAATATCTCATGTAATGCAGGTTAGTATATGCAAGTCATGCCATGGGCCTGGCACGTTCAGGGAACGTCCCTTCTCCCGGATTATAGATAAACTGTCCGGCCCCTGGGTTATACCAGTCCGGCACCAATGTGTTAAAAATATTGTAAT